>WBNO01011740.1:93558-231058 GCA_013400575.1 Peucedramus taeniatus
GCTACAGTAAGACCATTTGTCACCCAGGCACCAATAACACTTTGGGGAAGGGACCTCTTGTCCCAGTGGGGGACAAGGCTAGAGATCCTAGCAACACCCCAGGATTTCTAGACGGGGTCACTGAGCTGCACGCCACACTTAACCTGGAAGACCAATGACCCCATAAGGGTGGATCGGTGGCCCCTCCCAGGCAGAAAGTTAAAGGCACTGCAGTCCCTCGTGCAGGAGCAGCTGTCTATGGACCACATGGTACCATATAATAGCTCCTGGAATATGCCTGTCTTTGTCATACAAAAGCCAGGCAAAGACAAGTGGCGGCTCCTGCAGGACCTCAGGAAAATCAACGAGGTCATTGAGGACACGGGTCCCCTCCAGCCTGGCCTGCCCTCAGCCTCCATGTTACCTTGAGATTGGCAGATGGTTGTTATAGATCTAAAAGACTGCTTTTTTAAAATCCCCTCGCACCCCGATGATGCCCCCTGGTTCGCCTTTTCCGACCCCTCTTTAAACTGACAAGCACCTTTACAGAGGTACCAATGGACCCTATTGCCTCAAGAAATGAAGAATAGCCCCACTATTTGTCAATGGTTTGTTGCCCAGATTCTCTCACCCATCCAGAAAAGACACCATAATGCTATCATTTTTCATTACATGGACGATATATTAGTTTGTGCAGAAGCTCAAGTTATTTTGGATGTTGCAGTGCAAGATGTCATCACTGCAGTACAGGAGAAAAGTTTTGAGATTGCAGAAGATAAAGTCCAAAAGACAGCCCCCTGGAAGTACCTCGGCCTATAAATCGCGGGGAGAACCATCACACCCCAACCGCTGCAAATCAAAGACAACCCAAGACTGTGAGAACTCCACCAACTCTGCAGAAGCATCAGTTGGGTATGTCCATTGCTGGGAATCACCACAGAAGATCTCGTGCCACTGTTCCTGCTCCTTAAAGGCAGTGAAGAACTCGATTGCCCATGATCATTGACACCATAGGCTGAAGGAGCTGTACAAAAGGCAGCCCAGGTGATTCAAACTAAACAGGCACACCATTTTGTGAACTTTGTTTATTGTATTCATTGTGTTGGTCATTTTATCCATTTTTGCTAAATGGCTGCAAAAGTCTATGGCAGAAGCCATTTTCTTTTTAGAAAACAAAAAGTGGGGAGTTGTGGCAGCCCAGGGGCCTAACATTGGGACTGTAATACCACAGAGCAAAGGTGACCCTGGTCAAAGAGAGACACCCCTCTAAATACAAAGGTATCACCTAGTTCAACTGCTGTTTTTTCCTTATATGTACTCCCCCTAGAATGTTCTCCCCTCTCTTGTCCTCTGTCACCGCGTCCACTCTGTGGCCACCGTGGGCCACTCCAGACCAGCCCAGATGCAGCGAGTGGCAGGGGACACTCTCCCGTGCTCCAGGAGTTCAGGAGGGGGGCTAGGGTTGTTAGCCCTGTGACGGAGGAGATGCAGGCTAACGATGGTGGAGGAATGAGAGGCCGACTCTCCGTAGGGGTTGTAATCTGAGGTTGATTGAGGAGCTCAGAGAAGCTCCAAGCCTCAGGGTAACCAGCTTTGAAGAGCCCAGTATGGTTCCCAACAGCAACAATTAAAGGGGGGTGGAAACAAGGGCGGGATTCATCTACTAACCAATGGGCAAGCTAGGGGTGGAGAAACTGGGGTAAACAGGCAAGGGGTACAACCAATTGGGAAATGCCTTGAGGGAGGGACCTGGCCAATGCCCAATCACTCGACGCCCCCGAGGGAAGGTTCTGGATGAAGGGGATGGGAGGTCGAGTGACAGACAGAGGTCCAGGGAGGAGATTGGGAACTGACTAAGCAGAATTGGGGAAGATTGACATGGGGTAAGGTGGGAAACAGGTTAGGACAAACCATTTGGGGAAAACGGGGGTACATTGGATGAAACATTATAAATGAACACAGAGGTAGCATAAAACACAATACAGCAGTCCTCTATTGGTCCAGGTGTACTGCCATGCTCCTCCCTTTTTCCCCCCCATATAAAAACCCTGTGTCCTCAGCCCCATTTGGTCTCTGTCCCTGGACTGTCTCCATTGCAATAAACTGCATTTGGAGTTACACACAGGGACCTGTCTCTCTCCTTATTTGTCAGCAGTTTCAGCAGGCATGTTCCAGGCTCTGGGAGTGCAGGTCGCTCACAGAGGCTCATTGTGGACATTCTGCAACAGAAAATGTTCTTAGTCATAGCTGAAATTTTCACTAAGTGTTTTTTTTTCCCTTTTTTTTTTTTGTCTGTAACATTTTCTGGTGCTGACAGCAAGTCATGCAGTATTTAAATTCTCTTCAGCTCAGATGATTCACTGAAGGTCAGGTCTCTTGAAGTAATATTTTCTTACTTATCTTCAGCTAATCAATCATATAATATATAAAAAGTCCAAGTAGTTGTATCAATGCTTTAGGACAATGTAACAATATTAGACCAATCACATATTAGAAATTATTTTAAAGTGATATGGCAAAAAAAATTAGGCACAAGCTGCCAAATAAAGCTGATAAAATAACACTCATTGGTCATTACATTGTGGAGGAAGTTGAGGGTTTTTTTCCTTCTTCTAGGATATTTAACGGCTTGGCTTCTAATATTTCTTTTAATGTTTACTTTTGCCTGGCAGGAATGTGATAAAATTATGCAAAGCTATGATTCACATAGAACAAATACAGATTGCAAACTATATAATGTTATCCTGGCCTGCTGTTTATAAAGCAATGAATATGCCTGCTTACTCTGTATGCTGATGATTTTTTGCAGCCAGGTTTATAGCTGCATGAATGACCTTTACTTTTTCTAATTATTATTTTACACAAGCAAATAATTTACCTTTATAATCATAAGCAATCATCGAGAGAGACCCTTGGCTGGTGCAGGCATATTGTACTTTTCATATTGTTTAGTAAATAGCCTTTTTCTGGTTCTGATGTGGTTTCTATGCTTTGTGTGTTGTTCTACACAGAAATAGTGTGAATTTAAACTTAAGGCAAATTATCTAAATTCTATATATATAAATTTGAATAAAATCATGGGCTTTCCTCATTGAGCAGTCAAGCCTGTTGGGTAAATGGCCTAACAGTTCTGGTGCAGTCTCTGCTCAAGACTGGCTGAAGAAATCAGACTTTTCTCACCAAAGCAAACAGTGGTGTCAGCCTCACACAGAGCCTTAGGACTTGGAGAAAACCTGATTGTTTTGTGGTCAGTGTGCCCAGAAGGGCACTGTCACCAGTGGCCAGATGCTGAGCCATAGCCAGTTGAGCAGAAGCATATGAAAAGGTTGGCTCAGTTTCTTCACTGTTTGAGTCTCTGTGAGCATCTCAAGGGTCAGACACTGTTTTAAAGCACTCACAATAGAATGGCAGTGACTGAATTGCTGACAGCATAGCATGCAATCTCGTTCAAGGAGTGTAGCATTAGTCTAGAGGCAACATGGGGTAGTTCAGAGACACCTGAGCTGTTTCAGCAATAACACTGAACTTTCATGCTTCAGCTCTTTCTGATACAGCTGCTTGTTTCACAAACAGGTGTCTAAAACTGCTGTGAAAGTCACTTCACCTGCAGACTGAGCAAGTCTACTGACTTTTCATATAATGGTGTAGTGTCAAGTAATAATGTGCACATTTTGCCTCTTGGGAATTGCAACTTGGGAGCCTGTTGTCTGTGAAAATGAGAAGAGACCCATGCTTTGAGGGAGCAGGCAAAGAAACCTGCTGGAGGCTGCCCTTCGTTTCTCTCTGTTTTCCCTCCATCACCAGTTGAGCAGCAGAGGGACTAATTCTGCTGTGTGTGTTACAGGATTTTTTCCCATTTCTTTTCCATCTCAGAACAAATTAATTGTTTTTTTTTTTTTTTTTCTTTGGGGTTTTTTTTGTTTGTTTTTGTTTGTTTGTTTGTTTTTTTGTTTTTTTGTTTGTCTGTGGTGGGGTTTTTTTGTTTGGTTGGTTTGGTTTTTTTTGGGTTTTTTTTTTTTTTGTTTGTGGGTTTTTTTTTTTGTTTGGTTTGGTTTGGTTTTGTTGGTTTTTTTTTTTTTGGGTTTTCTTGTTGGTTTGGTTTGTTTATTTGGTTTTTCTTTTCCTGCTGAATTCATAGAAATGCCCCAAACCCCATTCTTCCTGCAGAATCTGCCGCTGCTCTGCATTGCTGCATAAGAGTGACTATAATAGCCAAGTGACACATTGACAAGAGTAATTATACCCAGAGGAGTTGGTAATTTATGTTGGGTAGCAGGTGGTATCATTTCCTGGTTAGTCTGTACCCTAACTTGTTATTATCTATGGCCATCAGCAGCTGGAGTGACACCTACAGAGGAGCCCTCGGAGCTCGCAGCAGGAGATAGAGCTGTTCCATTTGGCTGTAGATGGAAGAATTCCCTTCCCTCCACCCCTCACACTGAGTTCAACACAACCTTTGATAACGTGGTGGGCAAGGCCAGGCATGACTCATCTCATTGACTCTCCCCTCTTGTGCATGGCTTTTTAACAGGTTATGCTTGACAGAGAATGTGTTGCTGCTTCTTTTTGGCCACCATCATTATGGCCCTGACTCACTCATATATAACAGGCCACCTAAATAGCTGCTGTCCCTAAGGGAAGATTTTTTACCACAATATTTCTTTGGTTTGGCAAGTGACTTCATTGCTCGTTTCTGAGATGAGCACCCCATTGTTTTGGGAGTTGTACACACACAATTAGGGATAGAGTCTTCCTCTGACAAGCTTTTGCCCTTAGAAGAAAAGAAAGAGAGGCAGGTGGATAATGGATGTGATGCAGAGGTAAGAATAAATAAATTACCAAAGAAGGTCAGGCCAAGGATCTGTGGCAGAGCAAGGAGTTGATCAGGTTCTTGGAAAGGCCAAATATAATAGCCTCATGACACATCATCCCTACTTTCCTGCTTTCCTTCCCCCTCTTTATTTTTGTTTTTTTAATCCTGAATCCTGTTGTGTTGTTTTATTTTCTTTAGAATTCTCATGAACTGTTAAATTCCAGCTCAAGCAATTCATCACTGTCCTAAAACCCTAGTACAATCTCCTCAGTCTTGTGAAACTCTCTGGACACCTGAGCACATGTTGAAAATCTAGGTCTATAGTCTTTGATCTTTGAGGTTTTTTTTAGCTCCTTCCATTTCCAGTTTTTAGCTTTCTCACCTCATTTCTTCCACTTCTTCAATCCCTAATCCTTGAGATTCTCACTTTTTCCTTCTTTCTTCCCTTACCAGCCTTGGTAATACTGACTTTTTCCTTGTAACTGGTGTCATGAACTTGTTTTATCTCCTCTCAGATCCCTTTCCCCTGTGTCCTTTTGTTCATTTTTTAAACATCATCTTCTCAACTGCCTCAAAATGTAACCACTGTTTTTATTATTCCCTGATTTTACCAAGCGAGCTCAACATCTGAGGTCCTGCAGATTTTTTCTAAACCTGTTTACTCATCTGGAATCAACTAACAGAGTTTCCTTGGTCACAGGTCCAGGTCCACATGTGTGGATCCTGACTGGAAGGCATTTACAGGAGCTGTCCTCCTGTGTGATTTCTGTGCTGGGAACATCTCCTGTGTAGGGATATCTGAGGTGGCTCCAAATGAGTGCTGCAGCTCTGCCACATGGCTAGAGTGCTTGAATTTCCCTGTAGGTGAGACTGCAGATGCCTTAGGTAGTTGCAAAAGCTTTACTCTACCCTTGGATTCTTGACATTTACTTTTTATAGCTGTCATGATCCTTGAGGTGATCCTTCTTTTAATCCATGGGCTAGAAATATTGCTGAATGGGTTATACATTTCATATGGGTTTTTGAAGATTTTTTTTAGTAGAAGTGGAGTTTTGTAGGTTTTTTTTTTTCCTTAGAGAAATGATACTGTGTTCAAAGATAATGGCAAAGAGCTCACAGTGCTTGACATGGATACCTTTACTTTTTTCCTTTGCAGTGAGAAGGTAATGTCACCAGAGCATTCACTGTATTCCTCTGGCTAGGACACAGAATGCTTAGTTTAGTATAATCTTTTCTCCTGATGTTAATTAATTGCCAGTAAATCAGTGACTGGTACATAATTACCTAGGGCTTTACATACTGAATGCTCTGAAAGCATTTTACAAAGAGTGCTCTAGGACAAGAATATGGGGCACCAATAACTCACCAGGAGCACAAGAAAAGTAGTAGCCAATGGGAATTATGCTCCCCCCCTGTAGGAAGACAGGATGGTGGGGTTCATGTCCCACTCTTAAAAATAGTGCCTTAGTCTTTGTAATATCCATGTCTGTTCATGGGATTTTAGTGTCATGTGTCACAGAGTAGATTCTTTTTTTTTTTTCTTGGCTGGTCATTGCCAGGTTTGCCATGGGGGTGAGGTGGATCCTGTGGATGTTCCCATGCATCTTCAGCTGTGCTGCAGGAAATGGATTTCATACAGAAATATCATACAGAATGGGCTGGACCATCTTTAGGACTGGAGAACTGGAAATAGGTGTTCATTTGTATGAAGTACACAAGGACAAACATATTTTTTTTTCCTATTAGGCTCATTAAGTGGCACTGCCAAAGGAAAAAAGAAAGCCATGGAGATTTCACAGGACACACCCTAGTGAAATTGTCATGTAAAACCAAATGGATCTATTGATGATAAGAAAGTGTAAGGGTAATTTTAGGAGTCCCAGATATAATTCTGGGCATTTGTGTTAAAAACAAAATGTAGAGATGCAATGAGGGACCTGATTTTTTACCTCAGGAGAATGAAAAAGTTTTCTTGGAGGAAATAACAGAACCTGATTTACTTAGCTTAGCAAAATAAAACCCATCCAGATTTTAGTGACTAAAATAAAGGAGGCAGAAAAATAATTAGTAATAGAGTTGGCTGTAAGTAAATGTGGACCCAAATGATAAAAAGCCATTAGATGAGCACGTGTCTGGAATATCTTGCTCAAAGATTTTCCCTGGTAAGACAGTAGTGGCAAACAATGAGCCAATTTTGAAAGTTGCAAAGTTTCCTACGAGTTTGCTGCTGCTACTGGAACCTCAGCTCAGCATCCCAGGAGAAGCCATTCATTTCTGCATTCTAGTACCATAAACAATTTTACCTTAATTTAAGGAATTCGTATTTCAGCACTTTTATTTTCTGGCGGGTGTTTTTTTTAGTGGATTGAATAATGATCTTGAATTCCAACACTGCTTTAAGAGTTTTCAAGAGTTTTTCTCCCTTCTGAGGTTCCCCAATTTACCAGCAGTAGCTGAATGAGCCATTTGGTTCTGTCTCATATTCTGTTCTACTTTTCACATCAGGAGTACTAATTTGTGTCCTAGAGTCAGTGAAGGCAGCCTGAGTACTTGCTGATGGTACAGCTCCCCACAGGGACCTCTTGTACCCCACCTAGCTGAATTCAGCTGCTATTTGTTTTTCAGCTTACATTTTTCAAAATTTGATAAAACCTGAGGGAATTAGTTGCCTAATTCTTGCAGAATTACAATGTGAGTTGGATGAATAATTTCCTCAGACTTGTTTGAAAATTTAAGATTGTTATTCTAATATTATTCGTACTGCTGCATGTGTTTTCAGAGCTAAAATTCTGCAATAAATAAGCTCCTGGGATCACATTAATTACAAGAATATTCACTTACAGAGTCATTTGTAAACACAACTCATACCTGGATTAGGTTGTATAATTTTTTTAAAAAGTAAGACTGAATATTAAGAAGCTGAACACCCTGGCTTACATAACAGCTACATATCCTACAGCAGCAGTAATTTCCATAGCACTGAACTTTAAATGAGAGAAGACAAGAGCTCAGACAAAGGACATATTTTGAAGTTTCAGAGCCTGATTCTGTAAATTGGTCAAATAAAGGTGAATGTTATTTATCATAAAGCAGACTAAATTTCTGTCAGGTTTTTTCCCCAATTAATGGTTCTTCAACCTTTCAAATGAGAATAAGAAGTATGTATGTCAAGGGAATCATATTCCCTTAACAGAAAGGGAACAGATGCCTAACCTGTAAGTTTGCATATCTCTGTTTTATTGCTGTGGGACTTGCCAGTTCTAGGGTCAAAGCAGAGCCCTAACTAGTGGGAATGGAATGGAAAAGGAAGGTAAAAAGGTAAAAGAAAGAGATGAAATCAATAAGAAAGGGTTCAAAACATATGTCTGATGAGTTCTTTCTCGCAGATAACGTTGCCAGAGAATAAAACTGAGCTGGAGGGTAACATGCTACCTTTCTGTCCAGTCAGTTCACTAGAAAAGACTACATTTGATTCAAAGCTCTGTAGAGACATCTGAGAGATGCTGTTTTCCATGATGTGCAAGAAACTCTGAAGGAATTGAAATACTTTTAGTTAGCTAGATTATGCTGCATTCTTCTCATTAACAAGGGGAATTTGGCAGAATTTGAATTTGGTAACCTCTATCTTTGACTTTTCTGGAGATTCCACATCATTTGGTGTGAAAATAGTCCTGGTCTCTTTAAGGGAGGATAAGACAGTGGATAAATTGCCACCATGTGCTAAGAAGCTTTGGGATAAAGCCTTATTCCCCAAATGAGAATTGCTAACATGAATTCCGAAAGGATTATTACAGACCTTTGCTTCCCACATTTTTTTGGGTGATCAAATCTTTGCTAGTTCATGTAGCTTATGAGCATTCAAAAAGGCCTGTTGTAAAATGTTCATCACTTAAGTCACATTTTTGGTATCACCTGATAGCATTTTCAGATCCAGAGAGTAAAACAACTTTGTTCTGGATTTGTGAGCAAATCACCCTCTTACCTTTGGATTTGTTAAGAGGGTGATTAGTTTTACAACTGGAATTTGCACTGGAATTCTTCCCACTGAATTTGGGGTGTTTGTGGAAGCAAACTACTTGTGGTCTCCTGGTGTCACTGCAGAGCACAAGACACTTGGAAAGCATCATCTATATTGCCTGTATAAGTACTGCTTTCAAGAAGAATTACTTTTGGTGCTCTTCAGAAAATCAGGTTAATTTAGACACCCAACTTTCAGAGGCTTGGAGTCAGGCAAGAAGAGTCTGTCACTTCCAGATGATTCCTTGGAAGACCCAGAGGATGAAGGCCAGGGATTACCCACCACACAGATCTACTTGCTGGATGTAACCTTGATAATATCTCTCCTTTATTGAAGAAAATTCACTATCCAGGATCTACTTGGCTTATGAATAAATCCAAGACTTATATATCCTTGGATTCTTTTTTTTTTTTCTTTTTTTTTTTTGTCTCAGTCCTTTATTCTGCACAGAACTCTGCTTCTCAGAGTAAAAGGTTAATGATCTTTGGGTCTGGGCTGACCCAGGATCAGAGCAGCAGTTTTTTTCCTCGACTGCAGTGGGAGGTGAATTCAGGGCCTGTTTGAAAACCTGGCTTTACATGCAGCTCAGGTTTAGACAGGGGAACCTTGTGTAGTGCAAGTCCTCTGTGAAATTAGGTGACTCTATGTTGAAAGAGGCAATTTTTTGATTAAAAGAAAAAAATCTGATAAAAGCATGTGTTTGTTTTTGGAGAACAGCACGACAACGTGTATCGTTTTTATCTGTCAACAGCCATCACCTTGTCAGGGTTTGGCTGCTGTTGATTTATTACAACCTATGTGAATGTATAATTGGTAGGCTGGTCCTCAGATCTGTGAAGGAGAGGCACAAATTTGGAAGCCAGATGTCCCATGGTAATGCGCTAAAAGAGAGAGATAATCACCAAAGAGCTGAGGAGCCCTTCAACTCATTACTCTTACATCCTCTCTTAGCCTTAAGATTTATCAGTGTTTGTAATGAAAGCATCTAAAATGGAAACAACTTATTAACTTCTCTAAAGGCACCATCTTCCACTCCCCACAAATAAATCTTTTATCGGGATCTGCGCTGCAGGAGTCCCAGCCTTTTAGTCAGAAACTGGGGGGAATTCACTGAGGCACACTATTTAGCAATGCTGTCCCAACACCCAGAATGACCTTGACAAAGAGAAAACACTTTGGAGGTGGAAATTTCCTGGCAAAATAAGGCATGCAAGGAAGTATTACCCTCACTGAGGAGTTTCAGGGATGATTCTTGGAGCTGTTTCATCAGGACTATTTCCCTGCCAGCACTGAAGGTATGCAGACTGTGCCTGCAGAGGGGTGGTCTGCCCTTGACCTGTGTATGGCTCAGCCTTTAAGTCCAGGCATCAAAAGACCACTGGATCTGAAAAATGTATCCTGCCAGAGGGAGGACAGGGCTGTAGTTGTAGCAGAGCTGGTCTCCAGCTGAGCCGAAGGAACATTACATTTTAAATATTGACTTGTGCTTTTAATTTGCTATTAGACACTGTGGGTTTCAGAACATTTGGGTTTCATGAGGAGGCCGTGGCTCTTCAGAGGTGATGCCATTAACATCATTCCTGGTGTTGGAATTCTGGTTGGCAGAAGGCAGGTTACTGGAAATCTTCTGGGGACTGCAGAGGACTTCTATAGGGGAACACTTCTGTTGGATGGGAAGGTAGGGACAGAAAGGCAGAGCTGTAAAGCCCCTGTGTAAATTATCATTTGTCTCTTCCCTCTAATTCAGTCCTGATCTGAAGAGAGGGAGAGAGATATGTCATTAAAGGAGTCTTAGTGGGTTCACAGACCAGGTGATGTACGTCCTCTATTTGCCTCAGACAACCACATGTACATCTTTCTAATGTGATTAGGCCGTCACACAGGGCACAGATCAATTTATTATTCTGCCTGAGAGCACCATGTTCCTCTTTAAAAAATTGTTACTCCTGAAGTTGGCAATTACTTTAAAATAAATTTACCAAAGACAAAATTGTGCCTCTTGGGTCAGTAAATGACTTCCCTGTTTTTTCTTGAAGAGACAAGGTGGTTATTAAAGACCTCCTTAGTTTACTGTGTTGGGTTTTTCACTTTGAATAATTGTCCAATTAAATATAATTTGGAAGTCCATGCTAACCTACTGCTTGCATTGTATAAGTAAGAATATCTCTGAAAGATGTGCATTAATAAATCCCACTGAGCCCTATCTCTTTTAAAAAATGGTTTCCTTTGTTTAATTTTAGAATTCTTTCACAGGGCTCTAAGCCTTACATTTGGAAATGCCGCTGTTTTCACACAAATAATTTATACAGTCCATTCTTTCAGATTCTGTAGAAAACATTTTTATCATTTATTGTAAGGTAGCATATTTAAAAAAATATTTTTAACCTATTGTTTAGGTTTGGAACATGTTTTGCAGTTTAAAACTTTACAGACTCTATTTTGTGTGTGTGTGTGTGTGTGTGTGTGTGTGTGTGTGTGTGCATATCTAGGGATTTCTATTCCTAATTTGCAAGGGGGAAATAATATGAAGTTAAGTGGATAAAAGAAAAGTAATTAAATGTAGCAATTAGATGAAGTTCTAGAAACCCAAGATGAAATTGGTCAATAAGAGATATGTAGAAGGATAAAGAAAAATGATGTTTCCTGCTATGACATGTTCCACAGAGATATAGTCATGCCTGGCCTTGCAGTCTGAGCATGAGGCTGGCAGCAGGACCTCTGACTCAAGCACAAAGAGCATTGATGTTTCTTTATCCAGTAGGATCTGAGTCACTCTAACTCATTTTCTCCAGTGGATATAGGACTTTTATTCCTAATAGGAATATAATGAGTATTGATTAGCTAATCAACGTAATTAATAAAGATCTTTTAGAACTGGTGAAATAACAAAGCATATGGGGGAAATTTTATCTCATTTTGCAACTCTTGAAAAAACTGCCACAAAATGAATTCCAAAAATATTTTATGCTGTTGTAATTACACTTTTAATTGTAATTATGATTGCTCTTACTGTACTAAAAATGTGGTTTTGTTTTGCTATGGGTAGGGAAAGACATACACTAAATTGACATTAGGATTGAAATTAGCTGTGTACTCTGTCCTTTATATTCTGGTTGCCTTCACCCTCTAGTGAAACATAAGAAGCTGGAAAGCTTATTTGCCTTTCCTAGTCTATCAGTGCACAGAACAACTAATTAATGTTGAGGTGAGTAACACAATCTGCTCTTCCTGGAGAGTTAAGATCCAACAACCATCCAGGCACAAGAGTGAACTCCAGTCAAGTGTTTCCAGCCAAAATGGAAGAGAAGTTAATTGGTGCTGCCCTCTTCACTGTAACACCATCCATGGGCTGGAGGGTGCATATAAATACCTGTAGAAATCTGAAGGATATCATTCAGTTCCTGCTGAGATGGGGAGCTGCATAACTTCACTGGAATAGTGGTGAAGCGTGGTGGACTTTTTTTATCCGGTATTTTGATCATGTAATTCTTGAGAAAGAGTGCTTGCAGGTAAAATAGCTTGACTGCATCATGGAATCAGGAAGATTTGGGATAGCAGGAGGCCAGAGGAAAGAGGCAGCAGATTTCAAAGGAGGTGGATTCCATGCCTGAAAAGTCACATTGTACACCTTTTTCTCCCTTTAACTACCCATGGTGTGCATGCCCAAACTGGTTGTGGCATTCTGTAGCTGAAAAACAACCTGGCCTTTACTGGACATTGTGACAAAATATCATGCATTGCTTTGAACAAGGGGCCAGTAATTAGTGGTTGCTCTTATCCAAGCAGTACAGAGCAGTTTTGAGAATGGGATAGGATAAAAATGTAGATTTTGAAACAGCAGTTCTTTGTTTGAGGAGGATCTAAAGAAAAGCAGACATGGTAGGGAAGTAAAACAGTAAGTAAAATGATCTCAAAATCAAGAGTAAGAATGTTAGAGCTTCCACAAAATTTTTAAAAACCCAGAAACACAGAGACAAAAGGGGTAGCTATACCTGTTTGACCTCCTTTGCTGCATGCTTACCTATATAGAATCCCAATCATCCATATTCTCTTTTGGAAAGATGTATTGGTTTAACTGCACTTGTCATGCAGCTGGACCCTAAGTATACTCTTCTGCAAGAGTTGTTTCATTTTCCAGAAACAGTTTTTTATGCTGATTCAGTAGAAAGCAAGACAAACAGGGCTACCCCAAAACTAAGGAGAAGGATTCACTTAAACCATTTTCTGATTACTTTTTGAAAAATGTACTGAGACTTTTGGAACAAAACACTTTCCTGACAGGCATGAGCAGCAATGGCACCCCTTAAAAGCATCCATATCAAACAGCACCTGGAAGGTTTTCATGCATCCCTGCAGTGCTCTGCATCCCAAAGAACTGGTTTCCAGCTGGGAAAAAAAATGGAAGCAAGAAGTTTGTTGAAATTATGCCATTTTGTGAAATAGCACTCTGGTGGCAAATCAGAAAATTCAGACAATTTTTTAATCAATATTTTCCAGCCAGCTCTTATTTACTCTCTCTCACATGAGCAACTTTACAGAATGCAGTGCTTAGTTCATGCCATGGTTACTCAGTTAATCACCAAAACCTGCCTTTCTTCTCCGTTTTCGACATAAGTATCTACTTCAGAGGCTTAGTGATTAGTCTGGGGTTTGCAAGAGTACATAAGCAAGACACCATATCTCTGTTTGTGCTGGAAAAGTCCTGCTTGAGCTGTTCTTACATTAATAAGTTTATCCAGGTTCTCCAAGTAAGCTTAGGTGGATTCTGAGAGTAGTGCTCTGAACTGAGCAGCAAGTTTCTTGTTGGAAGCAGAAGGTACTTACTGGTGTTTCATGTCAGTGAGATGCACTAAGAAGTGCCTGAGGAGTGGGAGCAGAGTCCTAGAATGGATTTTTGTGGGGTTGAGGGCTGGGCCATGGTAAATTGCTATTATTGACTGTAGATCTTCCCTGTCCTTTGGTGTGTTGGGTATCACAGAGGTGTGTGGGAACTGAAAATGCCCAGCAGAGCTTTTATCAGTGCCAGAGAGAAAGGAACTGGAGTACAGTCTAATGCACCACTTACATCTCCACTTCAGTGGGTATCAGCTCTTCAGGACTACTGTTGTGCCAAGCAGATAAGCAGTTTGTTTCTGGAGACAAGGCAGGTGCTTGAAATCCTGAAGATGTGTGTGGTGATAATTGTTAGTTTTTAATGACTGGGCCAGCTGACAACTTATAAAATTCTTCAGTTTCTAAATTAGCATAGTCTGAGCTAGTCTAGGATAGCTTAATGAAGTGAATGGAGCCAAAATTTCAGGTTTTGCTCCTTTAATTTTCAGATCATTTATATAAGGCACTGATATCATGTTAGGTTTATCATTCAAATGCTTTTATAATAAATTTAACTTCAAGTAGAGACAGTGATTAGTAGTCAACAGATGCAGCAGTTTGCACAGCAAAGGGCCAAATAGATGATTAAGTGATGAGAGCAGCTGATGTGAGGGAGAGCTGGGATTGCCTAACCTAAAGAAGAGAAGGCTCAAGAAGATCTTCCCAATGTGTATGAAAACCTGATGAGAGAGTATGAATGTGACAGAGACACACTCTTCTCATGGTGCCAAATGATAGGACAAAACCCAATGTGCATGAATATGTTATTTTGATTTTTTTAAGTTTTATTAAGTTTTTTGATGTTTGTAATTTTTATATAGAATTTCCCCACAAATTTTATGTAAATAACTTATTGTTTTTCATTCCTTTATGGGGGATAAGCAACCTGATGGACTGTTGGGTTGCCCATTGACATTGAGGAGGTGGCACTATAAACTTCCAATGACACTGGCATTTCAGAAAGATATATATATATATATATAGGGTCAAATATTTTAATAAAGAGTTTTTTAGTTTGCTTTGAACAGAACTGCTGTCCGTGTCGTTTTTGTGTCACCCCACAGTGACATGAATAGAAATACAAGAAAATCCATTTTCACATCACAAGAGAACCTCTTACTGTGAGGATGGTCAACCTGTGGCACAGGTTGCCCAGATAGGTTGCTGAGTTTCCATCCTTGGAGATGCTAAAATCCCCAGCTGGGAACAGCCCTGAGTAATGTGCTCTAGCTGATTCTGCTGTGAGCAAAGCAAGAGCAGACTAGACAGTCTCTAGAGGCAGCTTCCAACCTGTTCTGTTATTCTCTTTCCTTCCAAAGGTCAAGTTTCTGGAGTGTAATTCAGTACTAACTGAAACTGACTGGTGTCTTTACATCAGTTTCAATGATCATGGTTCAGGTCAAGCATGAGAGGAAAAATAAACAATATTAGCAGAGAGAAAAACTCAGACTTGGGAGCAGAAGAAGCAGACCAATAAAAGTAAATGAACAGTCACTAAAAAGCTGTGAAAAGGTCCAAAAAGAGATATTAGAAGTGATGCCAAAGAGGAGCAAAACTATATTTCTGCTTACACTGCATCTCTATTATGACAAAAAAGCTCAGTTCTGGATCTCTACCTATCCAATCTTCTTGGCCTCCTAGGTTTCTTCAATACCAGCCTCCATGCTAAACTACACTTCTACTCTGCAGCTGACCCAGAGCATGAGTTTTTAAAATGAGGGTTGTTTAAAGAAATTAAACAAGTATATCTGATAGCATGCTTTTAACAGTTTCTAGATTTTCAGTCCAGTGTCCATTTTAAGTTCTTAAATTACAGCTAACATTAAATAGGAAGCTGAAGTTCCTCTTTTATTCAGATTTACAGTTCATTTAACAAAGCAGGTGAATATGTATTTACCATGAACAGAGTAATTGAAGGGTGAAGGACCTGGGGTTATTTAGTCTTGAGAAAAAGAGGGTTGGGGGAGACCTTATTACTCTCTACAACTTCCTGAAAGGAGATTGTAGACAGGTGGGTTTGGTCTTTTCCTCCTATTAACAAGCAATAGGACAAGAGGAAAGAGCCTCATGTTGTGCCAGGGGAAGTTTAGATTGGATATTTGAAGAAATTTCTTCACTGAAAGGGTGTTCAAGCATTGGAGCAGGTACCCAGTGAGGTGGTACAGACACCATCCCTGAAAGTCTTCAAAAAAAACAGGTAGATGTGGAGCTTAGGGACATGGTGTAGTGGCAGACATGGTTTAGTGGTAGATCTGGCAGAGTTAGGCTAATGGTTGGACTTGATGGCCTTAGAGGTCTTTTCCAGCCTTAGTGATACTGGGATTCCATGATCACCATCGTGCTTGGTTGTAGACTCCTTTTAAAATTGAGGATATCAGACACTGACCTGATGCTAAAGTCTAGTCCCAGTTCCTAAGAATTTTTTTTGGGATGAAGACTGTCTTAAACATCTTTCAGAGCTTATAGGTGACCTTCTTTTGTTTCCTTTTCATGAATGTGCTGGTGGGAATGTGGGTGGCTTTATGGATTTTCTTCCTTCTGAGGTCACGTGGTTTAGGATATATGTTTATAGAAGAAGTCATTGGTCCATCTTCTAAACTTGTGTTGTCTTTTAAGTATGGATGATGAAACCATGATAAATAACTCAGTTTCTTCTACTCTTGGACAGATGTAATTCTTAGATCTACCTATGATGAGTGAAGACCTTGGTCTCTTTTTTCTAATTTATGGAAGGCTTATTAATTATGTATGGTGTTAACTTCTTTCTCACAAAGATGCTTCTGAGAGTGTTATGCTTCACTGAGGCAGCAGAAACTCTGGATTACTGTTCTTCAAGAGAAGGTGAAAGATTTGGATAATGTGGACATGATGGTATTTCAGCTTGTTGAATGGTTTAGGAAGTAAAATAAGTCAGCCAAATGCAGTACTGGGAGGCAGTCAGCACCTGTATGTTCTCTGCCTTGCTGTGCTACCTGCACTAAGATTTTTTATCATTATGCTCATAATATTTCTGCTGTCAGCTCATGGGCTGGAAATGAGAGATATGTCAATGGTTAAGAGCTGTCAACATGATAGGGCAGTGGAAGAGGTTGAAATGGCTCTTTGTTGCATAAGGGGAAGTCTTGCCAGTAGAGATTAAGGAAGTATTGAATAATCTTGTAAGACATGGAGCAGTGAAACACTTGTGTCTTCCTATGTTTAAGGACTAATTGGGTTTGGAAGTAATGCAGGGAGAGCTTAATCTTTAAAAGGAGACCATATGCCTTGTCTTGTTTTGTTGTAGGACAAAGGCTGGGAGCTGATGAGAGCAGTTTGAGTTAGAGGTCAGTGCTGGCACAGGAATGAATGGGTATGAACAAAATGGCCTGTAAATAAGATGATTTTTAATTTTTTAATCCTCAGAACAGCCTTAGTGTGATTGACTGCCACAAATAACTGAAGTGATTTTAAGATGAAACTGGTAAATTTGAGAAAGGGTTTTCATCATATCCATTGCTGTGAG
Organism: Peucedramus taeniatus; assembly: GCA_013400575.1. Classification (NCBI taxonomy): domain Eukaryota; kingdom Metazoa; phylum Chordata; class Aves; order Passeriformes; family Fringillidae; genus Peucedramus; species Peucedramus taeniatus. Next base: position 110,743 of record WBNO01011740.1, read on the forward strand.
AGGGAAAAGGGTACTCCCTGGCCCAGGGGGTCACTCACAGTCATGAGCTCCTACATCCAGGGCTGTTGGGTGTGTTTCCTTCAAAATCTGATTTTTTACACTTTGTTCCAAACTGGTGGTCTCCTGCTACCATCTGTCACCTGCATCAGGACTAAATTGTGTCTTACTTTGTAAGACATAGAACGTGTGATTTGAAAGTTAATGCAGTATTTGTTCAGTGTATTTGCATTTTTGTGCTTGATGCTAGTAGAAGATACAGCCCTAGATTCCTCCTCTGTGGGCTATGATTCACCTTCATTATAAATATTTCACATCAGCCTCATGCTTAATGATGCTGTTGGAAGTGAGAACATCTGGATTCTTTTACCAGGTGCTATAGCTGGATCTTACAAGTTGTATGCATTGCTTTTACTGTCTCTATTAAAAATTAAAACAGGGGGAATATGCCTAAATTCTTCTGAAGAGCGAATCTTGAAATTACTCTATTAGATTATTGTATAATTCCCACTACTGCGATATTTGAATAACGCCCTACAATATTCATGTGTACTTAGAGGAAATGATGTACTGAGGAGATAAAGGATGTGCTCAAGGTTATCCAAGAAGTCTGAGGTGAAAGAAAGTCTGACTATGCCTCTACACATGTCTGAGCAGTGCACTGTCTACTGGACTACTAGAAATGATGCCAACTTCCTGCTAAAAATGCTGTTTTGACCTCAGACTCTGGTCATTTAGCTCTTAAGGAATCATAGTTTTCTTTCTTTTGGTAGTTTTGTGAATCCAGAAGGCATGGAATTTTTGTGAATCCTTCCTGCCTAACTGCACCTTTCCTGTTCTTCATACCTATCTCCTCGTTCTTTTTTAAAGTGCTATGCTATGAGCAGGGTGGTGTCTGTCACAGAAATATTGTCTCATGTGCTGTTTGGGGTGTTTTGTCTGCCCTCAGTGCTTCTGTGGACCTTCTGATCATGTTGAGCCTTCACAGAAAGGGAGAGCAGGCAGGTGATGCACGGCTTACTCCTAGCCTTTCTGAAATTATGTAATTTGAGGCCAATATAAAATCTATCAGTCAAGAAAGTTTCAATTTCTTCCACATCTTTCATTTTACGTTGTTCAAAACTCACTTTAAATTACTGAAACTATAGTTACTGATGTCTGAAGGTGTAATTAAAAAACATTGAGAGCCTGCTGCTGACAATCTTGCAAACTTAAATTTTATGTGGTTAGACTAATGACCTAGAACTTTCCACTGACACTATAAGTGACATGAATTTTATGTGGTGGAGGCTGAAGGCTGGGGCAGAGAGCTTTGCAGGGGGTGTTGAGAACCACTGGAGAAATTGGACTCATTGCAGCTGTGATAGTATTAGGGAGAGGATGGTAATCAGATGGTAGTGGGTTTATTATGCTAGCTTTGGTTTGCTGGTGTGCTCTGCTGATAGGTGTAGCTCAAATCCTTTAACACAAAACAAAGTCTTTTAAACCCTGCTTTTTCAGCAATTCATTTAACAAGGAGAGGTGCTTTGAAATTAGTCCTTGGATATCCTGTCTTCAATTTACGTCCTCAGTGCAGTTAGCACTTAATATATCCCTTTCAGAAGCAGATTGTCACTGCAAAGTGTCTGTACACAGTCTGTCTAATTCATCCACAGAGGTCCCACTGCATTTCAATTGTGTCTTTTTTGTTGCTTTTAGGAGCAAAGCTTGGGTTGCTGCACATTCTTGCCACCTTTTTCCACTTCACTGAAATCATTCACTTGATTTAAAAAAACCCTACACAACTAAATTGATTCAGTAAATCCCTTTTTCATGTACAGTAAGTGGTTTGGTGTAAGGCACAGAAATCTTTCTACTTTTACACTTCCTTTCATTTCATACAATTGTCCTTAGAAAAGTAAGTCTATAAATGATAAAAAAAAAAAAAAATACAAAGTGGAGCCAAGTTAGAAGGAAAAAGTTTTAACTAGCTTTTTTGTCAAGCTTCAAACAATGCTTTCTCTGATTCTGACTTTCTTTTTCTGACCAGAGTCTGTTTACAGTCACTCATCATTAACTATACGTATTTATCAGGGTTTGCAGCCACTGCTGGCCTATTTGATACTCCTCTTTTTAAACAAAAACACCCTCAGAAATTGATACGGTAGCCAAAATGATATTCATAAAAAATTTAAGAAAGAGCTCTCAGCATTAAAAAAAAGAAAAAAAAAAAAAAGAAAAAAAAAAAGAAATTTTTTTGAAGGAGCTGAAAAGAAAAAGGTCTTGGAATTACAAGCAGTTAGACTTGGTTTTTTTGCGTAATGACTCCTGGTATCCCACTGTGAGAAGACTTTCCCCAGCTTCTCGTCTGCATTCTTCCTCATTCCCTGCGGGAGAATGAGTTGGATTTGTCTGCCATATTCACAGCAATCGAGGTGATCCAGGTTGAAAGAAAATCAATAAGATGTGTCCATTTATGCCTCACAAAGGAAGAAAGGTCTAAAGAACAGACATGGGACGTGATTCAAGCACTAGAGACTTAATAAGACTTCTACTTGTGTTTGAAGGGGATGGTAATTTATATTTTACTTTGAACTTTTTTTATGCTTCATAACTATTGGGATTCGGGCTGACATGGGAAGCAAGGAAAAGAAGGTTTGATGCTGTCTTAGAAGACCTAACCCATTTGGGAAGGCCATGCTCAAAAGTTCAAAAAATTTTGTTTTAGAAAAGATTAAAGAGACATCATATCATCGTACTGATTTATCGCTATTGATAAAACTGGTTTAAAGTATTTTGGATTGGGGTACAATAAAAAAAAAGTCTTTCTTCGAGAACAGCTGCAAGTTTCTCATTATTGGCCGTCTTTTCTGTGTGTTTGATATAATTTTGCTTAGAAATAGAGGAGCAGCCATAATAGGTACCCTGGTGCCGCTTGAAGCTTTGTCAGGGCAGCTCCCCAAAAGTGGTTGTTGTTCTGCTCGATGTCTGCCACCTTGGCCACCAGGGTCCTGCTGTCCCAAGGGTGTGCTCTGTCAGCCCTCAGCAGAAATACTCTCTGCTTCAGCCTGTGTTGTTTTTTCAAGCCGATCTCGTGGTGTACTTGTGGCAGTGAGATGTAAGCACGCTCTTATTCAGCAGGAATTGGGACCAGTGGGAGTTTCAGAAGCAAAACCCAAAAAACTTAAAATAAACCAAGGCAGGCTGCAGGCGTTGGGTCTTGGTATGGCAACATCTTTTTTTTTTGTCGTAAAAAGACAAAAGTGGAAGCAAGCAAGCGTTCCTACCAAAGGAGTAAATGGCCCCAAAAATGATGGCTCAGCAAGGCATGGAATAAAAGCTTGATGATCTGTGAGGTAGTGATTGCAAGGGGGAAGAGGAAATATTCTTTTTCTGCTCTTCCAAATATCTTGGCTGTGCATATGCTCCCATCAAAATGAAGGCTGACACTGGATAGGACCCAGATGGAAGATCTGAAATGGAGATGGTGTATCCAAGGAAAAAATTCACATTTGGAGCCTTGACTGTTCTTCCTCAGTAGCCCTTGAAGAAAGTTTCAATTATAAGATAGTTCCAAGAAGAAAGTTGTGCTTAGTGCATTACATAGGATAAAGTTAAAGATGTAAAGAGGATAGAGACAGATTTAGAGCCGTAGTTTATAGGTATGCAGAGGTTTATCATTACTAGAACTACCATTTTTTCCAAATCAGACCCTTTTCACTGAATCTTTGGCAGATTTTTTCAGTTTTATCCAACTTTGAGTCTTTTCAAAATAAATTGAAAAGTGAGTTTGAGAGATATTCAGACTATTAATGGATTTTTTAAGGCTTAATTGGTATCAAACAAGATTTTAGTGAATACAGCCAAGTGTGCCCATTGCATTGTTAAATGAGCAAAGCTAGCATTTCACTGAGATAGACTCACACCAGTGTCCTTCACTTTCAAGAACTGTACTTAAACAGGGTGAGATCAGAATATCAAAGCAGTCCATGTAATGTGCAGTCACTTTTTTTTTTTTTAAGTTTCCTTCTTATGTGTTTCAACACAGTGCTGGCCATTAATAAAACAATTAATAAATAAATAGAGGTGTGAACAAAGCAATTGTGCAATAGTGAACGAAAACCTATGTGGCCCAGGATGCATTGCCTGAAAAGGAAATGTAAAAATAAATCCCAGCAAATTGGAAAGGGATTGGATGGAGCAGTGGACCAGCCTGACACACAGAAGTGAGATTTTGCAGTTTACAGGCAGCCCTTTTGCCTTAGAGAATCTGAGAAGTGTTTCAGTATCTCATTTACATAACATAGGAGGTACAAAATCAGCTTTGCATCCAGGGGGCTACACAAGCCTGAGATGGGGAGAGGTGTTGAGAGCAGAGATTGTTCTCCAGGCCCCTGTCAGAAAATGCTGTATCCCAGTGAGGTGTTGCTTTGGCCACTTTGGGCTGGCAAGATGCTGCTCTCACATGCCTGTTGCCTCTTTGGCTTGCACCAAACAAATGTAAATAGCTGTTCTGCTTCTTCAGAAAGTCCCACCAGACAGAACCTAGTTTCTTGGCACCTTGTCCTGCTCTGCCTTTCATTTCCCAGGGGATGAAGTGGATTCATCTGACACAAAGCCCCAGTGACAGTGAGTGGGAGCCTGAGGTTATTTCTATTGAAATTTCTATTTCTGTGCAGCCCCTTCCGGAGCTCTTGGCAAAAGTGTTGTAGGTTTGCTGGACCACCCTTGCTTACTGTGCTGCTTTTCACTCTTCCTGCTGCAGCTGGCCTTGATTTCCACACAGCAAACTCTTTGTAAAGAGGAGCTAACTTGTGGTGTAAATAAGCAACTGAAGGAACTGATGATTTGGGGTCTGCAAATTGTGTATTTCTGTGAGCTATTAACAGGTAGGCAAAATCTCAGCAGTCCTACCTGTGAGACACGCAGACATTTTTATCTGAACGTGTCCCTGGGAGGAAAGAAGGACTCCTGAAGTGGCATTAGAGGAGGTTTGCACCAGACAGGGGAGTGGTACCACCATTTCAGCATTATGGGAAGAAGCTGGGAATCTGGAAGCTCCAGTATAGTTCTATGAACAGATTTAAGTGTATAATTGGCTCTGGGTATTTCATTTTTTGTTAACGATATTGAAAGCAAGGAAACAGCAGTACTCTGAAAGGACAAAGAGATCTGTGCTACAGCAAGATTCAGGCTAGGCTGGTGCTTTACTTGGAAATGGAAAAGCAGCTTCCCTTAACAGTGAACAGCCCCTCTAAAGAGCCAGCCAGCAGTGGCCTCAGCTCTCAGGGGTTGCACTGCATCTGCTGCCAAATGTCTCTCCTTCCCAAAAGTCTGCCAGAGAGAATGGGGTAGGTAGGACAATATCACTGCTGTAGCACCCCCAGGTGAGCTGCCAGACCTGGCTGAGCACACCCAGTCTGTAAGGATGCAAGGTGCCTTCAGCTGCCCCTGAGGAGATGTTCCAAATGTTTTTGAATTTGGATCAGATATTTTGGTGCAATGCAGGGTTTGCCATGCTGAGGTCCTGCTCCTCAGACAGAGCTCCCCATTGCCACTACCAATGCAAATTGGAAACATGGAAACATATTCAAATTAGCATGCACACAAGGAGAAGCAGGTTCATTCCCTGGCCAGGCGTTCTCAGCTTCCAGTGGAAGCTGGCTTCAGTTCCCTGTGGAAAACCTTGCAGAGTATTCACACAGGAAGGCACTTGTAGGACTATGTCTTCATGGTGATCCCTGGCTAGTTCCTTCTGAAGAAATATCCTGAAAAAAAAATGCAATGCTTGGGTTTCATTGATGTATTTCTTGGCTTGGTGCAGCATTTTTTCCCAAAAGTTGCAAAAACTTCACTGAATAATGACGAATGGGAGATATAAAAAAAAAATAAAACCCCAGGCTCCAAACCCCCCAAATGTGAAGTAAGTGAGCTCAGTTCTCCTTCACAGAGGAACTGTGAGAATTATTATTCTTTATTAAAAAGAAATTCTCATTGGAATGCAAATTTTGATTTTGATTATCTGTCACGGCCTGCTTTGAAGTTTTTCAGACAAAAATAAATATCTCCATAACAGAGGGGATTATAGTAGTCTTGTTTAGAATCATCTGGCTAAGAGTGACATCTAATCTCAGAATATATAAGGTTTTGAGGCCACAGAGACTTTGAAAGAGCTTGACTCTCTTATGTTTTGTAAATTTTCTATAAATGGTTTAATAAGGTTTTTAGTTCAGCCCCAAAAAAACAAGGACTAAAACATTTCCATCAACCATATTGTTGAAGAAATATAAAAGAGACATAATTCAATTTAAATAAAGCTGTAGCTAGGTTACATCATCCTTATCTCAGTAAAAAGTATTTTCTTTTACAATCCCAAATAAATAAATAAATATCTGTGACTCGGCTTTGAAGGCTTCGCTTGGATAAATCAGGTTTTGGCAGCTCTGTAATTCATGAAACAATACCTCTAGCTCCACTGGAATGGGAGTGGGATGTTTCAAGCTTTATGATTCTCTTCAATTCTGGAGCATTAATGGGGCTATTTGTAAAGAAAGAAATATAATGAGTTATCACAAAACACAGCAAGGACTCTAGAAAGGGGCAGCCTCCCATCCATCACCCATTCTAGCGTATTCACAGAAGAACAGGGCGAGAAATCTTGTGAGGACGATGGGGAATTTTGCTTTTACTCCAACCCGACTTTCACAAATTGTGATGGGCCAGGAACATTATTTTCTTTACAAAATGACCCCAACCCGATGCTAAATTCAAAGTGTGAGAGTGTATGACACAGGTTTTTGTGGAGATTTTTTTTTCTACCTTCCTGTACTTTATGCTTTGAGAAGACATTTTCTTAATTAAGATTTATTTATGAAAATAAAAGTATTATATTATTTTGATCTGATATAGTGGCTAATTCAGGATGCTGACATTGCCATATTTCTGTGGCACCTTCTGGTAGGGCTATTAGTAAAGTTACCTGTCATTTCCCTTCTCTTCTCCTCTATTTTGGAAGTTTATTATTAAGCCTTGAAAAGTTTTTATGGATTCACATTGCCCTATGAGTTGGGAACTTGAGAGCAATTTTGAACCTTTTTAAACAAAAGGAAAACCTACACTGAGCTGTGGGGTTTTTTCTTGTTTTGTTTTGGTTTTTTTTTTTTAATTTTAAGTGACGGAAAAACCAAACAGAACCAAAATCTTATCCGGTGTGTGCTGTGATGTATCTGCAGTCCTGTTCTCTCTCACCACACTCAGAATCCCTAATGAAACCAAAGAAGGTTTTGAGTGAATATGGTTTTTAAGAAGGACTGAAGGTTTTGCCCCAAAGATAATGAGATAATTAATGTATTTCATAGTGTAGTTCAGAGACGGTGAACAGCTCGGAGTAATGAAATGAAACACGAATACCAAAACAAAGGGCACAGCAGGAAATAGTCTGAAGTACATGATAATCAATTTTCACATTATAAGCTTTTACATCTCTCCTTCCATATATCCCATTATAACAGGGCCTGTTGCTTATTAAAAAGGAAATTGAGATGTCACTAACTGTGGAGGAGCAGATCCTCAGGCAGTAGAAATCAGTCTACTGCACTGAAGTCAGTCATGCCAGCTGTGGATCTGACTCAGGATCCTTTTGGTGTGATAAATAAGTTTTAATCCACAGTCTAGAAGTTTCACTCTTAAAACTTTATGTGTTTTGAAGGTTGGAAGACTAAGGGAAGATTTTTTTGAGTTTTACAATGTAGGTGTTTTTACTAACAGCAGAATATTTAGGAAGAGCAGAAAGAGTGTCCCGCCTCCTTCTGATGCTCAAGGAGCAATGCTGGAGTGGGACCCCTCCAGAGGACCTTATTTACATACTCTACACCCCTCTTCCCATGGGAACAGTTCCTTCAGTAGTGTATTTCCAGAGCCTAGGAGTGTCTGGGTTGGTACCATCTGGCAGACATTGGCAAGGGAAGAAAGACCTTACAGTTCTCTCAGATTGCCTGTGGGAGAAATTGTCTGTTATAGACAAGGAGGTACATGAGGGAGATATTGTTTTTGCAGCTGAAGTGTTTTTTCCGTCTGAGCATGGTAAAAACTTGTGAATTTCTCGCAGAGTCCAACGTCCTAAATATATGCACTAAGCCCTTTATAGAAAACATAGCTCAAAGACTTTTACTGCAGCATCTCTCTGTGAGATTCTCTGAGCTGATGCCCCTTCTCCCTGCCTCAGGAGCTTCTCCCCAGGTTACACCAGGAAGCAGAGGGAGGCATTAAACCACTTACAGCAATCCAAAGGTGTCCTGAAGAGTTTTAACATTTCAATAAGGCACATCTGACACGTGCCCCTGTGCAGTGATATCTGGATTGTCTCCTTCTAATCCTGCTTGGTTGTCCTCCCAAGATTCACATCAACTTTGTCCTTCCTTTCCTGTCATGCAGCAGGCACAGCCAAACCACTGTAAAACTTCTCTGCGACTCCAGTGCTTGTAGGACAGTGCTGAGGCTCTTGCAGCCCAGGGTGTGATTAGGTGGCATGCTCATTGATCTCCTGTCTCACAGAATTTCTGCAGAGCTACAATCCTGACCAGTATATTTTTCAGTGATGGCTCCCGCGTGTTTTCCAATGAGAGAATTATTTTGAAACCTGGGCTTTATGGGATTATGCTCTCTTACAGTATACAGGTATATCAAGCTATACATGAGGAATGGCTTATGTGCTTTGACTCGTTAGCTATCCCCTTAACAATAATGAAAATAGTCTCAGCTGGTGTTCACCAGGTTCATGGCTTCACAGAAGTAAGGAAATTCACACGCAAACTGAAAGGTTACGGCAAAGTAGTGAGCATGCTGCATCATTTTGAGACAGCAATTTTACCCTGTGCCATGAGACCAAAAGTGTGATAAAAACCAGTGGGAAACACTTGGTTCTACAGCACCATGAAGCAGGACTTGAGGGGCCAGTGCACTGTGATCTGTAGAGTTGCTGACAATAAAGTGCTCTGAATGATTCTATGTTTGGAACAGAAGGATAAAACCTCTCTTCCATGGCCACCAGGGCCTGCTGCTCTGGATGGGTGAGATGACCTGGACTGATTCTTCCTCCCTTAGAGCAGCAGCATGAGAACTCATCTCCCTTCTTGCTAGTGCCAAAAGGTGACAGCTTGCAAAACTGAGAAATTATACAGGTTCTGAGCCTGTGGAGTATTGTACTCCGTGTAGCTCATACCACCAGTCCTCATGCAGCAGCCTTTTATTTTTCCTTCAGGAAAAAGAACATTGAGTTGCTAGTGGCAATCACCAAATTATTTACTGTCCATCTTTCCCTTCACAACTAAACAATGCATGCTGGAGGATTTTTTGCAGTTTTGCTACTGATACCATACTCAGTATGACCAGCTAAGAGCAAATGCAGCTCTTAATAATTTTAGGGGCTTTCTTGTCCCCAGCAACTCACTGACCATTTTCCTCATCAAGGTGAGGAGGATCTAATCTTGTTGCAGTATTGAAAGAGACTCAGAACAATAGTGGATCCTCTCCTGTGTCAGAGGAAATGGGGGTGGCTCTGTTTGCCAGCAACCAGCCTTTTAGAGGTGAAGTTAGAAAAGGTCTAAAATGCTTCTATCTGCAGTGGCAGAAAGTGAGGCCATATGCTGAGCCACCTGGTTGCACAGAGGAGCTGCCTGTAAAGCCCCATGGCCAATGAAAGGAGATTGTTCAGGTGGCTTTGAGAAGGAGGCAGGCAGGATTGCCTTATACATTATACATTTCTCAGGCAGAGGAAGCATATTAAGCCTACTGAAGAGAGATTTCCAAGTCAAAGTTTTATCAGTCACTTGTGTGTGTGTACATATATATATATATATGTGGTGCAGCTACTCCCCCTGTCCCTTGCTTTGGGTTGCCTTGGGAGAAGAAGTTTTTCTTCTTTTGCAAGTTCTGAGGTACTTTCAGGGCCACAGAGAAAAACCTTGTGGGATAAGAAATGTAGACATTAAATGTAGAGGATATTCCACTTCCTTTGATTTATGGGGACTAAAATGTAACTTCTGGCTGCAGACAACATTTTGAAGCAATTGCATAGTACAGAGGGGAATAAGAAAATGCCCTAGCTCTTTGCCCAAATGCTGAGGGATTGAAGCTTCTTAGAGATGCTGTGTATGAGCTGAGTCTGAATCTTCTGGGTTTTTTTCCTTTCAGACTTTGACTGTCAGGGTTTTGAATCTGGCCTCCATTGTAGCCCTTGTGTTGTCTCTGCAGAGATCACAGCAAGGCTCCCAAAACCATCTTGAACAGCTCTTCCTGCTGTTTGGTGCTTTTCCAAACAATGCACAGTGACTTAAATGGCTTTTCCCCCCAGTTCCTTGTAATGTGCCTCTGTCCCCTCCCACAGTGTGATAGATGGGTGTGTTTGTAGAGGTGTTTTAGATAAGGTGAGGTGGCTCACTGAACTGTGGGGTCAGGCACAGAATAGCCCTCAGAGGCTGGGCACTGCTCGGGTTTGTTAGGGACCAGGTGAGTCCTGACACACACCACTCTCAGACACAGCTCCACACCAAGGCCTTGCCACCTCCTGAAATCCCAATTCATGATCTAGACAAGCAGCACTTGATAAGTCTCATATATGTAATCTGGGGAGGATTTCATCCTCATTCCTTACCCTTAACTGCTCCTCAAAGGGGCAAAAACTACTCAGAGGCACCTCTCAGACTCTGAATGCTGAGCAGATGCTGCTGCTTCTCCCCTGCTCTCAGAACATTTGCCCCCTGTTGTATGTGTTCACACAGAGAGCACACAAAACAACCAGTGGGAATGCTGTGGTGCAATCAGAAAGCAGAGCTAGGAAATGCTTTTCAGCCATGTGGAGGCAAAGAGAGGTGAGGAGGGGGAGCAATGCATGGTTCTTGAGACAGGGATAGTTTGCACAGTTCAAGGAGTGGTCAAATTGTTCTTCCTGTGGCAGCAAAGGCTGCATGGGTCTTGCAGTTTGGGGAACAGCAGTGGAACTACTCAGCCTTCAGAGGAAGGAGGTCAGCTAGACAAAGCTTACTCAGGGTGCACTAGGGGAAAAAAAAAAATCCATCTGTCTGAGTAGCCTTAATGGGGATCTGCCACTCCGGCAGACTAATTCTTGGCACAGGGCTGGTGTTGCCCAGAGTTCAGTTTTCCTTCTGTCTATTGTTGCTAGGAGGATAGAGGAGAGATAAGGGCTGAGCAGGGCTCCGTGTAAATGGTCCTTCCTTAGTCTTTCAGTTTAGCTTTCACTGACTGAGGCCCCCAAAGTACTTAGCATGAGTAAAGTTTTCAAAGGCGTGAGTAATTTAGGAGATTAAAAGGCATTTTCAAAAGTGTCGACTTTTCAAAGTGCCTAATTTCCAGCGGCTTTCAACGAGGTTTGGGAATCTTGAATCATCTGGTTGCTTCAGAGAATAGCACTGTTGATGGCAGGGTAATGCATCATCAGCTGGGATCCTGCTTGTGTCAGAGGTCAATGCTGAGTGACTCTCAGGAGGGCACGCAAATCCCCATGGCTGAGCAATCCAGGGAATTCCGTCTGCCCCCTCCCAGAGGTGGCTTTGGAGCTCTTCTGAGTTTCTGGACTAATTGCATGGGGATACTGTGGGAGGAGTTCACTTAGGCTCCCCTTTAAACTGGGTTTTCATCAGGTTTTAGTGACAGGTGCTGGATCAAGTTCTGCTCTGTGGCCTTTTTTTTCCTTTTCTTATTTTGTTACATATAACTTTCACTCATGTCTTCTGTTTTGTGGTAGGAGTTTCTCCATATCTATGATTTTTTTAATTAACATATAGAGATATAATTCAATGTATGAAAACTCTGTGTAAAAATCATAGGTTTCCTGTGTTTGTCTTTGGTCTTGGAAAGGGTCATGTGAAGGACTAACTCAGAGCCCTTGCTGAACTGCAGGCTCACAGAGGGAGAGAAGAGCATGTTTAGGAGTAAGAAGGGCTCAGCATTTGCATTTGGATGCATGTCTTAGGGCTTCAGAGCTCTTTAGACTCCCAAGTGGAGCAACTTCGAAGTTCAAAGTGGTGTGATTTTTGGCAGGGTTTTTCCCTAAGACTTCTTCAGGGCTTGAAATATTCTGCCCTCAGAGCATGTACATAACTCTCATTGGCCTTAAAAGAAGTTACATGCCTACATCAAAGGAAGGATTTACCCCATAATGATTCATCGTGAGCCTGACAGGCAAACACAACAGTGGAGAGCTCACAAGCCAAAGCTCCTGAGCTTTGGGGATGGCAGAGTTCAGATCTCTGCCAACCAGCCACATTGCTGCTCTGATTTTCACCAGTTTTAAATTTTTTAAAATTGTTTTAGTGGGGATCAAGCCACGTGTTATTCATCTGGTAGAAGAAATGGTAGGGCTTGAGCAGGGGAGATAGTCTCTTTAAAATCTTATGTGGGAGTAAACCAGGGTCAAATTGAATTGTGGTGCTTTTTTGCCTGGAAAGTGCATCTCCCTATCCTTGGTGCTACACTGGAGACACAGAGCCACAATATTTTAAAGCAAATTAGAAAACAGCTTTTTATTAAAAGTGATTGCAGAAAGTCCTGGGAAGGAATGTGTTAATGACTGGTGATTGAATGCAGTGGTTTGCAAGCTCTAAGCAGCTTTAGTGTCTCCTACCACAGCCCTGATTTAAAATTCATAAATGCTAATCCTCCATAATTTACGGTTTAAAAAGCAGCCCCACTCACAGGCCCTGTGGCTACAGCTCTGTCAGAGTAATTATGCCGCCAAGCTGAAATTGGACTACTAACTGAGATATTAAACAGGGTAGGAAATCCTCTTCCCTGGCAGCCTACCCAATTATTCCAAATAAGCAAACAGATTAGTGAGTAATTTTCCAGTTAAATCTGGTGATTGGTGCCAGAATTGTATGTTAAATATTCAGAAGTAAATAGATTAAAGATGAAATGTCCCCTTTTCTCAAGCTTAATTTAGTGTGTATATTAAAACTTTTTAGGGGGGAAAAAAAAAAATCTCCATTGAAGTGCAATCCATTTGCTTTGAAAACAGAACCTTTCCTGGCTTGTTTGCACTTGGGGCAGCGCGTTCATTAGCCGGGGCGCGCCGTGCCGAGGGAACCTTGTGCCACATTAGCCACAGTTTCAGTCCTGCTGTTCCTTTATCCCTCACCTTGGAGGAGCCCTCCTGGGTGGCAGCGCTGCCAGACTGCTCCTGGTTCTGCTGGGGACCACGGGGACAGGTTCCCAGCAGGGTGCTGGGACACAGGGGTCTGCCCGTGCCCATGGGCAGGACGGGAAAGGATTTGGAGGAATGAACAGTAAATATGGGTGTTTCTCATTCCCTCTGAGCTTGTTTCTGAATTCAGCTTGAATTTCCTCACTGATCCGCCCAGGTGGGCTTTTTTTACCTTTCCAGACACTCCTTGTGTTTGGCTGGGACACAAAGTAGAGGAAAGAGAGGGGCAAAAGGAAGGAAAACGTGGACTGAATGCCCAACACACACAGGCAAGAGGCAAGGGGGGATGTGGGCAGCTCAGCTGGAGCAGCCCAGGAACACAAGCAGCAGGTCTGTCCCTCTGCTGCCCTCAGGCTCTGCATGGTCACCCCAAGGAGCTGTGCCCCTACTGGAGAGTCAGGCAGCCCTTGGCAGCTGAAGGGAGCTGCTCTGGAGGAGCTGAGCTGACACCTGAACCACTCCAGAACGTGGCTGTGGCTTGTGGAACCTCTTCAGGAAGCAGGACCAGCACCTCTCCCCAGAAGGGCTGGCCTGGTAGGTTCTGCACAGACCCAGGCCTGGTTGTTTGCTGCAGGGACTATGCTGGCACACCCTGGGAAGACCAGGTGGTGCACATTGCACTTTAGGACTCCAAAATTCTTTCTCTAAGTGAGTCTGAAGGAAATGCTTTTGCATTCACAGATTAAATTGCTGGAAACACACATGTGCATTTCAATATGCAGGAGCACTAAAGCGAAGGAAGCTGCATTTGAGGAACTGGAATTGTTTTAGCACCTGGTGGAATTTGCTTTGAAGTTGTTTCAAGGATCTCAAACACTATGAACAATGTTTTTATGCCTTTTCTGGTGGGTTTTCTTTCCAGTTGCTAAAAGCTTGCTGTGCTGAGGAAGTGAACAGTCCTCTTAGTTGGCAAGTGAAGCAGAAAGAGCAGCACCTGCTTCCCAAGAGATTGAGGTACAGTAGCCTTGGGGTCAAAGAGCTTCAGACCCTCACTGTTAGTTATGACTTGGTCTCTTGGGCAGGTGAGAGGACCAGTTCATTCTTAGGTCTGAGTTAAATATTTTCAGTGTTTTAACTCCTAATACATTCTCTAGAGTGAGAAATGTAGAGTTTTTATGAACTTGCCAGCATTGTCTGCCATGCAATACAGGAGGTACATCATCTCCATCCTTCCTGAGAAGTTCCAGGGTTTGGTGATGGGACTGGGTCCCTAAGCAGAATAACTTTGCTCACAAAAAAAAAGCCAGCAGATGTTAGGCTTGACAGGGGATTTAGATCAGCTCCCTCTCATACCTGGGCACAGTGGGCTGAAGGAGGCAGAAGTTTCCCAGCCACTGTCCCACAGATTTGCTTCTCCACTGGGAACTAAAAAAGCTGCAAGTAGGTAATGCTGAACACTTGCCTAGAAAGGATTAACTGAACTCTTGCACATCCCAGAGGCTTTTCCTTCTGCTGCATCCTCCCTGGAGAGGCTTTTTCACCTCATCCCTCTGCTGGAATGGGCCTTAAAGGCATAATCAAGCTCATAAAAATTAAGTGGTGTGCAATCATTAAAACAAAACAAAACAAAAGGACCCTAACTAAATTTTATTCAATAAATTCTCCAGAATCAATCCATTTGTGTTTTTATTAATGTCAGAACTCACAGCACAGTTTCCCTTTCTGTGTTTCATGGGGCTGTAGGGCCTTTTGTTAAGGTTTGGGTTTTTTCCACCCCACTACACACGATGACATTTTGGCTTTGAATTGAGAAGAGTTAAAGTCAAAACTACTTTTTTTTTTTTTTTTTAAGCTTGTGAACATCCTTTGGATCAAATCTAAAGGCTTACCTGTTCAAAGCTGGAATGGATTGATAAATGTGAAGGGATCCAGGATGAGGACAGAGCCCTGCGAGTGCCAAGTCAGTTACATGACACTTGTTTTCTAACCAGGTACGATTTCTACCTCTCTGAGAAGTTGACTCAGTAGTGCTAAAGATGGGTTTTTCTTGATTACTCTTATCCTAATGGAAACAAAATGGGAGGATTTGTGGCATCCTGTCTGCACAGATCCTTTCCACACACTCTGGCTGCCAGAATGCTGATGGTTCAGCATGCGCCGCACATTTCCGACCTTCCCTATGCTGAGGGAGAGTTGTGAGTCTCACTGCTTCAAAGTACTCCAAATGTCAGTGCATTCCAAGTATCTCATGTCTCCTGCCTGCTGCCCTGTCCTTCTAACCCAGAGATTTTACAGTTTTTCTAAGTATGACAGAAGTCACTCGAAGGATGCCTTTTGCAGGCAGGTTTGTCAGTTGGGTGCTTCTTAGCAGAAGTCTTGTGAGTCTCCTGCACAGCAAAACAAAATGTTCTCAGCTGGTTCCTGATTCTTTAAAATCTTCTCTGGATGCATATTGCTCTTGCCTGTTAGATCTTTGTGGTCAGCCTGGGTTTATGTACATTTGGTTAATTGTTCTAAGGTTGTGAAAGGCCATCACGTGGGAGCTAGAAAGTAAGTGAATGTGAAGGAAAGATCTGGACATAAAATTTGACATGATGGAATAGGGCAAGTATCCATTCACCAGCTGTAGTTTCTATTCCTGCCTCTGTGAGTGGCACTTTCTGAATGCTCTGAGCAGTCTGGATTCATCTTACTGGTTTTGCCTGTTTTATTCACCTACCATTTAGTGATGAAGAATTTATTATTAGTCCCTGGTTTTGTTTATTCTTGATTCCCAGGAGCACAGTGTCTGGTGGCTGTAACCAGTGAATTCTCTGCAGTAAAAACACTGATATTTCTGTCCTTAGACTTGCCTATATGCACTCCTTTAAAAAAAAAAAAACCTAAAACTTTTCTCATATGCTTCCTCAATGATATTCTGCTACAGTGAGTTCCAAAGGTTAATTATATATTTTGCTCAAAGCTACTTCACTAACAGGGTCCTCAGGATGAGGGTTGCTGACCCTTTTAAGCCAGTGAACTAAAGCAAACAGCAAAACAACCCACTGAGGCTGTTAGCTTTGTGGGTGGCTATTTGTCTTTCTCGATTCCTTTTCATCAGGGAAACCTTCCTGAATCAAGCTTCCTCTCAAGAAGGTGACCAGACAGTCTCTGTTGGCATCATGGAAACAGAGATGAAGGCAATGCTTTCATTCTTGATTATCCTAAGTGTCAGCATCTTGTTTTTGAGAAGAGGTTGTGCCATGATCACCTTTCCCCACTGCTGGGGACCCCTCTGGTTCTCCCCTGGAGAGGTCTGTACAGCCCTGCCCTGGGTGGGCTCAGCTGAGGTTCAGGAATGGCTGGGGGACAGCCCTGAACTCCATGTGGCCAGTTCTGTCCACTAATGCATTCCCTCTTTGCTGTGTTTTAAATGTTTCTAAATGTGAACGGAAGTAGAAATCGTTTTGGAATAGAATGCCATGAAAAAAAGAGTCCCTTAAAGGAATGAAGAGCATGTAATTTAATCTGTGTTTGTAGCATTTAATCTTAAAACCCTGCTATCTTATGTATTTTATGTATCTGCTTCCCTGAAGAAAGCAGATAAGGGCACCCAGTGCTTCAGCAGCTCCTGGCAGTGGCAGTGAACCTGAAATGGAACACGTGGTTGTAAATAAAATACAGGTGCCCAGGACACACTCTCATTAGCCAAGGTGTGCCACTGGCACTGTCAGGGTTTTAAAGGAGCCTCCAGGAGGTGGGATCAGCAAGGGCTTCCAGTCCCTCTGGTGACATGACCTGGATGCAAGGACAGCTCAGACCTCATGGCACATTTGCCAGAGTGCAAATTTTACACTTTTGAACTGGTTCTGTGCTTACAGGAGGAAAAGCTTTCTGAACATGTGGCTAGTCTCAGCCAGAGTCTCTTTCTAACATACATGATGTAAAAGATCATTCAAGAGATGAACTGATGTTTGTCACACTGAGGAGACCAGCTTCATATTTCTCTTTGAAAGAGTCCTCTGGAGCACTGTTGTGTCTGAAGGCTGATGAGGACAGGTTCCAGGCTCATGTATCTCCCATTTAAGACATCCCACTGTCCACCCAGGAAAAGAAACCAACTGGTAGTTCTCAATTACCACATAAAATTTATAAGGAGAGATGATATCTCTTAAATAATTGGGTCCCAGACCATTTAGGGCACTACAGACTTCAATCAGTGCCTTGAAATGTATCTATAAGCAAATAGAGCCAGGAGTGTTTTGTGCTATTAGGCCACTTCAGCAAATCACTTAAGCATTACTTAACACATGCTAAGTCTACTGCACCCAAGGCAAATTCTGGATATGATAAACTCTTTGTCCATAAAATGTCCCCCTCTGGATAATGCACCTTATGGCTAAGGGTGATTGTGTGTCTGTCTCAATGGGAAAAAATCCTGGTAGTAGAGCTGTTGTGCTGTACCTACATTGTTTGTGTGATTGGTCTGCTAAATGCATAAATCTTAAATGATAGAATTTTCTTATATACAGTATAACAACTGGCAAGTGTTGGACATTTATTTTCACAAGTGAGGGAGTGACCCATAACTCACATCCATCACAGTATATGAAAGCACAGCTCACTGCAGTATAGCAAGCAAGGAAATCATTCATACACGGGATGTTATTCACTTCAACCTTTCCCCTTTTCTGAAGACAGTCAGGATCTATATGTCTGCTGCTGCATGCTCTGTGTGCTGGCATAGATGTATGATGGCATCACAAAAACTGGAAGGGGAAGAAATGAGATAGGAACAGAAAGGGGTGTGGGCAAATGTTGTCTGAGCTGATAGAAATTTAAGTGGTCAGGCTTGTCAAGGAGAAGGAAAACAGCAGGGCTGGAGAGTGACTGAGATTAGAAGTGACTTTTGGAGAAATGGGAGCTGAGATAATACCTTTCAGTTCAAAAAACCATGGGTGACGGCACAGGGTGAGCATGGGAGAGCTGGAAATTAAAACAGTACACAAAATGGAAATGTATTTGATGTAAGGACAACAAAATATGTATCATCCTTTCAATTCTGGTCTGGTTCCTCTGTCATTATTCCCAAATTTAATGCTGTACTTTTCAACAGGACCTGTATCCTAGAGCAATTTCTGTGAAAAATCCCCTTCACAAAATGGCCAGAGAAGCTGAAGAAAACATTAATATTGGGACTTAATCAGTTCTTGGCACCTACCTGCTTTCACCAGGCTTGCATACCCACTGTGCACGCTGCAGAAAGTCTGTGTTTTCTCCTCTGTGCTGTGGGAATGGCAAAATTAGCTTTAATTAGTTGTATAGTGACCACACCAAGCTACCTGGAGAGGCTGTGGTCTAACATTTCTTTGCTAGAAACAGCAAAATGAGCTTTGTCCCACATTTCTGAAGAAGCAGGAGAGGTAAAGGAGAGGGTACAGTTATTTCCCATGTGGAATGATTTCATGAGTTTGCCAAGGGACACAGAGGAATCATGTGTTAGAAGGAAGAAATGTCTCTGGATTTCCTAAACCCCAATTTAACAGCATAGCTGTAAGATACTCTTTCCTTTGTACTTGCATCCAGTTGTGGCAGGGTTGCCATTCCATGGTTTGTACTTGGATGGATGGTTTGGGAGATCCCCTGGGAGATGGAGGAAGAGAAGTCTGTAAATTCAGACAGCTTAAGTAGGAGAGAAAAAGTTTCTTGGTAGGCAAGTTGAGAGCTGCTGGCTTGCTTTTAAGAGTCATCATTCTGCAACTTCTGACAGGGCTTAGTTCTAGGTTTCCCTCTCTACTCAGATCCTAGCCTGTGGCACATGTTACAGGTAATAACCCAGCACAGCTCAGACACAAGGGACCTCATGTGCCACACAGTAGGAGCAGGGAGCCCAGATATTCCTGACCTTGATGCTGAGGCAATTTTTTTTCTCAGGACTGACTTCCTTTGCAGTGAGTGCAACCCTTTTGTCATCTGCACCATGCTCCCCTTTGTCATTGCACTGCTGGACTCACATCCTTGAACTTAGAGCACAAAAACCCCTCTGGTTTTTTAACTGATGGTTTGTTTGTTTTTCCTCTTTGGTCGATGCTGGGATCAGTGATGTCAACTTGTTCTATTTGCTTTGACAGGAAAATGTTTTCAGAGTTCATTAGGATGGCATCAATTCTAACGTTTGGCACACGAACATTTGATGACCTTCATGTGGGGGAAGAAATATGTAGGCAAAACTTCCATCAGTTTGAAAAAACACTTCCACTCTACACCATTCCAATTCCTGAACCTCAGCTTCAACCACAAGTTTTGTGCAGTATTGGTATTTCCAATATCACAGAGAGGACGTGCCTTGGCTTGTCTGGCCCTTGCTGCTGAACCAAATTGACTTATTAAAAAAATATGGATATTGATTTAGTATCAATATCCAACTGTGACAGACAAAAACTCTCTAACAGTTTAAAGTTAGAAAGTAGATGTTTATTGCAACTCTGGGCAGCACGGGGATAGCTCCCAAATACACTGCAATTTACAGGTGATTGCAGAGTCCTTTTATCTATACAAGCACTGAATACCCAAAATACAAATACATATTCATGACTTTGGTACATCCCATTCCCCACTCCCTATGGTAATTAGCTCAAAAGTTATTAAGCATGCGTAGTTTGTCCTTTGAAATGGGTTGGGGGTCCCTTTCATGGGGAGGGGTCCCAAAATGAGGAAATAAATGAAGTCTTCCTCGTTCTGACCTTTCTACCTTTTCAATGCAAATGTGACAAATGAACCCTTGGTAGAACTTTGATTCCTCTCTTCAATGGGTTTCAGAACAGAGGAGGCCTACAATTGTCTTATGTTCCTAAAAGCTATTTATCAGTTTCTATATTCTTCATTATAAACCCAGCTAACCAAACATTGTGTTGACAAGCAATCAATTATTAGTTAACTACTAATTCTTAAATTCATCAAGGCCTACCCATCTATTTTAATTAACTCCAATGAAGCTTACCTCTAACTAAAATCTTAACTTCTCTAAAATCTCCAAATTCTTTAAAGTTTATGTCTCAAAATGTGTTTCACCCCAGAGACACTTTTGGCTAGCTGGAGGTTGCCGCTGAGCACGTGGAGACAAGTCCAGACATGCCTGGGCTCTGGTGGTGGTGGGATGGAGCTTCCTCCATGGTGGCTCTGCTCCTCAGGTTTCCCTCTAATGGAGAAGCTTTAAGGTGGTGGTGTAGGAAAGGAGTTGGTTCTGATGGAGGGTTTTATCCAGAGCTTTTATTTTGGCCTACAGGCCTCTGAATCCAGCAGCTCCCCTAACAGAACTCTCACAGAATCCCCTGGCCATGTGGTTGCTGGCTCATTTTAGCCGGGGGAGGAGAGAGGGAAAGGGACAGGGAGCCACCAACCAGGTACGTGAGGGGAGGTCCCAAGGGACAAAGGACACCTGGATGGCCCAAAGCTCCCCGAGGGGTAGAGGGCATCTTTTGAATGTGCCAATCACTCAGTGCCCTTCTGGAATTCCAGGATTGACAGACAGTGCTCAGCAGGAATCAGGGTGGGGAAAGGAGAGGTGATTGACACATCTTGGGGGGAATCTTCAGGGGGGGAACCGGGTTTCTGAGGGAAACCATGAAATCCCACCACAAAATGGCAGTCCCTGTTTGTGATCTGCCAGTGGGCTCCAAACGTGGAGATTGGAACTGTTTGGAAGCACTTTGTACGAAGTCTGGGCTGAGGCTGCAGTTGGATACAGCTCTGCACTCACCTGTAAGGCAGGTGCTGCCAGCAGCCTGGCTCCTTGCTGCTGCCTGGCTCAGCTGCTAGAGGCAGTCCAGTGTAAAGGCAATGCCTCCAAATGCACAACTTCCCTAATGCTCTCCTGATGGTTGCCCTCAGCGAGAGAATTTCATTTGGCCACTTTGGGCTCATTTTCACCAATTACAGGGCTCATTAAAAGAGCTGGAATGGCTGGCATTGCAGCAGCTGAGCTCTGGGCTTATCCACAGAAAAGGAAGAGCAGGTGTTGGCTCTTCCCTCCTCGGGGCCACCTGCCCTGTGCTGATAGAGCCTCTGGGTGGGAGGGAAGGAAAATGCTCCTGGCTTCCCATGGCCTCTGACAGTGAGGGGCCAAGTGACAGAGGGAACTTTTGCAGTGAAGAAACCTCTACAATACTATCTGGCCTGGGCCACCCAAATTATTCTCAGTGACCACCACAAGAGTTGCTGACAGCCTCTGGTTGCTGTCAGCCAATGGCTTTAGCAAAGACCAGGTAGGAAGTGAGGGCCCATTTTTTGGCCATCATTTGTCCTTTGAGCCTTTCCTCTGCCTTAGAGTTGTGTAAGCCCTGCCAAACAGTTCTGCTTTTCCTAGTGCCTGTCTCCAGCGCTTTCCTCTGACCTATCTTAGCTCTTATTTCCTATTTTTAAGGATTCACTGTGTCTTTATGTTTTTCTCTCATATCCTATAATCAAGTGAAAGGTGTCTCTGTGGACAGAGGGGATTTGTACTCAGCCTTTGTTTGCTTTTTCCTGACAGTGCTGCCTGCTGTAAGAAAAGCCAAATGCTGCCCATATGTTGCTGTGCTCCCCTAAATTACGGAGGGTGAACATTTATGGCTGTTCTCACTGTTGCTTTCTCCATACTTTTCTAAATGATACGTTTTCACGAGCAATTACTGAGATAGGCGGTCAGGACTGGTTTTTGAGGTGTGCCACTTAGTGGCCTACACATAAAAATGGGAGACAGGAGGAGGATGGCAGAGGCTTAATACCATGCCTTGCTTAAGAGAGTGTCCTTCAGGTGAGCAGAACCCTGCACCTTGTAAAAGTATGACTTTAATTTTGCCTTTCAAATATGAACTAAGCAGGTCTGTCAACACATACTGTGTTCTTCCTTGTCAAACCATTTCACTTAGTCTGTCAGCTGTAAACAGCTTAAGAGGCATGTCATTGCAGCATTATTATAGCACTTTTAGATTTGTTTTTAGATTGGCTCTGTATCTGCTCCTGCAAAAGGTGTAGATACAGAGATGACATGGGTTATTTATTGTGTTACTGCAAAATGCTGCTTGCTGTTTTGTGGTAAGCACTGAGTAACTCCATTTCAAATAATGGGCACTGCAGAGTAATAATCCTGTAGTGCCATGGTAATACCATTGCCTTACTTTGTCACATCATTGTGTCAGTGGAGCAGAGTGCTTTCTTCACTGAGGGTGTTATGCCCTTGCACTCCATGTGAAGTTTCTTTTTTTTTCCCCCCCTGAGAGATCAGGGAAACAGAATTAAGACATGTGGAGGAAGAACTCTGATCAACAGACTCTGTACTTTTGTTTTTTTTCAAAAAGTTGCTTTGCATATTCAAATAAACAGTGTTTAAGCTGTTGATGACAGCTTAACTACTTTATTCCAGAACGTTTTGACAAGTGATTTTCAGCGTTTTGGTTCCTCAGGATTTTGATAACCCCCAAAAAGCATGAACTGAATTTATATGTCACATGTTTAATTTATTTGAGATGCATGTATTATGTTGCAAAAGCAATAAGGAGGGAGTTAAAGGACAGGGTGATACAGTCCATATTTATGATTACCAGCTTCTTCACCGTGTCATTACAAGAGAAAAAATGTTCAGAGATACGGAGTATGCAAAGCACTCAAACTTTTTTTGCCAACCTGTCTGGATGGTGATTTATACAAATTGTTGGTGCAATTTCCCTGTGGTTCCACTGAAATCCACAGAACTGAACCTGTTCTCAGAGCAGGGAGCCTGAGCTGCTTCCCTGGTACCTGGCTGCTGCTGTGTGTGGGCTGTCCCCATGTTGGCTCCCTGGCCATGGACAGTGGCACAATGGGGATTTCATGTTGCCTAACTTCTGAGCAGGAAAGACAAAGGTAGATCCAGAAATGGACCTTTCTCCCCAAAAATGCATGATTTTCTGGCTGTACACATTCCTTAGTATTGTCATCAGAAACAGCACAAATGCATAAACTCATCTTCACTTTAATACCAAACTGGAGTGTGGATCAAATGTTTTAAGGAAAATTTCATCTCTGTTTCAACTCTGTTTTGGGAATTAGGGGTTGTCCAATTTTGGATTTTTTTCTTTTTCTCTGCTTACATTAAAGCAGAAAAAAGATGGGGTACACTCTGTGGCTTCCTGGGCTCTTAAACAAGAAGTAGGGAAAAACACAAGGAGATAATTGCTTTTGTAAAGCTCCTAGGCTGCATAATATATTTTGCTCAAAAAAAAGGTTCATATTTCAACATCATTCCTCAAAACCTTTTGAATATTACCCAGTATCTGTTTATTGGTACTTCTGTCATGAGTGCTTGATAGAACGAGAATCACTGAAATTTCTAATTAGAATATTAGAACTAAGCATATTAGAAATATTGAAAAATCCTCCTTTACTTTATTCAGCACTCAGGATATCGCTATCCTTTTTCTACATCAGAATGCCACTTATTTTATTTTGTAAAAGAGCTGTTTCCATCAGTACTAGGCAGCATATTTCCTTAATAAGGTAGAAGGAGCTATTTTATTTTACTAATTCTTACATCAACTTAAAATATGTCAGTATAAATTCTTATTTTATGGTAATGCTGTATAGGTACAAAGGAAACCCCATGCATTCTAAATAAAATTTGACACTTAGTATTTCCCAAAGTTGATTTTTTTTCCTTCTAAATAACTGGTATTTCGAGTATTTTTCACAAAAGAATCCCCAACCCCTCCAAAAAAAATCCCACAAAAAACCCCCCAAACCAAAATCCCAAACCTAACCCAAAAACTGTAGATGTTTCATCTAATTGTGAATTTGGGCTTTTTAAATATAAAAATGCCCTCTACATTGAAAAATCTAATTTCAGTTAATCAGAGTGCTGATGATGGAGATCATGGGTGGATTTTCAGACATTCCAAGGTCAGAGACCCTGGCCAGAGGGTCAGCTCTGATTTGCTTAATCCATCCTTAGTTGCTTCAACTTTCTTCTGATACTGGACAAGTAGCATCTTTCTGATAATTTGGGAGTTGTAGCAAGTATTTAGTTTATGACTAAATTATTTATATAATTTTATATAATATATTATATTATATATTTATATAATTTTATGAATAAAATTATGACTAAATTTAATTTGGCAGGTTACAGTGGTATCTGCATCCTGCTGCTTTGGGGAGGTGGAAGAGAGGAACAGGCACCTTTTGTTTGGTTTCCCCCTAATGGAGAGGGGAAAATGGGAGGAGACCTGACAGCTCTTGACAGTGAGGGGGAGATGGAGTTGCCTCTTTCAGGAAAAAAAATAGCTTCTTCTGCAAGAATGAGGGGCTAGGAAGACAAAAAATAAGCATTTTCAATATATTACAAACAAAATTATCTGCCAAAAGGGCAAGATAATTATCCTAATGTGATTTTTGACCAAGATAAATTCACGTTATTTTATAAACTGGGTAACAATTTGAATCTTATGCAAAACCTAGAAATAAATCTAAAAAATATGATAATGCAATAAAATTGAAATTATTAGCAGTCCAAGTGGCATACTTGAGGCAGTAAAACCTTTTAAGTTCCAGTGGAAAATAGGCTAGTAAACCTGGAGTAAGTTACTCCACTTTAATCACTTGATAAATAGCTACAATGTTTGGAAGAATTGATAGTGTCATTACAGCAACATCCCTTTTTATAAACAGCCTGGTGCTGATTTGATTCTAATTGCTGCCAGAGGAGCAGTATCAAAGCAGAGCTGCTCCAGCAGTGTAACCTGTGGGGTGAGCAGGAGCTGAAAGGAACTGCCTGCAAATGAAGGAAGCCCAGGTTTATTTCAAAGACACCAATTCTCATTCTGGGAGTGATGGAGGAGGGCTGAGTAAATTTGGTGCTGGGAGAAACTACAGAGGAAATGCTTAACGAAGGGAAAGCATGGAGTAGACAAAACAGGCTCCTCTGAGTGCACAAAATAGTGGGGAAACAGTGGGAGAAACAGAGAGGTTTGAAGGTGAGTGTGAGTTTGGTTTCTCATCACAAAGAATTCTCCTGCTGGGCCACTGTGGCCCTACTGCAGCTCTGGCCTCCCTGGTTCCAGGCACCAAAGGCATAATTTTTAAGACATTCTTAATAATTGCAGCATCTTTGCTCACTTGTGGGGGCATTGCATCCACCATGAATGCACCAGAAAAATTAAGATTTCTTTTGCAAAATGCATCTTTAGCAATTCTCTCTGTCTTTGCACTGCAAATCCTGGATTCTACCCTTCCTGATTATGGAGTAGGCATCAGCATTGTACTGATGGCTGCTATGATGGTTGAGGGCAATAAATTTACTTTTATGTGGAAAAGAAACTAGAACACATGCTTCTAGGCTGGGTCTTCTTCCAAAAACTAACAAGTTGTCTTATTTTGGGAATGGTAGGAAGAATAGCAGGGCTCCATAAGGAGAGAAGAGGAGGAACATGTTTAATAGTTCTGTCATGTTAGCAACAAACCCCAGAATAAACAGAAATGCAAAGGGGAGAGGTATCTACCTTTTTAAACAAATCATGTGATAAGCTTCTCCCAGAGATTTGAGGACTAAGTGAAATATGTAAAATAGCTTATTGAAGAAAAAATTGCTTCAAGTGGGACTGAATGGCTCAAGACATTAGTGATGGGATAATAGCTTTTCTCCATTTAAGTGGTAGACCAGTTCAAATCAATTCTGGGTCTCTGGAGACTGGAAGGTGTTGCTATCCTCTGACTCCTCCACAGTTATTTTGAAATGATCTTGTGGTCTCAATCCCATCCTTAGTTGCCAGAAAATTATCCCCAACCCAATCAGCACTGAATTGCTTTGAGCTGACTGTTGTACCCTCCCCATAAAGATGCACAGCCCTCAAAGCTGTGTGTGGGAATGGCAGCTCTTTTATTTAGCACCCCGTTGCAGGTCAGGAATATTTTGCCCCCCGTGGAATGGAAAGATTGCACGAAAGAGACAACTTGGAATACAATGCAATGTAAAATCATTCTTTAAGTAAGCACCATGGTTCGTTGGTTTAATGTGGATTTCTCTGGAGGACAGGGCTACTTTTGGACACTTCCAGCTACTTCCTCACTTGCACCCAGAGCCTGCTTGTTTGCCTGTGTCATGACAAAGGCTGTGTCATGACTTTCCCCTACATCCATGTAAAACACAGAGCAGGGCCACAACTTGGAAAACTGTCTTGGTTTGAAAGACAGGTATCTGCCAGCAAAAGCTGGAATCTCCCTTTGAATAGAGAATGTAAACCCTCTCCCTCAGATTGTTATAATTTTGCAACTGGAGGCTCTCAGGCAAAGATTTGGGGATAGGAATAACAGTTCTTTACTAGGAATATTAGACAAAACAAAGAAAAATACAAAGGTAATAAGACTAAGAGACAAGCAAAAACAAAAACAACAAAACCCCAGAAAAACCCTGACAGAGTCAGGGATGTGACCTGACAGCCTGGGTGTCAGGGTGTTAAAGCAGTCCAGATGAATCCTCCTGGAGTAATAGATGCAGTTCTGTGAAGTGGAGATGGTCCTGTAGAAAGCCCAGTGGTGAGGAGATGAGTCCAGTCTTCCTCTGGGAATAAATCCAGTGGAAATCCAGCAGGGTCCTCTGGTGCTCCCACGTCCTTTCGGAGCGGCGCCCTCGGACCGAACTGTCCTGTTCACTGCTGTCCCCAGGAAAAACCTGCTGCCCCCTTTTGTTTCAGTCAAGCACCCATAGGTACCCAGCAATGAGTTACCTAGCAAAACCACCAGGAAAAAAATCCCACAGACACAAAAGAAACGGATCCAACCCCCAATAAAAACAGCCATTGGTCATAAGGAGCAAGTGGAAGATTCAAACTGGAGACGTGCCCTCCAGGTTTTTTTGAAACATCTATTTAGTGTGTGAAGCTGGACCAGGGAAGTGATGTTAGGGATGTGCCAATGTATGGCAGCTCAGAATCTTGCCTATCAGTTTTATTCTGAAATATTATAACAACTGAAATGGTGGTCATTGATTATTCTGCCTGATGCAAGGATTAAGCAAACAAGTAAGAAGCAATTCTCACCCAGATGAGGATGATTTGGATGTTTTAGTGGCTATAACAGTAGGTCTAAAGCTAGTGAACCACAGCAGAATTATTATTATTATCTAGTGTACCAAGGAAAAAAGAGACCCGGGGTTATTAGAGAAGAATCTCAGCAGTTTTAAGTGTATAACTGCTTGGAAAAAAACAAATAGGATAGTATGACTGTGTAAAGGAGTTGGAGAATTGAAATCACATGGTTATAGTCACATTTTCTATAAAACTGGTGCAGTACAGAATCTCTTGCAGGAGAAATTTTATTTTTGCCTTAACGCAGACAGCTGTAGGTTTAAGAACGCTTATCAGGGTGGAAGGCTAAAGGGGTTAAGGAAATAAGGCATGACAGAGGTGACCTATGGGAACTTTCATTATTATATGGAGCCTTGATGAGTGAAATGAGAGGAATTGCTCTCCACCATGAAAGGCTGAAATGTCGAGGGAGCAACTGCAAATTAATCTATTAAGAATAAGTAGGAGGCTGAACAGTGTGACTCAAAAGGATGGAAATATATGGAATAAACTGCAGTGTAAAATCACAATGATTTCTAGACTCAATCTTAAAGACATCCATCTACGATTTTTACAATGAAACAGGGATTTCTGCATGTGTGTATATGAGAGGCAAAGTTTAAACAGATTAAATTGGTTTCTTTCTTTTCAGGTTTTCAGGTACTCCCAATATTTGTAATGACCAGGCCTGAATGAGAAGTTGTGTTCTGATTTGTATGGCTTTAACCATAACAATGTGTCAGGAATTTTTCAGATTTTTTTTTTATAAGACATACAAATAAAATGCCTCACAGGCAGTTTTCTGTGTGAAGGTTTTCCTGTTTTGCTGTGACATTTTTAACCCAAATTTAGTGTTTGTAAAAAGTATTATGTGATGACATTGTGTAACTGAAAGCCTCTTTTTCTTGACAGGTCATGAACACTCAAGGCTGGAGAAATTCCTCTGTGTCAGACTGCAGAGGTACACCCCCCACAGCCTGAAGGAAAGAACTTCCAGGGGGAAGAATGGTAGGTCCATATCAGTCAGTCCAATTTGATGTTAAATGTCGCTGCATGGTTGTTTTTAAAGAGCTCATATCTGAAGGATGTGGAGAGAGGCATGAAAAGTTACCCAGCTGCCAGGACCACACACGTTATTCTCTCTGTTCCCCAGCTGTGATTACAACTTTCTGGAGTGTCAGTGCTTTGTCCACCAGTGGCTGGAGTGAGGCTTGACCCAGGTTACCAAGTGAATTTTGGTGGAGCTCATCCAGCAGGATGTGCCCAGCTCCCCTTGAGGTCCTTGGGAGGTGAGGTGCTGTTTGTTCTTCAATCTTTAGGCCTCAGTGTTAATCCTTTCACAAAGCTCATGTAGTTTCAGACTTCTACCTTTCCCAGCTTATTATAGCCCAGGAAGATGAGATGTGACTATGCTGAGATACAACCCCCAGTGATGGCACTTTATAATACTGTATAACTGGAGGATTGCTATTGTAGGCAGAGAAAAAGGCAATAAAGCAGCATTGATATCCTGCCTGCCCTCTTACAGGAGTTATTGAATCAAACCTACCAGAACTGCCAGACAAACAATTTGCAGCTGCAGTCTGAAGCCTGACAATGACACAGAATCAAAAAGAAATAGTTGGAGTGCATGGGCTTGTGAACTCCTCTGCGACCCACCACAGCAGGCTCCCTAGGATTGTTCTCCTCTTTCTGGTCCTTTGCCTGTACAATTCTTTCTCTTTCCCCCTTTTTCCTCTCTCCCATTTTCTCTCCTACATCTTGCCATTTTCAGGTTTTCACACATTTTCTCCTTCCTTTTCTTTCTCTCTCTCCTTGCCTCACTATTTCCTTCTGTTGCCTCCAATATACCTCTTGCTTGATTTTACTTTGTGAGTTCAAGTGCTCTCCTGTGTTTCTCATGTCTCCATATCCCCAATTCTTTTGGTTTTGACTAATTTAGTTCCCACCCTCCACAGTTTCCCATAGTCTTTCCTAGTCTCCCTTTCTTGCTGTACCTTTTTTTCTGTTTCATTTCTCTTTTCACTTTATTGTTGAAACCCATTGTTTCTTCTTTTCCTGCCAGTTCTTCTACCTTCATTTTCCTTGAGCCATATTTAGCCAGTAGCTGAGCTCTATGCTGCTCTTACCCCTCAAATGTGAGGATTTAAACATTTCCTGTGCACCAGGATTTCCAAAGTGCCAATCCAGCTCAGCTAAGGGGAACTGATGTGGTTTGGGTCTAATGTCTATAAAGAGAGATACTGCAAAATCCAGCATAACAGTAGCACTGACCAGTGCTCTTGGGCTCCTCACCCTACTCCTGTAGTTGGATTCTTTTCAAAGCTTATCAGATTAATGGGTTCTGGATCAGACCTGCAAGTAACAACACCCTATCAGATTTCTGTCCTTTATTTCCATAGAAATCCCAGTGCTCTCTGTTTCTTCCAGTGTTTGCTTTGGCTCAGGACTATATGTTTGGTTTGGGTCTTTTTTTCAAAATAATTATTCTAAAGTACATATAATATATGTTGGTGTCAAGGAAAAGGGATCATACTACGAAATATATTCAAACACACACCAAAAAAAAAAAAAAAAAAAAAAAAAATATATATATATTTCTAGTTTTTGGATGCCCATAACAGTTATCTAGTGTTTTGGGAAATATTTTGTCATTCCCTTTCTTTTCTCCTAACCAGTATCTAACCATCAGCTTTCTAAGCTTTAGATATTCAGTCTTCTAAATGGGTAGCAGGAGTGTTGATCATACACAAATTCTATTCTTTTTTTTTTTTTTTTTTTTCCCCCCCTCATCCTTATTTACAAACTCACCTTTTGGGGGATNAGCTTTTGGGGGTATTTTCAGTTACTTTGGGTTTTTTATGTTCCTTTGTTTACTTATTTTCTCTGTTGCCTTTGCCCAACAACTTCAACGTAGAAACATTCTGATTTGTTGTTCTTCATTACAATATTTGGGGAGACCTTATAGCATCTTTCCAGTACTTAAATAAGTGTTTACAAGAAGGGTGACAAGGGATTTTTCACAGTGGCAGGGAGTGATAGGACAAGGGGGAATGGCTTCAAACTGGAGGAGAATAGGTCTAGGTTAGATATTAGGAAGAAATTATTTACTATCAAAGCAGGGAAGCACTGGAACAATTTGCCCAGAGAAGTTGTGGATGTCCCATCCCTGGAGGTGACCAAGGTTGCACAGGACTCTGAGTAACCTGGTCTAGTGATCTTTAAGGTCCCTTCCACCTCAAATTGTGATTCACTGAGTACTGCCCCACTTCCTTTCAAAAGGTGGTTGATCTCACTGGTTGTTTATATGTCCTGTGAGAGCCTCACCATAAGGTGATCTCTTGAGAGGGGGCTGCTGCCAATGCCAGTTTCCTTCCTCTTCCCTGGAAGGCTCTGGGGCTGTGGAAGCTGTCTGAAAAAGGAATCAGGGTGCTCAGCATCCCATAGGTGACCATGAGCAGGCCCAGGAACCAAGTCAAGCCCTGATGTTGATGTGATACCACCTTTCCTTCTGTAAAATTATGTCTAATAGAAGCATGAGAGAAACCCCTCCTTCCTCCTCTCTTTTGTCTGCCTCCTTCTATCTTTCCAGCTACTGCTCCTGTGAAGTTCAGTGCTGGTGACAATTGGAGAAAAACAGTTCCTGCCTAATCCAACCCTTTCTGCTCTGATTGGATTTTTCTCCTTGTGTCTGCTTCTTTATTTGATTTAAATCCTTCAATTCCTTGAAGGTTTTTCCATTAGGACTTGGAGCACAGTTTGGAGTGGGGGGGAGCAGTCAGAGCATTACCTAAAAAGTGCCAGATTATTTTTAGCTAATGGAAGAGGGGGGCTGATTGGATTAGGCCAGTGATGTGAGTACCTGGTGCAGGGTGCTATCAACACATCAACAGTGCAAGGTTTAAGTACAGTTTCTTTCACTTTCTCTCACTCACCCCTTTTACCCTCTCCTGCTTTGCCTTTCCTCACCCAGTAAGTGACACTTGCAGCAGCAAGCAGTGCAAATTCTTGCCCATGTTCTAGTACTGGTCAATGAAGGAGTAAATCCTGCAGTCCCTCCTGCTGCTCTGCATTTGCCACCTGACAGCAGTGGATGCTCAGGAAGACCAAGGGGTAAACTTTTAAAGCTTCAGCCTGGGTTTTAGCCATGTGATGGCTATTAAAGCAATTGGGAGCCAGGTGGCTAAAATCCAGTGCAATTCTTTGTAATGGTACCCATGAGAGTGCCCATCTCCTTTTAGCACTGCTATTGATTAGGCAATTCTTGACTTTGAGAAACAAAATTGGTGCGTGCATCAAGGTTCTTTTCCTCAATTTGGCCTGGTTTGAAATGAATCGTTCACCCTTAGCCATTATTGTAAGCAGCTTTAAGCTTTGGTAAATTTCAGTGTGATTTGAGTTTTCTATCCCCCTTCTCTGTGGAGGCCTGTTGTTTACTCATCTTCGCCAGGACATCTCCAGAGCGTTTGGTCTTTAACCTCATCTCCCACATTGATCCTGTTATCTTGTCCAGTGTGATTGTCCAAGCTCAGTAAAATGCTGGGGGCTTTATTTAATGGTTGCACACAGTGCACAGCAGGCAGAATTGAGGCCAAGGGGCTCCTGGTTTTCAGGAGGTGCAGTGCATTTTATGAGGTGCAGACCATCTTCTGTTCTAGCATGTGGTCCAGCCCTGCCTCTGCCCTGACTGAATGGATGTGGAGCTCTTAGAGGGAGCACAGAAACCTTGAGCAAGTTGCCCCTAAATTCAGAAACACTTCATGAATATTTGATGATTACTAGAGGCTGAAGTGCCACACAAAGGTGTGTGAATGTACATTTTTGTTTGTGAGAAGGTGAAAATAATTGTGTAAAAATAAGGGAGGCAGTTCCCTAACCCTCTTATGTTTTGCATTTCCCTTCCATTATATTCCCCATTCCTTCATATTTTTCTAATGTGTAGGAAGATTTTTCACCATGTTGTGTCATTATTTGTGGAGAGATGGGACAGGTTCTGCATGAGGGTGTGCCCTTTGCTTTAGGAGTTTAATGCATTATAGTATTTATGTGGGTTTTCCCATCTGTTACTTCTGGATGTTCTAGAGCATTCTTGTGAACTGCTGGGTAATGCTAAGTACTGCCACAAGTGACTGGCATTGGATGGCTTTTTCCTGCAATAAAACCCAAAGTGAAAGCTGGGCTGGACTTAGATGGAAAAAGCTCTCAAGCCAGTCCAGTGCTTCAGCAGCCAGGTAAATCTGTGTGAAGGCTCTGGAACCTGCTGCTGCATCACTTTTCTCAGTGCTTCCCATCTCCTCCTTGTAGCCCCCATACTACACTCAGTAACCAGGCCAGAGAAGGTGGTATTTAACATTTTTGTGTTGCCAGAAAACCTTTGTTGGGATGTTTGGGTGTGGGGTGAGATGTAAAAAATGGAATTGGAGATGGAAAGGAAATTCAGAAACACTGGCTTCAGAAAAACAACTATTTCTTATTCCTGTTTCTGTTCAGACTGGGAGAAAGCAGCTCCTCAGGTGTCACAGTAAACTTAGGTAGTCCATCACCCCCTTGCCAAAGAATGTTGATTTAGGAGCCCCACGAGCAGTTTTATAAGACATCCCTGCCTGTGTTGAGCTGGGAGGTTGTCAAAGCCCAAAACATTCTGTTTGAACAAGCTGTTGTATTCCAATGAGAAGTTGTTTCATCTGAAAATTCAGTCAGTTATACTGAAAATTCAGCTCGTCATGAGCTTGGTGGGAAATGTGATGCCAAGATTACATGGACAGCATTGCTGTAGGACTGAGATGGAGCTCCAAGAAAAGGAAAAGTGTGCACCACCTCTCCTATTCCAGTCAAGTTCAATGGAAGTTTTTCTGGAAGGATATTTTTAGAAATCCTAGTGGAATGTTTTTTAAAAAAAAAACCCAAAAAACATATACACACATTATATATCTATATAATAGATATAATGAAATTATACAGAGCACAAATAGTGCAGAAACATGAATATTGAAAGCTCCAAGGCAGATTGCTGAAGCCTGTGTAAAAATATGTGCACCTTTGGTAGTGGAAGCCTTGCCAAACTAATTAATGAAGCATATGCAAACGTTCTACTTTGCAAACATAGTTTGTGTTTCATTAGATTCTCAGAAATCAGCGTAGGGAATCTGAAGGAAAAAGGTATTTGATCTTTAAATTTTTGTTATTGCAGGAAAACACATCCCTATGTTGTTTTACATTCACAGCTGATGTTATGTCACAAAGTCTGATATTTCTAAAAAGCTTTATATTTGCATTAAAACCTCCTCTGTTTTATTTGAGGTTTCTCAGCCATGCATCTGAAACTGGTGGTTTTCCACAAATGTTTTGAGTGGAAGTAGCTCCTGTGCATAGAACTAAACCAGATGTTCCCCATGTAGGTAGCTCTTACCACAAGGGAGGTACTGCAGACATAAAAATGCTGAAGGGCAGAAGGGGAGCTCCTTCTCCCAGAGTTCACTGAGTGGGCTCATGATCTGTGACCCTCACTCTCTTCTGCCAAGTTATTTCTATTTTACAGACTGAAACAGAGGGCCAAAGGGGTTGGGAGAACAGAGCTGTGCTTTGATGGGCAGAGAGGAGAACGTGTGTGTAGCTATCTTCAAATGGCTTCTGATTCTTTTGTGTTCTGCTGTCCTTTTGAGCCAAGTCACCAGTGGGTTTTCCAGGCTGGAGAAAGCAGCAGGGATCAGTAGTGAAAGGAAGGAATTAATACCAAATTTGGTTCCACCCACAGTGTAATCCTGTTTATTTGCAAAGAACAAACACTTTGTCTTTCCTGAGCATAGGAAAGATCCTGTGGTTAATATATTTGCTATCAACTCTTAAGCATCCCTGAGCCATTGTTGTCTGCACCTGTCTGTTATTTTTGGGTTTGTTTCTTCCCCCAGCCTAAGTGTGTCTGAAATCCTCTGTCCTGCCTGTTTCAGCTTTGCAATGCCTTTTTGGAAGGTGGCTTTTGGTTCAATTGCTGCTTAACATGTCTTGTGATCTCTTTGTTTTGGTTAATGGCTCCGGTTGCTTCATTTCTTAAAGGACCTTACTTTCTCCTATATCTTAAATAATGGGCTGTAAATGTGTCCAAAGATCTAAGCATGGCTTCATTAACTCCTTCACAGGAAAATGTTTAAGTATGTTAAAGTATTAATTACAATATAAAAGTGAGAAACAGTTGTGTCCAGATATTCTTTAGCCAAGATAAAACATTGCTGCTTCCCTGACCTCGGTGGAGCAGCACCATTTCATGTCAGGAGAAGCTGCTATTAGCAGTCAGCAGTGTTGGCTCTTGACCATTGTTTTTCTTTCCCTTGATCCCTACTGAAGCAGTTTTGGTCCACACATTCAAACACAGGCTGAGGAAAATTTATTTATTTAGTTAGTTAGTTAGTTCTCTATATGGAAGATCTTGCAGGTAGGCATCACCTGCCTAAAGAACTGAAGTGATTTTATGTGACCAAAGGCTGCTCTTCTCTCTGCCAGTTTTTTCTCCCCAGGCAGCAGAGTTCCTCAGTGACCTCTTTGGCATCATTTCATGGCATCAAAGAAACGAGTGAGTCACAACCACTCTGCTCAAACTGGTTTCCTATCCTCCAATCTCAATGCATCTCCCAGGAGCACAGGTTCCTTGGTATTTCTGTCAGCAGTTCTCCCCAGAAACCGCAAATGATATGTCCCAGATAGATCCATAAAACTGAAGAATTTTTCCAGAAATGCTGGGGGGAAACACCTGGGACTTCTCACCCCCTAAGAGAAGGAGCAAATGTACCAAGCTGTATCCTTATCATTAAACACTCATGGCTTGGTTTTGCCAGGGGATAGTACAGGTGATTTTGTGCCTTCCAGCATTGCAGGGTTCCTCAAACCCTGGGAAGAGGAATGACAAAGCAAGGTGACAAGGCTGTGATACCAGACTGGTCCTGAAGCATCCAGCCCAAACGATGGGAGGCAGTGCCCATGGAAGGAGTGTGTTTAGGAGAGGTGTGGTATCTCACAGCTTTTGTGCCATCCTGTGTGTACATTTCCTTTCAGAGGGCCCAGGAGCTTCAGCTCAGTGTAGCAGGGTGCTCTGGGAGGCATCCATGAAAATGTCATCCCTGAAGCTTGAGGGATGTGTTTGAATGACACATTGCAGCTCTCAGTGGGGGAGTTGTAGTTTGTTTTCCTGTGGAATAGAATACCCAAGTACAGAATTAAATCAGCATTTGGAAAACATTCTGTCCCTCTCTACACTGATTTTCCAGAGCTGCTTTTCACTGCTTGCCTGGAAGGTCCCATTCAATTAGGAAATGTAGAAGTGCATGTACATGGTTTAGAGCAGTGCATGGGAGGCTGTTCTATTTTTCAAGTTTAAAAAAAATGTGACCACAGAGGATATCAGCACAGATTTGTGGGATCGTCTTAGAAAAGGTTGAATATAAAGTTTTGTTTGCAAATACATATGCCATCAAAACTTGATTTAGCAATGCTGTTTACCATTTGATCAGATAAAAGAATATTAGCTCTTAAAAATGAGACACAAACTGAATTCCCTCTTCAATGTAGTGTATAACAATTCCATATTTCTCTGGGCTCATATAGCTCTTTTTGTCATCCAAACAGACACATGCAGAAGTAGCCTTTGAGCCCCTTCCCATGACAGTAGTTTAAAACAGCAGAGGTCTGTGTGTAAAGGTTTGAAATGCCTTGTGGTGATTTTTGAGCCCCTTCCCATGACAGTAGTTTAAAACAGCAGAGGTCCATGTGTAAAGAAAGTTTGAAATGCCTTGTGGTGATTTTTACTTTTGTGGTTTGAATAGCCCTGCCTGCAGCTCTTCCCCTGCTCTGCTGCTGGAATTACTGACCAGGAGCCAGGCAGGGACCTCTGATGCTGTGCCCTGATGTGGGGAGGCAAAGCCACAGGCTGATCTGCAAGGGCTGGTAGTGACTAGCTGGGACAGCAGTACCTTGAACCTCCTCCACAGCCACATTCCCAGGGGACTGTCATCATCAGGACTGCAGCTTTGCTTCCAAACAGAGGCTCAGTTCAAATCAGAAAAACCCTCTCGTTTCTTTCTTATTGTCTGGTGTATTGCAATGGAATAACATCAAGCTTCATCCAAAGTTCATGCCACTGGTGTTTTTCTTTTTGGCTGCCCTGGGCTCTGAAAGAAACTAAATAAACAGCCTGTGAGCAAAATTGTATAGAATGATCAACATGCAACTGTCCTGCTGCGTTTGCCTCATGCCGTTAGTCATTATGAAAACCTGCATAATTCTGGAGCAGGACAGCAATTTCCACCCAGCAAATTGCAGATTGTGCTTGCCAACCCACAAAAACCATCACAATACTTGCTCTGAAACTTCACAGTGCTATCAAGGGCAAATTCACTTTATCTGTACAAATGGACCCCTCGAGAAAACTTGGATTACACATGCGAGGAAGAGAGGGCAGAACTTGGCTCTGGGCACGAGGGAAGTAAATCTGGCTTCCTTCTGTGGTGGAAACAAGGGAACAAGTAAGCACAGAGCTGGGGAGATACATAACTGGCAAGAGTTCCAGGGAGAAAATGTCAGTGCAATTGAGATAATGGTTCTCTGGTTCCCCAAATTCATACCTTCCTACCTAGGTCCTTTGGAAAATCTGCTTTTCTGAAGGATTCCTGTGAAGCACAACATCCTCCAGTGCACCTCTGTACAGCTGCAGATCAAATTTATCAATTTATCTATGGAGTGAGTGAACTTACCATTGCCAGAAACAGCCCCATTTTTTGGAGTTAGAACCATTGAAAAACTAGTTTGTGTGCTTTATTTTTTTATTTGGGTTATCAAAGGAATTTAAGAGTTTATGCTGTTATTCAGCATTGCAGACATCACTGAGTTTAGTCTCAGTTTTAGCCCAAATTTTTGGAGTTAGAACCACTGAAAAACTAGTTTGTGTGCTTTATTTTTTTATTTGGGTTATCAAAGGAATTTAAGAGTTTATGCTGTTATTCAGCATTGCAGACATCACTGAGTTTAGTCTCAGTTTTAGGTGGAAAGGTTTTTTTTACATTCCACCACCTATCTTGACGGATTCTGTGTGTGCCAGAGGCAGTGGTCTTAACCCTGGATCAAAACCTAATCTCTCCTGCTTTTGTAAAACCTTTCCCTCTAATTCTCTCTCTAGCAAATTATATTCTGTTCTTTGCCCTTGAATAATTTTTAAATGTATAGAATAAAATGTGAGTGTGGGGGTTCTGTTCCATTGAGTGATACCTGGTAATCAAAACACTGCATTCATATCTTGCTGCAGTGATCTCATTCCTACTGGGACAGCACTCCTGTGAGCACAGGCCCGTGTTGTATTCATCCTGTTACAACCAGATAAACTCATAATGTAGACAGATAAGAGCTATACTCATTAATCTATTAATTGCCTATTGTCAGTTGTCAATATGTTTCGCTTGATGGGAAGCAGGAAGATTAGCTTGTATTGTGAGGATGTCGTTTTTTGTTCTGTATTACTATTATTTTATTTTATTTTGTGGTGTGCTAGGAAATTACATTCAAGCTTGTGGCGTCTCACCCGAACAGAGCAGAGCTTGCTGCTCTTTGGGTTCCTGGAACCAGAAAAGTGCCATGCCCCAAAGAAAATGCTTTTTTTTTTTTTTCAATCAGAGGACCCTGAAAGAGTTGTGGCTGTGTTGAGTAACACGTTTTTTATGATGGGCATTCAGGACACTTAAAATCAACACAGCCTGAGATACCCTGATTTTCCAGGGAAGCTGAAACTCTGTGGGGACTTCATTGTTCGCTGGAAATTTGAGACTGATTTTGTCTGTGACTGGAGCTGCTGGAGCAAGATTTTATTATAATTGTGTGACCTTTAATACACCATGAAGAGGTTTCAACTTCTCTATTTTTCTAGCCTATAACAAATCAAATGTTTTACTATAATGTACAGTCACCAAGTTTACACCTTAAGAAGGGTGATTTTCAAGGGCTTATCTCTACAAAGAACAGTGGAGCAGAGACAGTTTCAAAAAAAAAAAAAAAGAAAGAAAAAAGAAGGGAGAGGAACATCATAGAAGCACTTTATAGACCTATTTGAATCACAGCTTTAAGTCATTTATATCACGGCCAAAAAGCCCATCCATGTGTGCATTTAATAATGATGGCCAATTCTGAATGAAGACTGGAAATTTTCCTCTCCATGGCACGAAGCAAAAAAACCCCTCACTGTTTCTGAGTTGGTAACTTGACCTGTTTGAATTATTTTATGACTTGTGAGACTGTCAGCCAGGTGGCCAGTGTTTAAACTCCAAGGACAGATCTGGGATTTGGTTTCTGTGGAACCACCATGCTCAGGAGCAGCTGATGATTGGGCAGCTCAGGCCTTTTCTAGGCACCCTTGGGCAGCTCTGTCTGACAAATATCAGCTCATCCATGGGGCTTTTGTGGATTTTGTGCCATCCATGCACAGGTGTTAAGGACACAGGCAGATTTTCCATATTATCCAGGACATCTATTGGTGGTATGTGCCTTAAGAACCCACATTCCTTGATTTTTACCATGACAGAGGAAAGTATTTTACTACCTCAAGGCAGCCCTGATGTGTTCCCTCTGGCTGCAGTCACCCCAACAATGGATACAAGAATCCTTGGAATAGGAATTCCATAGGAATTTGCAGGATCCAGAGCTCTCTGTTATGATTATCAAGGTTGGTCACATAGACCAGCTTTTAAACAGATGCATTTTCTCATGATGTGTGTATGGCACCAGGGTTTTATTTCAGATTTCCAAGAAAAAAAAGCATAACTGAAATGCATGTGGGTCTTTTAATATCCAAAGAAATTCTGTTTTCTCTAGCTATTTTACTCTTCTGGGCTTTTTTTGTTCTGTGAAACATTAAGGAACAAAATAGATTTAAATTAAATTAAATTGCATGAAGGAAGAAAGGAAGAAAAAAAAAATCTCCCTTTTCACTGAAAATGTTCCAAACCCCTTTAAACTGAGGAAATTACTTTTCTCAAATATCATTAATGTTTTAACTTATTTTTTGGAAAGCCACAGGCATTACAGTTTTACTCTTTCTCATCTCCTCTAACCTTCTCCAGAAGAGAAGGCATTTTGGAACCTGACACAAGAGCAAAAGATAAAGTAGGAAAACCAGAAAAAGAATGAAGAAGGAAATGTCTGGCTAGCATTCAGATATCTGTATTCACTGGACACCAGTCAGACATTTGTATTCAGAACCTCAAAGGTAGCAAATGATAGAAAGGTGTGAATGGAAGTTTAATGCTTTAAAAACTTATTTAAGAGTAAATGTGATCCATTTAAATGCCTCCAAAATAGAAAAATTGAAAATACAGACTTTTTTTTTACATCTTTCCATTTCAACAAACTATTTTGCTTTTCCATGAATATGGCTGAACTCAGGGTACCCTACAGATGAAATACATGTCACATCCTTTCCCTAAGTATTTCTTCACTGATGGGGACTGAATTGCAGAGATTAAATGCCTCACTTCTGGTTCCACAGGAAACACATGGCAGAGTCTTGAAATGGAGCCAGCTGCCCCAAGCCTGAGATGAACCCCCAAGCCAAAATCTCACTCTTCCTTTTCATCCTTTGTTTCTTTCCAGCACCTCCTCTAAACATTTCTTCTGTTTTGTTCGTGGACATCAGTGGTCTCAGCTTGTTTCAAGCACCCTAGAATTTGACCCTTTATGTTTCTTTTCCTTTGTACATTTCCCATATATTGAGTTGCTAGCTTTGCATTTCTCCTTGCTCCCGGATCCCTCCCTACTGTGCAGAAGGTGACAGCTTCAGGACCACAATTTTTTGTCATTTTTGACCTGCAGGATAGTGCACACCCCTTTTTAGCCCATGTCCCATTGTAAGTCATCCCCTTTTGATCCAGTCTCCATCCCCTTTTATTGACCAGCTCCCCTATTTCCACTAAATGTTTCAACCCTGCTGCCTGCTCCCTTTGTGCTTGGTTTAATTCACAATATTTCTGCAGCAGAACTGAGTCTGCCATCAGTTTGTTTAGGGAGCAGAAGACAAAGCCAAGCTGGTGCTGGTGCTGATGAATAGGTCACTGGTGACAGCAGCCCATGCTGCAGAAGTCAGCCCCCACTGACTCTGTTTTCAGTCCCCTTGAATAGAAGCTCCTGGGAGCCTTTCTTTCAAGAGCCCAGGGGTGAGGGAGGCAGGGAAAGGCAAAGAAAAGGAGCAGAATAATTAGAGCAATAACCCCCCAGCTTTCTCAGTTGTGTGTGGACGTGGCTAATTGAAATGAGCAGCACCTTGGGCACCTGTAGATGTGGCAGGTGAGGAGGTTTCTCCCTTTTCCCACCGTGGCCTCTGCAGTGGGGCACAGTGCCTTGCTCTGCCTCTGAGTTTTCTCTCTGTTTTTTAAAGGTGCTGTCACCTTTAGAAACAAGACCTTCATA
The DNA here is from genome assembly GCA_013400575.1 of Peucedramus taeniatus. Taxonomy (NCBI): domain Eukaryota; kingdom Metazoa; phylum Chordata; class Aves; order Passeriformes; family Fringillidae; genus Peucedramus; species Peucedramus taeniatus. The sequence continues at coordinate 151,366 of WBNO01011740.1, forward strand.
AGGCCTTAGCATTATTAGTGAGGTGTAGCAATGGTCAGGGAGGGAATTGATGCTGGTCTGGGCTTTCCAAGGATAACATCCAGTGCTGCAGCTCTGGCTTCTCCCAAATGAGCTTGAAGCTACCTCTGTGGTGACTCACTGCAAAGCCAGGATAAGAGAGAGAGGTGCTGGGAATGCACATTACAGGGCCCATCTTCCAGTGCTTCTAGAACACTCATATCACTCATATTGAGATATATTCTAATTATAAAATTTGGGACTTTTTCTATCCAAATGAAGTCCATTTTATTTAGACACTATTGGAAACAGCATCTTTGTCAGAGAATTCTGAGGCTCAAACTGTAAGGCAAAACCATTTGAGTTATAGGTACAGGAATGATGGGTGTAAGTAAGGAAAACATTGGTTGAATGGGCAAGACTGGTGAAACAGCTCTTTATTAATCAGAAAGCCAGTTTCTCAGAAGGTAGTAGGCAAGAAGTTTGAACAGGCTTGCAAGAGATATCCAGAAATTCCAACAGAAATGCAAAAGAAGAGTTAGATGCTGAAAAAAATCAAATCTAACCTGTAAATGCAAAATAATAGATTTTCTTTAAGACTTCCATTTTAATCTTTATTCACAGATTACATAACATAAATACTTGGGGAGATGGACTTTTCCCATACAAAAAGGAAATGCATTTTATGAAAAAAATGGATGTAATTTTAACAGAAACGAAGAGGGTGAGAAACATCAATGCAAGAGTTCAGGAGACAACATAAATTTGTTTCTGTTTCTGAATAACATGTAACTAAAAGTTGTCAAAAATGGTAGAGAATACCACTGAATAATTTTTGTGACTTTTTTTTTCTGAATGTCTCTGATCAGAAGAAAACCTAATCACACAGTATAGACAAGTGTATGTGCATATTTCTTTCCTACTCTGCTCCAAGTTTTATATAGGCTATTTACTTTAGGGAGTTAATTTTCAAATAACTTTTTTCACATTCTGCAAAACTTTTGAGGCCTCATGGTAAATTTCACATAGCTGACCTGTATGGCAAGAAGCTTGTTATTTAGTTTGTATTTATGAAGAATACTGTCTGCTTGTTTTATTCAGTAGAAATCTATTTCTGTTAGCAAAACATTCAAAGACTGTGAGGACAGGGATGTCAATAATCAGAAGAGGGAAGGCACTAAGTTTTGGAATATAGCACAGCTTCCAAATCATGTGGTTTTGAGAAATAATTAATGTTTTGGAGCTATGGCAGCTGTAAGCAGAGTTTAAATGTGGTCATTGCTAGGATGGGTTGTTTCTCTTTGAGCCTCCTTTTCTCCAGGCTGAACACCCCCAGCTCTCTCAGCTGCTCCTCACAGGATTTGTGCTCCAGACCCTTCCCCAGCTTCATTGCTCTTTTTTGGACTCTCTCCAGCCCCTCAATGTCTCTCTTGTAGTGAGGGACCCAGACTGAACACGTGGATGTTTATTTAGAAATTGCTTCACGAAATCTAACCTGAGTCTTAATTGCTCTCTGTGATCTGTTGTAGCTTTCCTAGCTCTTGTGGTTTGTCCAAACTAGTGGGGTTTTTTTTGGGAGTAGATTAACTTTTGAGAAATTATTCTACTTAAATGGTTTCAAGCTCTTGAAAATACCAGATATATGTTTCTACACGTCACTACCAAATCTTCTGATTTTAGATTCAAAAACAGATTAGAAAAATGTGTAAAATTGTGGTCAAGTGAGAGAGAAATGTTCCAAAGTTGTTGAAACAATATATTTGATCAAAATGATCAAATTGAGTAGCCTTCTAATTTTTAGTTATGAACACTTTTAAGATTTTTAAAGTGGTTTTAATGCAGATTTGGGGCTGGAAAAATATAGAACTTCAAAAAAAATTCTGAAGGAGAAAAAACTGTTTCTGTTTGATTCCTCATTATTTGTAGCACTATTTTTTATAGAATATTAGCATTCTAATTTGTGGTATTTTGCACTTATTTACATAGTAGTAAGGCAAACACAACCTTATAAATAAGGATAAGAATGCAGAACCTCTTGTAGGATTGGGACCCAATGATTTCATAGGAATAACAAAAAAGAAAACAAATACTTTTATGTATTTTCCAACATTTGACAGTCTTCTGGTTTTATCAGACTGAGTGGGAGTTGTATGACCATTTAGTTTCACATAGGAAATATTTTTTGTTATGATGGAATCCTTAAAATTCTTGTTTAAGAAGGAGGAAATCTGGACTGCTCTCATGAACTGCCAACTAACCCTGAATTTTCACAAAATTATCACGACTGAACATTTGAAGAAAAAATTTATTTACATGTGAAATATGAAGGCAACTTGAAAGTCTGTCTCTAAGAGCCCTTTTTGCTGCTGGCATATCACCTACACAGTGAAAATTACTATTCTGCTATAGGCAGGGATTAACACTCACTTCTTCCACTTTGAAATATGCTTTTTGAAGTATCCTACCAAATTGGGATACCTTGCAAGAAAACCTGGGAAAATATTCTATTGCAGATGATGATTTTGAATTCCAGGCACTTTATCTTAAAATCCTTGATTCTGATTTCATAGTGTAATGATTATTATGTTTTCCACCCCCCGTGGCAGCTCATTGTGCTGCTAATCACATTGCAGCAGTGTGAGTTTGGAGGTTTATGTGCATAGCAAAGTTTGGAGCACCAGGACCTTGATGAGGCTCCACTGTTCACAAATATCACAAATAAATAATTTCCTAAGAGTTCTGATCTTTTCAGCTGGTGCCCTTTTGACACATATTGCTTTCAAATCAGATTGATTGCCTCTCCAGAAAGGGTTCCCATGGCAGGGTGGGGATGATGGGTGCTTCACCCTTTACAGGGGCACTCCTTTCTCTTCCAGCTTCTGATTGGGGTGGCATACAGCACTTTGTAGAGGACTAGACTCAGCTGGTTTATCAGTGGGCTCAACACAGCACTGAGAGAAAGCAGCTCCAGCTTTGTCTGCACATTGTTGGTGTCCAGAGACAGCTTAACAGAGAAGCTTGACTGGATCTTTTTTGAAGGACAGTATTACCCCATTTCTTTCATGCCACTTACCTATCCTGCCCTCTTAATTTATATTCATAGAAGCCCCTTTTTTCATATTGCAGTGGTGAAAAAACCCTAAGACAGCAGTTACCTACCCAGTAAAACAGCTGCAGCACTGCATCTGCTTTTAGAAATAACTTATCAGCCAGAAGTGGGGAGAAACCAGTACCCCATGTCCTGCACCACTGGGCACAGACCTCCCTTAAGTGTTCTGTAGATCAACAGGGGTGGCTAAAAGCAAAAAGATTCTGTAAGGAAGCTATTAACAGCATGATGGGCAAAGCAGTCTGTTCTAGGGGAACCTGCTGACCTAAAGGAGCAAAGATGAGGTTCTGCTGAAATTTAAAAACAATTAACTGAAGTGAGAGTTCCTCTGGAAAGGTACATCTGTGTTTAACTGAGGGTATGTGGATGCACAGCTCCACAGCTGTAAAATTACCCAGGTACTGTGAGCATTCAGCAAACACTTTATTACCCCAAATCTACATTTACAGGTATGCAGTAAAACTTGAGCATTAAACCAACACCATCAAGTTGTTTTACAGAGCTCCAGAAGTGAGTAAACCTTAAGAGTTCCTCCACCCATCTGCACAGCACTGAGCTTCTTCCACTGGAGCTAATTTAGAAAAGTTGGCAATCCTTGTCTTATTGAAACAGAGTTTCATTGGGCTTTCAGATGACTGTAGCATTCCTTGTGAGCGAAAATAAAATTTGCAGAAGTTAATTTTCTTAAATGCACACCCAGTGTGAGTCTGTGTCTCATAGCAGAAAGGTACAACTCAGTAAGAGAAATAATTGCTTCTGCTGCCCCCTTGATTTTTCACTGAGAGAAGCACAATTGTGCTGAATATTAGAGGTAGCATTGCTACCAAGAACTGGACAAGTGGGGAGCTGCCAGTTATGCACAATTTTTGCTGAAGTATAATAAAAGTACTCTGCCGGCTTATGGTATCTATCACAGGACCAGCACTATTTTGTTAAAACAAGAAGTTGTTATTTTCATTTATCACAGTAGTTCAGGTGTGTTTAGGTCTTCTTCTGTCCTTGTCATCCTCTCAGTTTGCTGACTCTGTTTAATTCCATCATAAAATTTGAAGAGTTTAGTGCTTTTGTGTCACTCTCGAGTACTTCTGAAGGCTGCAGGAGTTTGCTTTCTGCATTTTCAGTTCATTGAGCTGCAGATAGATGTTCTTTCTAATCTAAAACTCATAATTTCCTTACCATTGGAGAAAAAAAAAAGTACATTTAGGAAATTAGTGTGTGCCTTTCTTCAATTTGTTCCACATACAACTGCTCATCAACAGGACAGAAGCAAGGAATTGGCACACAGCTACGAGTGTGTGCTCAAATTAAAAGTGTGCTCTGTGCTTTTAATCTGGTGCTGTGCAGAGATTATGGCAGGAAAATACTTTTATCAGGCAACTAAAAGCACACTAATTCCAGGGAAAGCTGCTGCCACCTCCTACCTCCTTTATAAGGCAGTAAAGAAGGAGGGAAGGCACAGCACTGTGTGCAAGATGTGCTTGGAGGGACTCCCCTCAGTCCTGAACACTTGGCTGGCATTAATGGCCACAGCTCTGGTGTCTCCACTCAACCCCCTCCTGTTTTAAGGGCAGTGGAGTGTAAGCAGTAGCTTCAAAAAACACCTCTTGGATGGTGTTTGAAGAAAAACTCTTTATTTGTTAATTATGATAACATTGGGACTCATAGAAACGTTAAAATTGGAAAACGCCTTTAAGGTCATCGAGTCCAAGTGTTGAAGCACAGGAAGTTGATGAATGAAGATGCAAAGTAAAAGTCTGACATTTCCCACCCAGACCCTGCAGTGATGATGGCTGGCTGTGGAGCAGGCCTTGGTTCTGAGGCAGGGAGGATTCATCTGTAATTACCCTATGACAGCTAGAAATTCAAGGTGATTTCTGTGCTTTTGTAACTGGTGGCAAATAAAATGCTTTCATTTCTTTCAAATTTTTTAGGAGGTGAGGAGATTACTTTTTCATTAAATTTTTAGCCTGAGAAAGAGAGAAAAAAAATTGAACCTAAGGAAATTATTTCACTTCATGTATTTTGAGGGTAAGTTTTCCATTCTGACTCTGTGTTTCACCTCATTCTCTAAAATTCAAAAGGCAATTTTCACTTTTTTCTGTTTTAAAAATACTATGTGCTCTGCTTTCAAATATGGCCATGGTTAGCTTTTGTGCCACACAGTGCCAGAATCTCTCAGAGAAATGTGCTCTTTATTGAATAAGATGTGCATTTTTTTATTTTAGGCTACCATATGAGCTAAATCTCTTCCTGCCTTTCTTGCACCCCCAAAACTGGAGATCTGGGAGTTACAGTATGGAGCAGCCTATTGTGGCTCCTTCACTTATGCAAAGAGGTCATGGATGGTGGAGTCTGGAATACAAAAGGTGTAGGGTGCTCTGCATCTGCGAGGAGAGGATCAAAACAAATCTCCTTTATCTAATGCAGAACCTATTACTGAATCAAACACGGGGATGTGAAGGGTCCAAGTGTGTTTCAATAATCTGTGTTACAAACAGACTGTAATCTGCACAATTAAGCCCCTTGGAGCTGGCAGGGTTTTGTGCAGTTGGCAGTTTTCCCCTTGAGTAAAGGTCAGAAAGAGGGGAGTGAATGAAGCAATGAGTAACTTTTTAAAGGTATTCTGTAATTCCATTGAATGTTAGGAATATTTTCTTCATTGTGCTAGGGAAGAGTGAGTTGTGTGTCCTGATTTAAAACCCTTCCTGTTCCAAGGGTAGGGGCAGGCTGCACAATAAACCAAGGAGGCAAAGGGAATAGGAAATCTCCCTCTGTCTCCCTGTGGGTGGGACCTGAGCTGCCAACCTGTGTCCAGTTGTGGCACGCCCTGGGGAGCTCTGCTCATGTGAATGTCACCTTAGGGCAGCCCTTAACAGCTATCCCTGACTGCTTTCTAGGTTCAGGGAGAAATGCCTGAGACTTTGCTTACTCTGTCCTGGGTGGATGTCTTGCTATCTAGACTGTGATTTCTCCTTACAAATGCGATTCTCTTTCCTGCAGGGAGATAAAGCGTGTGCAGTTCCACCCAAATGGGTGGTGTAGGGTTTCTCTCACAGTAGGACAGCCTCTTTTCTTGATTACAATGATGAGAAAGTGTTTTCATTTAAATAGGAAAATGCCTGAATGGTTTTCACGTCCCTTGCCCCTCCTCTTGGCAGGCAAAGGCACGGTTGGGGGCACTGAGTTTATCACAGGCCAAGGGGGGAGTTCTCTTAGGAGCCTCTTGTTGAAATGTTGGCAAGACATCACTGAGCAGTTCTAAAGACCTCGGGAAGCCCCAAATGTCTCTGAATTTTCCCACCACTGGTCTTGAATGTAGTTGCCTCTTTGGCTCTGCAAACTTTGGGAGAACATCAAGGTATGTCCTCACAGCCTCCTTAGTGTGCTCATCAGCACAGGGGCAGCCCCGCAGGATGGCAAGAAAAGCTGATTGGAAAGGGAAACCACCCACGTACTGATCTTTTTGTTTCCCATAGTTTTTAGGGCTTTTTCTTCATCTTTTCTCCTCCACAAAATACACTCAAGGGAAAGGCATTATTTGCCAGAATCTTTTCTGGGAGAGTGAGCTGGAGAGGCTGCGTTGCCTTTGCTGCACACAGATTCTCAGATCCTTCAAAAGCCTCTGTCCAGCTGCCTCGCTCTCGCCGCCGCTGTGTGGTGCGGTCTGACTTCCTTCATCTTTTGTGTGTTGCCACTACAGTGTAAAATCAGGGGGAAACAATTTTCCTCCACTTACACTTCACCATTTTGGGGCAAATTATTTCTGCTACCACTTACTCGAAGAGATGCTTGCAGAATCATGGAGCGAGGCAGCAGAGGAGAGGTGGAATTTTTCTTCTCTGTATGAAAATCAAATATGGCCTGACTAAAGTCTTCTTTCTGTCCTCCTCACCCCCTGCCTTTTTTATCTTTTCTATTTTTATTTAGGTGTTAAGTGTTTACTAAATACCATTTCAAACCACAGCTTAACTTACTATTTTAACCGGAAGTGTAACAGAAAAATATTTTCCCTGCATTGTTAAAATGCAACTCAATTCCTGCTCAGTTACCCACACTGTAAACAAGAATGTGCATTTGCTGTTGATATATGGAATATATTTTTTGTTAAATCAGAGAATGGTTTAAGAATTAAACTAGCAACAAGATGAGGAAAAAACCCTCAGAGCTGTAATCAAACATCCATTCCAACAGCTGAAACATGTTATTACATCTTTCAGCTGATTTATCGTACCCAAAGAGATTTCATAATCATTCTCAGTATTAAAACAAGGGGAATAGAGGCACATTTCAATAACAATGATTGTTGTTTGGAGAATGCCAATCATGTCTAGGAGTGTTATTTACATCAGACAATATGTAGATATTGTGCCTCCAAGCCTGTTCCTGTTCGGTTTTGTTCTTTGACTCACACAAATGAATGCTAAGAAATGTTGACAAGGAGGTTCAATAGCTAAATACAATAACTGGGGTCCTGCTGACTTCCTTTGGGGAGGAGAGGAATCTTTACCACGTGTGTAATGCAAGCTGATGTAGAGATAAATGCAGCTATAAATGTCTAAGCTGTCTTTGGTGTGGAAGGTGGGGAGAAATTCAATCCGTGTACCAATTTTAATTTGTACTCACACATTAGCTATAGCTAATTCGAGAACAATTAAAAGGCAGGAATGAGAAAAGCAGATGTGGAGCAGTGGAATGTGTTGCAGAGAAGCAGGCTTCACTATGTGTTATTTTCTAACACGCAGTTTTATTTTTGCTGGAGTCTGTCACAAATCCTAAAATACCATTACAGAGTTAGCAGATGGTTCCCAAGTATTCATACCTGATAAAGCCTCCTGGGTGATCAAGCACTGAAAAATCAATATATTTTTCAACTTTCAATGGCTAGCTATTCAGTTTCATTACATCTTGCTATTCCTCCATGGCTACTGTGATATGGACACTTACTTCACCATTGCATTAAGCTCTAATCTCTGGGCCAGCTGATAGAGGCAGTTAATGAATAGCTGGAGTACCACCTCGGTATGCTTCACAATTCTTCTGATCTCAGTAGGACATTTCGAGTACTGTGATCTTGTGCTTAGTAACACCCCAGTTCTTCCCCCTCTTTTTTTTTCCACACATGCACAGACACCCCTCTCCAGCTGTCACCTTGCCGGGCTTTGAAAGGAAAATGCAGTAAATACACATTTTAGCAGAAATATTTTGTTGTGACATTTGACTCTTCTAAATAAAGAATATCAGCAAGTCACAGTGAGTCGGATCCATGCCCTCTGGGTGACCAGAGGAGCCAAATTCTTAAATCTACCATTTTCAATAAAGCAACAACTACAGATAGGTCTTTAAAAAGTCCTGCTTTGATCTCCAGATTATCTACATCCCCCACAAAATAGCTATGCTCTCTGACTGACTGGTAATGCTTTCTTTAATTTTTTCTTTTCCCTTCTTCTAACTTAAACTTGTAGCATGGGAAAGTTAACTGGCAGTAAACAACAAAGTGTGAGTCAGCTACAGATACCAGAGTATTGGTATTTGTCATGCATTTTGGACTTCCTTGGAGTAGATTTCTAATGGGGGGCATCTCTTTATGCTTCAATTTGCATGGAAAAGTAAGTGCAAGTTAAATGCTAGTGAATGCATAAAGTATGTGCCTGCACATGGCCGCCCTCATAAACTGCTATCCTATATTTTTTTAATTCTCCATTAGTATTAAATATTTCACTGAATTTTACTATTACAGTTTCAATGAGGTTGTTGTGAGGGTTTATTGTCATTGTTTTTACACATCAGTCTGAGCCCAGTGGCACAGACCAGGCTTATTTTACATGCACCCAGGCACCATGACATCGGTAAGCCTGGGGCATGCAGAAAACCTATTGAGCCTGATTAAGGCATGTCTTAAATTTCAGACATAGGTCTTAATTCAGTCAAAAGTGCAGGAGATGAGAACCTCTCTGTTGAAAATGGAAGCCTAAATACAAACCACACGAATATTTCCCCTTTCTTAACTGCACGAAGGGCAAGAGCGAGCCAGTGTGTGCCATGGCTGCGTGGGGAAGGTTGCTGCTAATTAGGAAGAGCCCTTTCCATGCTCAGTGTCTGTGCCAGGCAGCTCTCAGGCACTGCTGGCCCTCAGGGACCCCTTCCTCCTGGAGCAGTTAACCCAGCAGTGGGAGGAGGCCGGGGCTCCACGCTGGCACAGGATCCACGTGCCTGAGCAGCTCGGTGCTGCCGACAGCAGCAGCACGCTCTCCTTTGATGGTGTCCTCTGTGATGTCTGAAATCAGGAGCTGGTTGCTGGTGTGTTTCATGTGTCAAATCCTGTCCAGTGAAATGCCATGGGGCCAAACTCAGCAGGATGTCCTACGGCTCGATTCCTCGCTTTCACCATGGAAAAAGTGGCTTTCGAATTTCTTTTTTTAGGTTGGTGGGAATTGGTCGTTGAAGTCATTATAAATTTTTGTGTGTTCTTGATTTGGGCTGCAGGCATTCAACCTGTGCTGCCTGACCGCAGGAGCCAAATAACTTTGGAGAAAAAGACCTGTGTCATCTGCAGGCAGTTTTATTAACATCTGAAGCACACAATTGTGCCATGTAGGACCCGAGTCCACGCCAGAGCCCTTTCATTACCCTGCTACACGGCTGGATTTATGCTGGTGGAAGTCCTGGCTAAAAAAGCTTTTGTACAATGATTAATTGACCTTAACAAGTTTAAGGATGCTTATTTGCACACAGTTACGAAGTGTTGCAATATGTCACAAATGAGAGCCGCTTCTATTATAAACATAATGGCATAAACAGCGAAAGCTGGTTATATTTCCTTAAAAGTTCATTGCAGGGAAATGGGGAAGCTTGAGAAGCTAAACAAATCCAGGCAATAATGGAAATGTAGCATGAAATTACTTCTGTAAACAACAGCCATTCATTATTTGAACATTTTTCATAAGAGAGTCAGCAGACGAGCGTTGATGTTAAAGGGTGTGTATGGAGGGGGAGGAGGAAGCAGGGAGATTATGAATTTCAAAAGAAATCTTCTAGGGTTATATAGACAGACGTACATCTGTTTAAAAAAAAAAAAAGAGGTATGTAAAGCACTGATTGATCCCTGAATATTAACAATCGATGCCATTTTCTTCATTAACTTCTGAGTGGAGCACAAAGAAAGGTATATTTGATTTAAGGGAAAGAGAAGGGAGCACTATTTAATGTTGATTTGGTGTAGTGAATAACCCCAGAGAGAAATGTAAATACCAGGCTGCAATAACATGACAGCACACTAATCATATTTACAAACGATATTAAATCTGTCCATTGTGCTTGCCTGGCTGCGGATTGGCCCGACTGTAATTGTCACTGTAACCAGTGCTGGCTTGTGGGAGAATTTAACTGCAGTGATATAAGGTGAGTGCTAGGCTTATTATTACTTTATTATTACCCGGTTTATGTTTATTAAAACAATTTGTCATGCAGAACAGGAATGGGAGAATGGGAACATTAAATCGTGCTGTACTCAACCTGAAGAAATGAGTTACAATAAAATTAATGGCAGGCAGGCCACAGCTGACACTTGTAGCCGTGTGGAGCAGCTACACACTGGTTCGTTTCATTTGCTGATCGTTTCTTGTTAGGGTCACGCCATTAAACTTACATATTGAGAACTACTGAAAATCTGAGGCAATGAAGGTAAAGTTTATGAAGCAAAAGTGGGGTTTTTTTTCTGCTGCTAATGCATTCCTTTCAATTATTACAGAAATCAGGAATGCAGATTGAAAGTTTAAATCATACTGAGTTATTAAAGGCGTGTGTTGGAGTGAATGTCCTTCAATTTTACAGAGGCTTAGAGAGCTGAGAAAGAGCTGAGTTTAGGCTAAAGTGAGACCATTCTCTAAAGGCTTTGAGCAAAGAGAACAGCGAGAATAGTGGTCATGAAAGGTCTCATAACAAGTTTAATAAAAGCTGCTTTATTTTCTTTCCCTGGAACTCAAGGGGTCCTTATTTGATATCTTCAAATTTATTTCAGCCCAAATCTTCATTATTTTAAAGTAGAGGCAGGAGGCAATGACCATGGGAATAGCATTGAGCCTCTTGGAATTCAGCAAAGAGGCACAGTGACATAAACCCCTCTTGTGACACAATTACGGAAGAAATTAAAAGTGTCAGGCTCTATGTACTTTAGCTGCATAGAAGAAATCTGGCTTCCTGATGAAACATCTTTGTACATGAAAAAGTAATACCCTGCCCTTGTTTCCCATTATACAACAATGTTAAGGAGTCTTCTGGGGTGATTATTAGGGATTTGGTGAAGCACAATAAATGCTGAAGATTAAATCTGAGCACTAGCAATTAGTACTGGGGGAGGAAGAGCCCTTTTTTTTTTTTTTTTCCTTTTTCAAAGTATTTATTAATGAAGCTATTTAAAGAAAACCCAGCCAACTGCTGCAGTTAGGAAATGTGAACCTTTCATTTCTAGCAGTTTTATACTTGTGCAAGTCCTACAAAGTCAATGGGGTTATTCTTGATTTATACCAGTGTGAGAAAGTAGAAGATCAGGCTGTCTCTGTGGGATCTTTTTCCCTTATTTTCCTTTTTTTAAACTAAGATAGTTTTTTTTAAGTCTTGGAGAAAGCCTTCAAAGGGTGTATTGAGCCACATGTTCTCTGCCTGTGTCCCCAGTCTCAAAGTCTGGACCAAGCATCCAAGAGTTCAGCATCCAACCACTATAACAGAACACTGGAATGGGAGCTGAACTCAGGAAAATCCAGTTTGTTGAAGTGAATGAAGATATTTTAAAGAGCTTCTTTTAGAAATCTGTCTTGTCCTTTTGGTTTTTCAATAAGGGGAATGGTAGATGATTCACTCAGAAAAGTAACTTCACGTTTAGCCTGAGTGCTGAAGCTGTTGCAATCACAAAGGCCGTTCCAAACCTGGGAAAAAGATATGGAACAAAAAATTCCCTTATCACTTCCTCACAAACTGATCACCTCCTTGAAATAACAGCCACTTCTCTGAGAGCACCAGTAGGTTGATTTCTGAGGATGAAAGGAGAGACCAAAGGCCCTGGCTCATGGATTAATCTCCCTGCTGAGGTCTAGAGCAATAAGAGCAATCCACTGCCATGGCAAGCACTCGTGGTGGACCTGTGTCCAGGAAACTCTGTGGCTTTTGGAGTGGCTCCTGTCTGACTTTTTGTCACGGTGCTGCAGGTGCAAATAATAGAGAAGTGGTTTAGGGAAATGGGAGAACCACTGAGGGGATAATTGTTTCTGTGACATCGGCCTCTGTGGCTGGTGGCCTCCTCTGAGGGCCAAGGTGAAGATAAGGAGGCACAGATCAGGGGGCTTGGATGCTCTAAATCTGGACAGCCAGCAGTGGCTGGTCCACACCACTGTGGTGGGAGGTGCAGTGGGACCATGGCAGACAGCAGGTGCCCACACATTGCTGGCTTTAACTCCTTTCTGTGCCCTCTTTTACATTCATTGGAAGGAAAACGCATTTTATTAAAACACATTGACCTCTTTCCCTTTCCAAATAGCTTTTAAACGTTACAGCAAAGCTCTGACCCAGCATTTTTAAAAGCAGGATTTTAACATAATATTCTATCTTAATTTGGGGGGGCTGGGGTGTAACACTCAGTAAACTTGGGGAGAAACCAGTTGGTCCTTTATTCCCTTCTGTGTAAAACTCATGAACTCCGAGTAACATAAACACTGAGAGTGTCATGCTGAATTGCTGTGCTTATTATATGTGCAAACACCCCTTTGACATGAAGGACAAGGATAAAGTAGAGAATTTGGAGTCATATTTATCACTTGGATTATTAATAATAATAACATTTGGCATCTTTACAGCACTTTACATTTTCAAAATGCTGCATAAACATTAACTAAATGGTAGTTAAGTGTGCATAAATGATATTCAGAGCCATTACCCTCTACTCGCCGTGGGTCTGCACTGAAATGTGTGTGCTGCTTGCTGCTTGCTGGAAAATCTTTACTGCTCATGTGAAGTATCAGTTTTTCCTGGAAGAACCAGACTGACCATTTTTCATTTTGTTTCACATTCACCCGAAGCCTTTTGTCCATATTATGGATTAATGGTCTGCAAAATTTCAGTTTATTGGGGAAAAAGAAGTTGTTGATTTTACTTACAGGAGCATAAAAACAAATAAAGTAGAGAGCTTAGAAAACAAAGCATTATTCCTTTTTTTTTTTTTTTTAAATCACATCTTAGTTTGATTCTTACCATGGCCATGCATTTTATGCTCTGTTTCCTGACTGTGGAGTCTACTTCTGCTCCACCACATACATTTGAATGCTGGATGCTCCTAGGGCTGCATGCCATAGACCAATCCAGCCATTCAGAGCCACCTGATGTACTTGTGCCTGTATCAGTATTGCCAAAAAAGGTTCTGCTTGTCGTCCATTGAACAGGGACTGTTCAGGATCCTTCATGATCCATTGTTTTCAAAGAAGATACCTGTACTTGCCTTATCCCTCCCCCCAGTTTGCAACTTTTTTTTCTGTAGGCACATTAGTTTGTATTGTAGTATGCAGTAATGCTTTATTTTTTTTATGGCTTTGGTGCCTTTGTGCCATTTTAGTAAAACAGAACATGGGGAAGATTTTAGGAGCATCATGGCTCTCAGTGGCTCTGGCAAGTCTGTACCTGAAAACAATTTACTGTGTAACCCCATCAAAGATGAGTGGAAATCAAGGCAAATGTCAAACAGCAGCTTTCAGGCTGTATTGCATCAACGCTATCCAGGAGCAAGCAAATAATTCCACTGTCACTTAATTAAAAGTTTTAATACCTTATGTCTTTGACCTTGTTCTTTAGCTGAACACATAAAAGCAAAATGGGTTTCTGCCTTAATCTCACTTCGTGCCACTGCCCTCTGATGAGAGAATCCTCCTGGTACCTCTGATGTGTCACTGAAGCGAAGGGAAGGGCTATGCACACTGCTTGCTCCTATCTTCTGCACAGAGCCTACCTTGACAAAGTTCCTCTTGCTATCTTTAGTCTTCTCCCTGGAGCATCTGGCACATCAGGGCAAGAGGGATCTCAGCCCCACAGCTTCATTTGGGCCTGTTAACTGTAACTACTGATGTCGTTTACAAGGATAAACCCTTAAAGCCAGGCCAAGGTAGACAAAGAAAGAACACTGGAGTAATTCCCTTTGGACAGCAGAGATTGGTGTTCAAGTTATTGAAAATCTGTGTAACTCATTTTCTCTTTTGTCATACTTAAAAAATCCATGAAGTTTGGCTGAGTGCAAACAATAAGCTTTTATAGTTGCTGCCCTTGTTCATAAATGTGTAATCTTCTGGGACCATCAGAAAAGCTTTGGTACAGCAAATTAAAACTCTAAACTTTCCTGTGTCTCCTTGGACATTTTGTAGACCTGGAAATACCACTCAGTAATCAATATAATGCCTCTCCAATACTTGAAGGCAAACTGGCAGCTCCTGAGTCAGGGAGAGCAGCGCAGCTTCCTCACAGCTCAACGTGGCCCCTGCCAGGGGACAGAGGAACAAATGTCCCCTGGCTGGCACAGGGAAGTCAGGAGGGGCCAGCTGTGTGTGTGCTCTCATTTCCAAGGCTCTCAAGTGCTTTCTGTCCCATCATCAGCCCCCTCATTTCAGCAGCACTGTCTGTGAGCTGTGCCCAAGTCCAGGCTGCTCTGTGGGTCGCAGTGTTTTGTGATCTCCCGTTCCCTTCGTGTGTCCATGTCTGCACTTTTCCCTAATGAGCCAATTATACTGCAGCCAGCAGGGTGAGATGCATATTTCCTCTCTCCTCATTGTTTTAGCACAGTTTAACAATACTCTCTTACTACACACTTTATTTTATCTCTGAGAGAACTGTGTTGTTTTTATTTGTGGTGAGGCATATGGTATTCAATTACAGAGTTTTTGCTCTTTCATATCCTGTCAGTGAATAACCTTATCAGTTTTACAGCTTCAGTGGGGAATATCCAGCACGGGCCAGAGAGGGTGAGAATTTTGGGTGTGTTTTTTGCTTATTGCCAAACATTTGCATTCTCCTGTGGGGTGGGGTGGCTGAAAGTTTAGTGTTTTCTACCACTGCTGAGCTCTGTCTTGTTATTTGAGCCATCGCTGCTCCCTGTGAGTTGGGAACAGATTCCTGCAGTCACTCATGCAAATTGGATGTGTGCAGCAATTTGGGTGGGCAGTGCTGCTGCCTGGGTGCCCAGCTGGGCTGATGAAGCACCTAAAGATGCAGCAAGCACAGCTGGACCAGTGTCCAACCATGTTCTAACTGCAGGAACAGCTTGGGCAAACAGCACCCACGTGCTTCTGACCCCTGGGATAAGGTGGCAACCTGGTGCCTCCTCATTTATGGAGCCAAATGGGCTAATGCTTGGCTGAGATGAAGAGAAAAATGGAGGGAAGTTTTGTCTGCAAAGAATTTCCTGCAACTTCAGTTCCTATCGAATGGCTGCTTATTTTTATAATAAGGAGAGCTCTTTTCTCAAGCGTGGCCTGTTCCAAAGCCCATTTACATCAACATTAAAGCTTGCCACTGACCTAATGGCCTTTGGATCAGGCCCATAGCCTCCTTATCTTCTTCCATATTACTGGCACACCTTTACCTTAGGTCCTGATTTCTGTGGAGCTCTTTAGGTCAAGCTCTATCTCATTGAGGTGCCCAGGCTTAAATTGATTCAGAGAGAAACTGACTGTTCCTCTAAAGAGGTGGTCTTTTTCTTAAGCAGCTTCTATTTTTAGATAAAACTCCTTGAGGCAGCAGGCAGCCTTGGTACCTGGCTGGCAGGAGTTGCAGGGTGCTTTGTGACAAAGCCCTTTGGGGCACACCACGTGGCAGCTGGAATTGTACCCAAGGTTATCCCACCACCTCCATCAGCAGGCTGGGATCAGGAAAAACATCAGATTTTTTTTTTCGTTCTAGAATGTAAGAAAGAAATAACAGGGGTCAAACTTAAGTTTTCAGTTGGGTAGGTCCTAACAATGTTGCCTGTCTTCCTGAAAATCTTAGAAGTGCATATCTTATGTTTCCAATGGAGATTTTGTTGGTTGAATGAAAACTTTAGGCTGGTTGCCTTAAACACTCTGTGTGTAATTACAAGATTGCTTTATCTGGGCAGACTTCTTCAGCATCTTTTGGGGAGCTTGTGTGCACAGCTCCTGGAATCCCAAGCTAGCCCTCTGCCAGGGGTGAGCTCAACAGAAAAAGCACTGAAATTCATTTTTTTCCTTCTTCTCTCTTCTGGCCTCTCCCTTTTTTCTCCTGTTGGGTTCTCCTGTTGGGTGTGGAGGCACTCAGCTGAATGTAACACAGAGACGGGTGATGAGAAAGGGAGTCATCCTAGTCACAAAAAATATTTTATAGTGCAAAAGTGAAACCTAATTCTTCTTGCACAACCCCTGTGCTGTGAGGCAGTTTTAGGGTCAGGGACAGGTGTGGGGCCTTGATGTGGTTCCATGGTAGGAAAGATTTGGTTCTCAAAGGCCAATTATTTTAAAACTAAGAAAGTGTTGGACTCGTTGCTTATGGCAGAGTTATAATTTGCTTTGCTTTTTGTCAAAGCAAATAATTTCTCTGATGTCAGGGAGGATTAAACACCTATATTCACAATTATGCTTAAGAAATGCAATATTTTGTCATTTGGACAAAACCCAGAGCACTCTAATGGGGGCCAAGGAGTAACATCCACTCAAGGCCAACTCTTCAGTAGATGTTCACAGCAACATTTTGTGTCCAAAACATTTGCTACTGGCCATTGGCAGAGAAAAGACACCTACATCTACTCTTTTTTTTAAAAAAAAATTACTTATTAAATTAGTCTAAATAAAGAAGGATCAAATAAAAACTAGTAGAGTGAACACTAATGCTGGTGACAGATTTCTGTCAGTAGCTGACCCTGTGAGATGAAGTAATGCCTTAAAGTGCCTGTATGAACCACAGAGTTGGGGCTGTTTAGCTGGGCAGTGCCATCTCTTGATTATTCTGTGAGAAATTTCAGAAATACAGTTGCTTTATGAGCCCAACTTCTCTGATGATAAATTTCCAAAAGCAAAAATGTGAATTTAAATTATTCGTATTCATGTGAGCGTGGTAGAGATTTTTGGAATTGCTGCAGCAAGTTATGGATGATGCATGAAATGAAAAAATCCCTGCCCAGTGCACAAGGAATACAAAAAGGGTTCTGCAGCCAGCACTGTGCTGCACTGTGCTATGGGTTGTGTGCTCTCTGGGGAGAGGGGTTTGTATTTTTTGAAAAGCACCCAGCCTTCAGCACATGCACAAAAGTAAACAAAAGACAGAATGAAAGGAAAAAAAAAAAGAGAAATACACCCAGGAGCACCTGTGGTATAAGACTGGCACTTTTTTTCCCTACATCTGCCTTTGCAGCACCCCAGATCTGCCAAGTTCTGCTTGTGTGGGGCAGATTCTCCTCACGTCAGGTCAGCTGTTCATAAATACCATTGTGTTGCAGAAAGAATGGGGCAAAACCTCTCCCAAGTCTGTCTTGTGTATTTCTCCCTGGCCCAAGGATGGCATGAGACAAATAGAAAAAAAAAAGTCTTATCTGGGATTACATGATCACATCCACAGTGCCTCACATGAAAGAGTGTCTCATGTGCTTCTGGTCTGAAGCTGATCATGTAAAACAGTGTGTATCCAAAAAAAACACCTGAAAAATACCTGCAGATAATTTTTTTTCTAAATTTAATTCTAGCATTAGGATTTGCACAACCTTCTAGTCTGCAGGAAACTAGAGTGTTTGCTCTCTCTGGGACTGCACTCAGCATTACTGTCTTCCAGATCTGCATCTTCAGTCACTTATTAAAGTGATTGAACTCTTAAGTTAAATAGATTATGTCTGCAAACACTGACTGTGATCTGACTTTTTCTTCCAAATTTAACATATTTTCTAATTGCCTAATGAACTCTTATATGTGTGCATGTATTCTTACCTGAATACTAGTATGTGCCATACATCCTTAACTCATTCCAATCTTTTAAAGCATCTTCTGATGTTCTTTAATATCTGCCGCATTGTGCTCATTCAGTAATGCTGGGGGTTGGATCTGTTTCTTTTGTGTTTGTGGGATTTTTTTCCTGGTGGTTTTGCTAGGTAACTCATTGCTGGGTACCTATGGGTGCTTGACTGAAGCAAAAGGGGGCAGCAGGTTTTTCCTGGGGACAGCAGTGAACAGGACAGTTCGGTCCGAGGGCGCCGCTCCGAAAGGACNCTCTCAGTGCTATTACATTTGTATTTTCTTTGTTTTGTCTAAAATTCCTAGTAAAGAACTGTTATTCCCATTCCCAAATCTTTGCCTGAGAGCCTCCAATTGCAAAATTATAATAATCTGAGGGAGGGGTTTTACATTCTCTATTCAAAGGGAGATTCCAGCTTTTGCTGGCAGGTACCTGTCTTTCAAACCAAGACAAGTCATTTTACACAATCTTAAGACATCTGTGTTTTCTGTTTCAGACAGACCCTGTACGGGCCTTCTCATCCCACAGCTTCATATCTTACTGTGCTATAAAGGGATAGTGGGACCAGATGCTCAATTTAGGTCCCTTCTGACTGGAACTATTCTATTCTGTCCTATTTTAGTGTGTTGCCACCATGACATCAAATAACATTTAGATTTTACTTTTAGTGTTGGGTACTTGGTACAAATGATGTGTGTGGTGTTTGCTCTCTGTTCCTGAATGTCAATGTGTGTTTTCAGAACGTGCTAATTCTTTTCTAATCTTGCAATGCAGTTTGTTGAAAGCCTCCTGCTGTGTAAATAGATTAAGACATCTGACCAAAACCTCTGTTTTATCTTAACCTTTGCCTTCACTGTACCTCTGCTTTCCAGTATTCTGTTTATTAAAATACTTTTGGGGGCTTTTTTCCCTCCCTCTCATATGTTGAGGCCAGCATGATTCATTTAGGAAGGGTCACTGCCTTCTCAACACTCACACCTCTTTGCTGAACACAAGTGTGTATTTCCAGGCTTAGTGCAAACAGACCTGGTCATTTCTCACCTAAGAACAAAAAGAATTAACAGACCTCATTTGTGTTTTGATGGGCATTAATGGAAGTATCATCCTGGTCTTAAAACCCCAGGTTTCTCAATATCCTGAATTAGAGGGGTATTGTTGAGATTTTAATGAATAGGAAAAACCCCAGTGTTATAAACACAAGAGTGTAGTCAGGCTGAAGTCCATGAGCAGTGAGCAGTAGCAAGCTACCCATGTATTACATTTATAATTGATTGCACACTGTTCTTTTACTGCTTGCTAATGTTTTCTTTTAGGAAAAAACCCCAGATTTTAGTAATTCTGCAAATGTTCAGGCCCTTTCCCACAACTTTGCTTTGACCTGTCTTTTCTATCACAATGTTCTGTCTTAGTCCATCTGCTCAAGCTTCCTATCTCTGTGGATCAAGTGCACTTCTCTGATTAATGATGCTGTCTGGAACTGGTTTTATAGCCTGTTCTGGCACAGCATGCAGCAATGAGGTTCTATTAGCCCATGCTAAAGGTTTCTGAAGCTGCTACAGCAAGGGAGCCAGACCAGTAGGTCAAGAGCAGCACCTCATCCCTATTGCACCATGATCTACCAAATCTGACAGCTTTAGACAACTTCTTTCCTTTCACTGAAGACTCATAGTTTATGCTTTTCTGTTGATGTTTCAGGGAGAGCTTTCCCATCACTGTGTGTTTCTTTGGAAATCAGCCTGCTGGCTGTGGATGTATCATGGACAGAGAGACCTGCTTGAGGTCTTTGGGGCTGGCAGTGCTGGGGAAGGTGCTGTCCTCCCCTTGGTGGGGGGTGGTGGCACCAAGCACCCCTCTGGTGTCTGCAGGGTGGGCTGGTGCAGTGCTGTGCCACACATGGCTTGGTCTGCTCAGCCTGGCTCCAGTGCAGAGGCTTTGCTGTGTGTTTAGAGAGGTGGGCACCAACTCTGATGGCACCCTCCACACCTTCTCTGCTCTGGCCAGGTCCTACCAGCTGTTTCCAGATGGGAGGTGTTCAACTGGGCTAATTTGCTTCGTGTTTGCTCATGGTCTGTCATGTTACTGCTGTTCCTGTGGCACCAGGCAGGGCTCTGGGCTGTGGCACAGCCAGTGTGTGTTGGCTCTGTGGCTGCTGCCTTCCTTCACATCCCTGTAAAAGCTCTCTGTCCTCTCTTGGCACCTCCCAGAGTGTGAATCCATCAAAGCAGCCGTGGCACAAGAGCATCCATGTTTACGTGGGTCTCCCCAATAAATGAGTCCCTAGGTTCATTAGCCTCTGTGCCCTGTAACTGCTTCCTTAAAAAGGAAAAAAAATATCTCCTGGAGATGTTTTGGACCCATTTTCTGTAGGAGTAATTTGCCTGCAGCTCTGCCCACCACGTGTCTCAGCATGGTTTGCACTGTGTTCTTAAAGCACTCAGAGCTCTTGAGGATTATTTAGGAGAGCAGCCATCTCATAGCAATGAATTTCTATAGGCTTTTGAAAACCCCAGCCATGAAATAGTTAATTAAAAACTCTCCAATTAGAAACTGAATATATTTTGCAAAAAGTTACATTTGTTCTTCCCAGTGAGAAGGAAAAAAAATAAGGAATTAAATTCATTTTTGAAGTTCCATTCCTTCATTCATTAAGAGACTTAGCTTGCAAAATCCTAATTAAAAAGAACATTTTCTGTTAATGAAAATGTTCTAATTTTTTACCTTACGAAGTTAGTTAATTTTTTTCCATAGCATCCAGAAAAAAGAGGTCTCCTTAATGGCTTTGTTCAAGTTTATATTATTTGATTGCAAAATTTGTGAGACAAAAGAGACTCATTCTGTGGTGCCCTCCAGTTAACTGTTCAGTTGAAAAATGACCTTCATAACTAAGTCCCTTGCCTTTTCATCGATATTAAGGAGTTACAACTCTAACCTACAGTTGAGGAGGTGGCTTCAGTCTGGTAAACCATCAGAAATTGCATGAGCACCCTGTGGAGTGTAGATATTTATAGATATCTAAGAGGACTAGAGATAACTAAATAATTTGAATCTGAATTCTCAAACAGCCTAGGGCTTTTCTGCTGGCTTTCAAATCCAGCATCCTCTTGCATGACTTTTAGTCATTAAAAGCAGAGGTTTATTTCAGTATCTAATAATTCTGTGTCAGACACAACAATATTGCGAGTCAGAGACCACAGGAGGTGCACATAGGTTTTTACCATGGTACAACAGTGAGAAAGACAGCACTTTTTAGATGTCTTTAAATCAGCAGCACTATATATGAGGTTATGTTAACTGTGAAACACATTCATTTATGCAGCCTTAAGATTCTCTGCTGGTGTAAATCAGGGTGACCGTAAGTCAGTCGTGCTGAGCTGAGATATGCTCACAGAGAGCCTGACCATTAAGGAATTCTGCACCTTTGGTTTTGTTGCCTTCCTTTTGCCACTAATCTATCTCTGTGGGGGTGGATTTTAATATTCCATATCTCTTCATAGGCAGAAATCGCTACAAAAATCTTTACGTTCTCACAGAAATACAGATCGGGAGTGTAAAAATACTTTGGACTTGCTCCAAGGACTGGAAAAATATTTATTGGAGTATCAGGGAATCACAGAAGCACATAGGTAGGAAGGGTCCTCCAGAAGTGGAGCAGTCTCCCCTCCTACATGGAGCACATCTGGTGAGAGCAGGTTCTTCAGAGCTGTGTCCAGTGGGGTTTTCACTGTCTCCAAGGACACACACTCCACAGTGCCTCTGCACCACCTGCTCCTGTGGTTTCCACCTTGGCAGTGACAAAGCTTTTCTGAACATCCAGTGGAGTTTTCCCAAGTTGTAGCTCATGTCCATAGCCCTTTGTGTCATCACTGTGCAGGTCCAAGGAGAGTCTGACTCTGTTTTTTTGTACCATCTTGTTAGGTTGCTGTAGAAATAACATCTCTCTTTCACTTTCTCTTCTTTGAATCGAGCAAACCCAATTGCTTCAGCTGCTCCTCACCTTACCTTTTCCCAGCTCTCCAGTCATCCTGGTGGCCTCTGCTTTGCTTGCTCCAGTTAAGTCAAGGTCTTTATTTTTGGTGTGGTGGATTCCAGGACTGGACAGCAGACTCCAGGTACAGCCTTGACAGTGCTGACTGAGAGGGGAATCATCACTTCCCTGGTCCTGCTGGCTCCATCCCTGCAGACACAGGCCAGAGCAGAGCTGGCTGCTCTGTGCAGCCCTGTGGGCCACCAGCTGTGTTGGCTGCAAGGGACACTCACTCCTCTCTGCAGACCTTCAGCTAATTTTTCTGAAAAGTCTATTCATTTCTATCCCTTTGGCCCCCAGCCTGCACTGGTGCATGGGCTTCTTCCATCCCAGCTGCAGGAATACTTTGGGGTTTGGTACTGATTCCAGTAAACTGAATCTTCTACTTTGAGCTGAGCTATTTTTGGAGGTGCCTCTACTAAGGAGAAGCAAAAAGCCCTCTTCAGCCCTTTCTGTCAGTGTTGAGGATCTGCTAATATTTAAAGGTGAGCACCTTTCTGCCATACTTTCTTCTTATTATTGGCTTTTTCCTGGTAGTTTAGTGGTCAGCTTTCACCCCCACCACTGCCTGTATAAATGAAGCACAGATTTTCAAACAGGACAGGCACATCAAACTGTGGGTCAGAGCAATCCCTCTGCAGATCAGGCTTCAGATGCAAAGTGTCAGGAAAGCACTGGAGACTCCTCTCCATCGACCTACACAGGGAAAGAATTACACTATAAAAATGAGACTCATTTAAAGTAATGATCAAATCTGAGGAAATGGCAATCTGTATGCAGACACTCCACAAGCTGAAAAAGAAGCTGAATTCATGGGTGAATTATTTGCTGCAAATTATTCTCTCAGCTCTAATATTGAGTTTTAAATATTTAGTTAGATCCACTTCCAACCTAGGATTTTGCTTTTCAATTAACATCACGACTGGCTATATATATTTATGTATATACAACATATGTTATTTCACTACATCTCCTTTGAATGCACTTGAACAGTAATGTGAATGACCTACCTCCTTTTTTGGTAGCTTTTTGGACAAGGTGTAAAACTTTCCTCACTGGGTTTTGGTAGTTGTCTGAGTACCTCTTTGATCTGAAAGTGACCCTGCCCTTGTTGAAATGTGGGCTTGGCTAACTTCATGGCAGGACTCTTGGAGAATTACAAGATGGCTGTAAAGATGCACTAACCCTTTTCAGGGCCTAAATTAAGCTTTAAATCAAAGCTAACTAGAATGCCACCAAAGCTTTTCCATTAAGACTGGCTTACACACCCTTGCACTGTGATGCACAGAAAACATCATAAATTTTGAACCCAGACTGAAACCCTGAAGCTCTTGTCTTTACTTTCAAAGTTCATTAAATGCTTTTTCACTACCAGTGAGCAAGCCAGTGTTTGTGTGAATTGCTTTTTGAGTGTGAAGGCAGATGCTGACCTAGAAGGCAGCTGGCACTGGACAATTATCACCAGAAACTGAATCTCAGTTCTAGTCCAGCATTTTAGTTATCAGAATGCAGGAAGTGCCATCATTTAAAAGCAAAAAAAAACCCTGAAAGCATTCAAGGGGTCACCTTCTGTTAGAATAAGCTCTTCTTTGTGATTGATGCACACAGAGTGTGGCACCTTGAGGACAGGCCTTCACTGCCTGCTTCCTTATATAACAATTTATATATGGTGTTACTTAAAAGTAAGGACTTCTGTGGTTTGTAAACCAAATATGTGGAAAAAAATAGATTTTTTTTTCCTTCAGTCTATTTTATTCTTCAGTGAAGGTAGTGAGTGGTGTGGAGCTTCACAAGCAGTGAAGTAAGACCAATCTATATCCTGAACATAAAGGTTTTTCACCCAGAGGGTGGTTGGGCACTGAAACAGCTCCCCAGGGCAGTGGCCACAGCACCAAGCCTGACAGAGCTCAAGAAGTGTTTGGACAATGCCCTCAGGCACATGGTGGGACCCCTGGGGATGTCCTGTGCAGGGCCAGGAGCTGGGCTCCATGATCCTTGTGAGTCCCTTCCAACTCAGCTTATTCTGTGATAAGATCTGCCCGGTCATAAATGAGCACTTGAGCAGGGTGTGAGAAGGGAGGAAGGTTTACAGCTACCAGCAGCCTGGGGCAGCATCTGCATGTGAACTTTGGCACCAGATCACAGTGTCTTTTCAGAATGAAACTGGTCAAGGGGCTGAGAAAAGAGTCAGAGCTGGCATTTGCAGGGGAAGGGAGAGGGATTCAGCCAGGCCCCCAAGCGAGATGGGGGAGGATAGGGCAGCACATACAAGCTCCCTGCTCCCAGAGGATAAGGGGGCCTGACTCACTTGTGAAAATGCTTATCAACAACAGCTCAGGCTGAGTTTTGATGCAGAATTTCATGGAACTCCGTGCACCCTTGTTCAGAAATGTGGGTGTTACAGTGTCAGCCCCGTCCCGGGAGGCGACACAAGAACGACACAGTTAAAGAGCTCTGGTTAAAGCAAACTGAAAAAAACCTTTATTAAAACATCTGACTCCATATTTATATCTTTTTAAAATCCCAGTGTCATTGGAGGGTGACAGTGCCACCTCCTCAATGCCACTGGGCAACCCAACAGTCCATCAGGTTGCTCATCCTCCATAAAGGAATGTAAAACAATAAGTTATTTTATTTACATAAAGTGCATGAGAAAGTTTGTGCAAAGAATGCAAACATCAGAAGGCTTGGTAAAACTTGAGAAAATCAGGGCAACATTACAGCATCTTTGTGAAACACCATGGTGAACCAGTCCATCATGCTGCCAATGGCTGGCTTTAAAGCTAGGGCAGGAGAGGAAAGAATTGCCAACGCTCCAAGGAACAGCTTGTCAGCAGGAGGGCCTTGTGTGTGCCAGCTGGATTCATACTCAGGTCTGGATTTGATCCACTAGTGAAACATCACCCTCCAAAAACTACTGGCTGAAGGTGGCAGACCTCTGGAGACCTGCAGGGTTGATTGGAAAGTTGACTCTCTTTTAACCATATGCTCGTGTGTATGTCAGTTATGAGAATGAGTCAGATTTTCAAGTTTTCAATTAAAAATGAAAAAACATTAGGAAAAGCCTTGGCAAAATACCTGCAATTTTCCCTCCCCATTGCCATCCCCTTAGTGTAATGGAAACAGTTTTGCTGATTTGAATGGGCTCTAGTGCTTTAATCCTGTCTTGGCTTTGCCAAGGCCAATGTATTGCCTCCTGTGGCTCCTGCATTTAGTGAAATGTTTAAGAGTGGAAGAATGTGACATTTTAAGGAAAAAAGGTGATGGAATCTATGAATTTTCTGAAAAGTCTGGGGTCAGTTCCTATGTGATGACAGTTCTGGGCTGAAGCAGACATAATACTTTTTCCTTACAGCTGGGGGGAGAGAAGGATTTCCATTGAAGAGACAGTCCAAAATCCATTACTCTGTCCCTAACATAATAAAGAAGTGTGTCTCAGCAGCAAGCTGGTTTCTGAGCTAGGGAATAGAGGAAGAGTTTTCCCCTGGAACTCACAGGGCAGTGAGAGTGTGCATTGGGTAGCCTCAAGAAGATCCCTTCTACAGCAGACTTGCAAATGGATGCACCCTTTCGTCCCTCAGTTCTCCACTCTTTGCTCATATAAATATTTAAATAATTATTTTTTAGAGCTCTGGGAAACCTTTATCAATTGCCTCTACCAGAACCTGTTCTATTAGCTGAGAAACTTTCTGCCATTAAAGAGGCTTTTCACCACTTTCTATTTCATTAGCATTCATTTTCTTTAGACATATGACAGACTACCCACTGGAAATGTAGGCATCTGGGAACAGAAAGCTAAGAGCTGAGGTTTGCTTCAGTGCTTACCAGCCCACAGAATTTTATTACCTAACCTACCTTTACCTAAATCACAGAAAAAATGACAAACCTTTTGATGCATGTAAAAACCCCCTGAAACAGAGCTAAACTGCAAGTTTGAGTGATGCAAACTGACATAAAGCATCACAATGGTGTGCATCAGAGACAGATGCTTTCTCCAACTCCAGTTTAGTTGCATTTTTGCAGAGTGCATTTCTGATTGGTGAAACGTTGCTCTTGTAAAAAGATTTGGGCCTGGAGTTCAAGCTCAAATCTCCATGAGTAATGGGCGAGCTGATGGCATTATTCTCACAGGTGGAAATGGGGAATGCAAATTTTAGGAGCAGCACATCTGTTCTCTTGACTAATCGGGTCTGAGTTCTACAGGAATGACCACATTAGCAACTTTGGTGTCATAACTGGAGGGACACAAATCAACAGGGTTGTGTGTGCTGATGCTGAGGAATTGGGAAATCTGAGCTGCAGCTTCACACAGACCTGGCTTCTGCTCATGGGAAATCTGTTACAAGGTCCCAGAAACAAAAAGTTTCTCAGGTGAAGGACTGTGGTGGGAGGTAGTCCTGGTCCCACTGTCAGATAATGCAAAAATAAAGAGCTTTGGTGTGGCTTTGGTAGAAAGTGGTCCAAGCAAGAGTGAGATCCATTCCTATATCTGAGTGACTCAAGTGGCTCTTGCTTCCTGTGCAAGAAACCCCCATGAAAGGAAGTCACTAAGTCATTAGTTGATTTTTGGGAGGGACTCACACAGATTGCTTTTGTTCATGCTATTCATCAAACAAACAATCAGTTTGGGGAATTTTTGTGTTAATGTCTTGTTACCTAAGTAGGCAAGGGATGAGAAGAAGCACAGCAGAGTGACTGACTCCAAATCACTGTCAGTAAGGTTGAGATTTCAAGCTTGCTGGCTAGATGGATGAAAGGGCCTGTCCCCATGCTCCATTAGTAGAGATATATGGACATCCCTTGTGGTCAGTTGTCAGCTCTTTTGGTTTTCTTTCTCTTGCAAAAACCCAGATGGGAAGCAAAAGTAGAAGTTGCACAGTCTCATATTAACCTGAATTTTTCTGTTCTGTGACATGTTACAGGCTGTCAAGAGGGTGTCATTTGTCAGCTGTGCACCCTGGACATCCCCTCTCACACACGGGTGGAAATTGTATGGCCTGAATGCAAACACTTCAGAAACCCTCTGAGATGTCAGTCTTGGGTGTGTTTTGTTTTTAACACCTTGCCCTGGTGAAGTACAGGGACATTCAGAGTGTAGTGTCTGATATCAGCCCCTTAGGACAACAGCCCAGCACCACACCCTGTATCTAAAACAAGCCTATGCAAAGTTATTGACCCAAAAGCTGGCAATTTGTCAATGGTTTAATACACCTGGAGTGATGTCCCAGACACTTTAGCATAGGCTGGTTTTGATAGTACAGACTTCTTATAATTAACACCCATTTTTATTTATGCAATAAATTTTGTATCTATTCATCAGAACTTCATACATAACATTTCACAAAGAAAATGTGCACATGCACAGAACTTTCTGATCCTCTATTGCATGGAGTGTTTTAATTTTCCAGTTGTTGGCATATTCTTTTGCCCATAGCTTTATTGTTGTCCTACATGACCCATTCAGGTGCCTTATTCCTGTTCACAAAGAGAACTGTAGCTCCTGTGAGCAACTCTTCAGCATTCCATAGGAGGACACTGCCTGCCTCCTTTACCCAGCCCCATCCATGCCTGTCCAGCCTCTCTTGCAGACAGCTCTAAGCTTGTTAAAACCCTGTGAGTACTAATGGATGTGGTAGCTGGTGCTATACTCAGCTTTCTGGTGGAAACCTAAACCCATTTCCTGTTTAGTTTTGCATGGCATACTGAAGGAAAAAGTATCCCCAAGTTCTTTTTGTCTTAATTGGATCCCTTCAGCTGGCCAGCATTTTATTCTGCAGATGCTCAAAATGTCCTTTGCTGTATGCAGATGCATCAGTATCTTGTTTCAGGTAGCCCTAGACCAAATAAATTAAACTTAATTAGCATTAGAACTTCTAAGTCAGGAGACTACATCAGACACTTAAATCTATTGCTATTCAGGAAAGCAGAGATGATTTACCAAATGATAAAAGGAAGCATGTGCTCCTATAATAGGACATTCTTTCCTGAACTGGGCCTGATAAAGTATCTTTTCACATGTTGTTGTACCCATGTGACAAACCTGAATTTTGTACATAGTGTAACATCATTTTCAGGATAAGAAGATCTCTTTTTAATCTCTTTTTAATTTTGTATCTGAAAAATGGTTTTATTAACCTCTAGTTACTAAAGAATAATAACTCTGTGGTCTGTTGCTCTTCTGCAAAGGTGTGATATCCTCTGAAGAAATCAACGTGCTAGACAGAATGATAGAAGTCTGGTTTTAACTATTCATCCAATAGTTTTTGGACACCTGTATTTAAACCATTGTTTATGTTGTGTTCCTCTTTAGGTTGTTTAGACATGACATGTTATATTAAAAAATTTTGGGCACCTTTGTCAAACTTTACATGTGCACAGAATGTCCCGCATCCAGAGACCTTCTTTATCCCAAGCCCCAAGCAATGAAGTGAAATCTGAACATCACAGCCATTAAAATCTCCAGAATGTGACTATATAGCAAGAGGGTCAAATATAAAATAGCCACCAGAAGCTGTGGAAGAATATTCCAATGTCTAGTGCACTCCCATTATTGGAAAACTAAAATGGCAGAGAAACTCAATGGCAATATAGTCAAATGCTCACTGGAAAATGGGAGCCCTGACAATATCTACACAGCAAACAGCCTTAGATAAAGCAAGGGCAAATGAGTTTTTACTACTCAGAAGAAATATTGTGGAGTCGCAGTGATTAGCTCTCTAAAAATAGCTAGTTATTGCTCAGCAGCAGCTGGGAAAGCAAGGAGAATTTTCCGAATTATTAAGCAAAGAGAGAGAAAACAGAGGAGAAAATATTTATTCCATGGCACGAATTAGTGTCATGGCCATGTTTAAGGGGCGCTCTGTGGTTTTCCTCACCCATCCCAAAGGGATGAGCGGGAGCTGGCGGAGCGTGCGCGGCCCTGGACCCTGTCCCTCCCTTGTTCCACACACACCCATATTGACACATTATTGCCAAATGGCTGCCCCACAGGGCCTGCAAATATCGTGTGAGATGCCTCCAGTCAGCGGCTGGACGTCAGTGTGGGGGTGGCTTTGGGATTTTGTGCAGGAACAGCCTCTGCAGGCTCCCTCAGAGTGTCCCTGGGGCTGGACGTCTGTGCCTGGGGATGGCAGCGGCTCCACTGCCTGCAAGAATTCAGTGGGGAATGCAGAGGCACAGCCTCACACAGGAGTGCCATACCTTCCATCAGTAGCTCCCAGAGACACAGTGACCATCCCTATGGATGCTATAGAGTCAGGAGGTGACCTCCTGTAAGTTCTTCCCTTCTAGGGCCAAGACTCTGTCTCATCCAGGGACCCATTCCCTCATTCTTGGGATTCCCCTGCCTGGGATGTTCCCAAGAGTCCTTTTTCACAGCCAGATGGTCGAAGAAAGAGTCAGAGCTCCTTGGCTTTGGTTCTCAGGGTTGTTTATTTTCTCTTATCTATAACATGTTCTCCCTGCCCAGCCCAGATGTGTTCAGCAGCTCAGCTCAAGGCACACTGCCCACCCTCAGGGCTGTGTTGTCTTTTTATACTATAAACTACACAGACATTATTTACAGTTATTCCCCAATACCTATCACCTCTGTTAGACAGTCAGTTTCTACTCTAAACCAATCCCAAAGTGCCACCATCACCAAGAAGATGGAGGCCATGAAGAAGAAGGAAGGAGGGCAGTGCACACCCAGATTCCTCCATCTTGACCCCCCTGTACCCTTAGCATAAAAATCTTAACATTCTATTTTTCCACTCAGTGATAAGCGACTCATTCCATTCTACTTTCCCTGGTTTGTAACTCTTCACATAAAGTTGGTAATTTTTTCCATGGCTCCAGATCGAAGGCAAAAGGGTCTTGGGCTCTGTGCCAAACCCTCTGAGCCCCCTGCCTGGGGCTCAGCCCATCCAAAGCAGCAAGAGATGTCCTGGTTTCCCACAAGCCACCTCATGTCATATCTTAACCCTCCATTTTGAGCAGGAATGGAGATAGGCCTGAACAGGCTGCAGGTTTGTTTAAAAATACTTAACCTGGATTTAAGGTCTGGCTCAGAAAGGTGTTTGAATTTTTGGTTTTAAGAAACTGAGATGGCATAACATAATTCTGGTATCATTTCCTAAGAGCTGGCCACCATGAGAGAGAGGATACTGTGTTAATTGGATTTGCTGTTTGATCTAACATGGCAGCTCTTCTGCCTTTAGCAACAAAGGAGGAATCAGCTTCTTAGATTTCCACTGCATGTTTATACAGCCTGTTGGCATTTTCTTCATCATCCGCTGTCCCATGATTTTGTTTCAAAAGAAGGGCAGGGCTGTGGTTACATATAGGCAGGAATCTGTACATCTGTGATCTCTCAGAAGGTTTATGATGTCATGTGGCAGTGTGTGGCTTCGCTTCAGTCATCTGTGTCTTGACCCAGTCCCTGAAAAATTGATGGGAGTCTTCTCTGTGATGTGAAAAAGCCCAGCTCTTTGGCCTGCTTCAAAGCAGTGGGAGTTATTCCATCCATCTCAAATGGATATGGCCTGCAACTTCAAACTGGGCAATGGTAGCTCTTAAACACTTTACAAAGATGTTGTGAGGCTTAATTAATTGAAAGGAATTAATGGAAAGGAATTTAAATGGAAGGGGAGACGTAAGTGAATAATTTGATTGTGTGGAAATATCTTTTAGTGCAATTTTGAACTAAAAGGGTCTGAAATGTATTCATGCTGCTGAAAAATGCTGAAGGGTTAAAATGACCTAATTCAACATCAACTAATACACTCCAATATACATTAAAGCAAGTAGATTATTTTTTAAACAGTGCTATCCTGCTAAGTGATGCACTGTGCTCAATGATAGACTGGTTCAAGCTGTAAATGTCATTGTTAAAATGAGTATCTTTAACAGCTAATATCTATTAAAATGAAGCACTTAGGCACCAGAAAAAGACAGTTTTAAACTGTTAGGTTCCCTAAATTATTTTTGTACAATCAAAATGAGACTCTTAGGGATTAGGTGGCAGATTGGGTTAACATATCACTTTTTTGGATGGGAGATGTACCACCAAATCTTGCTTAAAAATACAAATGAGCTGGGACTGCTATTCTTCAGGTGATCCAGCATGTGTGTTTCTAAAATATATTTTAATACAATTGATTGTGATTTGCAGTAGAAGTAGATAAGGACTTTGCCTGCTGCTACCATGATTTGAGCAAATATAGACTAGGGCTTGGGTTCACAATTTGGATTATTCCTTTGATGAGCTGACAAAGGGATTTTATCCTTTTTATAGCTCCATTTTCTTACAACAACATCTTGGTACACAGCTACAGCAGATGTTGTAAAGGGTTAAACTCAGCACATGAGAAAAAGGCTTGTCAAAGCAAGCGTGTTCATGTAATAAAAATGAGGAATAAGCAGGTGCCCACCAGTACATGTAGGTGAGGGGCAAAGTGAGCTGTAAAGAAGCAGGTTCCAGTATATTTGAACTGAAACTCTCCAACTGGCTTGTCACCACGTGTTTGCTGTAACTCACCTGAAACTGCAGTTTAGACCACAGGTCTATGTGTAACCTTGCACTGGAATGGTTGGCATTTATCTCAAAAAGCAGAGATGTTACTACTTATTTTTCCTTTCTTTTCTGTTATTAAACATCCATAGGTGAGGTAAACAGTCCCCAGCATTTGTTCTCCCTCATGAAGATGAGGGAATAATTCATATATATTTCCTCCTTGAGTAATTTCTTAGTTCACAAGACCCCAAAAAGCTTACCTTGAGGCACACCAACTGTTAAGAACTTTATGGAAAGCTTTTCTGCATGGGTTGATCACAAATCCTTAAACCATTCCACGGATGTGATGCTATATGTTGCAGGACCAATCCTTCAGTGCACTCTTTTTTTTTTTTTTATTGTAACCTTCCTCTTTTGATGCATGTATCAGGCTATTGCTATTTTGGCTTTTGGTACAGATGCAGGGTGTCACAAAAGAAAAGAAAAAAAAAAGAAAAAGAAAAAAAATTCTGCTTCATTGCCATAAAGAATAATTTGTTTTCATGAATTCTTTGTTTTAGAGAGTTTTTTTTGTTTTCAAAGGTGAGCTAAAGACAGGCTATTTTGTCAGTAGAACCTTAGCAAAGGGTGAGTGCCAGAACACAACTGGTGTCCTGCTCTTTGTCTCCCAGTGCTGTACACACATGCTAAGAGAGGTTATTCTTGTTTTGGAATGAAGTGATCCAGAATTTTCTTTTGTGCATCTTTCTCCCTAGGATTGTGTAGGTGCCAGCAATATGATGGGTAGGTAACACCTTGACATGCAGAACCAGATTTTAGAGAGTAGCAGTGACTAATAGCAAGGTTGGCTTAACCAAAATTTGTTCTAACCCTTGTTTTCAATAAAAATCTCATTTATAACCTTCTTAAAGACTTGCATGCCAGATGATGGGTAACTGCTTTGCTGCATTCTGCCAAAGACCAGTGCAATGTGGCTCTGATGTTCTTTGTATGTAGCTCTGCTGAAAGGAAGGAATCCAACCTTCCACAGTGACTCTTCATAGGAAAAAGCTAAACAACAATATATAAACCAAGAAATTTCTGCCACAGAGCTATTAAATATAGTTGTGGTTACTATTTCATATAAGAATTAATTATTTCAGGAAAATGTGACAAAGCATGGGGGCAACTCACAGCACTGTTGCCCTTTTTTCTGGCATGGGAAAGCTGGAGAATAGAAAATGTCAGGTTGAGTCTTTCCATGCATAGAAAGACAAGGTTGTTTGCAGAATTAAAAATAACTGCCAGCATAGCAGTGGCACTTCTGGGTATCTCCATACAAATGAACATAGTGACAGTGTATTACGCTAATTTAAATTGTAAGAATAAATTATTTTCCTATAAATACTGCATCAAATGATACATTTAGACACAACTTGGCAGTATCTTAGAGCTCTGAATAAGTGGCAGCCCACACTGCAGTTTCCTTTAAGCATCCATTTTAGTATGTCAGAATAAGTTTTCTGGCTAATATAAAATTATTTGTATTTCACATCCTTAATTGATGCTTTTAATTACTCTTCATATAGTTTAATCGTTTTCATATAGAAAACTGCTTTCTGTGCAGTAAGCTGAATCTCCAATCTGCAGCAAAACTTGCTTGAGTCAGTTTTTTGCCAGGCTCTGTGTACCAGCCCCAAATACTAAATTATGTTGGCACTCTTACAGTAATCAAGGGAATAATTGTGAAGGTGAAGTTTGTTGTAAGAAAACCAAATTAGGAGGGGAAAACAACATCACTTAAGAGAAATATTTAGCATGAACTAATCTGTTTGGTCTCTGTCCTCCTACAGTAAGGACTGTTTAACCATGGAGTATAATTACTTTAAATGTACTGTAGTTTATCCTGTGTAGATTAGTCTTCTGCTTTATTAGAATGCTAAAAGGCCACTCTTCAAAGAATAAGCAAATTAAAGCCCTGTCTTGCTGTTTACA
The DNA here is from genome assembly GCA_013400575.1 of Peucedramus taeniatus. Lineage (NCBI taxonomy): Eukaryota > Metazoa > Chordata > Aves > Passeriformes > Fringillidae > Peucedramus > Peucedramus taeniatus. The sequence continues at coordinate 184,945 of WBNO01011740.1, forward strand.
ATGCTGGGGTCAGATCACTGATATCTACCAGCTTTAATGTGAAGCAGCCATGAACCTCATTTAGTTAATCCAAGAGTTAATGTCCATTTAAATTTACCAGGGTCTTTTCAGTGCCTCTTGTGGATGCTCTTCAGGCTGTTGCAGAGTCAGGTATCTCCCCTGTGCCAGCTCCCTTCACTCACCAAAAAATCTCCGTTGGACTTCATCAGGAACAGCATTGGTCCTGCTGAACCATCAGTGTACTGGCTGGGTGACCTGTCACATTTTGTGATATTGCACTTCCAGTGGGAGTTCAAGTTGCTTTAGGCCTTCTGCACAGTGATGAGGCCAAAATTGCTCTCCTGAAGCAGTGGAATAGAGGCTGATAGCATTTGAGTGCTTTGGAGGGGCTTGACAGGCTGGAGCCCATGGGGATTTGTATGCATGACTTTGTTTCTGCTTCCTTCACTGAGGTTCCCCACACCTCCTTTTCACTGGCATGTCATAGGTATTTCCTCCCTTTCCCTTCTCTTACTCCTCTGCTCCATGAAAAACACACTCAACTCACCCTATCTAAGGGAGAAAAATGGTTTTTAAAGTCAGTTCTTCCCACAGAGCTAGGATTACCCTTAGGTCCTGCTGGTATCAGAGTGTAAAATCCTCCCCCTTGCTAAGATGTGTGAGGCTCTGTCTTATTTGGCTTTTCTGCCAACCATTGGAGTCAGCCCGAGCTGGGAGGTGTCCATGCACTTTGCAGTTTTCACTTCAAAAATCACCTTTTGTGATTTTTGTCCCAGGACTGTAATGGAGTCTGGGGAGAGGTTCTAGAACTCTAGGCCTTGGAAACAAGAGATTTCATGAAAGACTTTGCTTGAAAATGTGAATAAATTAAAGTGCCCAAGGAGCTCAGAAGACAGAGACTAAAGGGAGAAAGCTGTTGTATTACTAATTTTTCAAAATATATTAATTTTAAAGGTAATTTCACTTTTTTTTTTTTTTTTTAGGATCTTGGGTGACTATTTTGAACCATGTGTGGTTGGTGAGACTGTGTTTTGAAAAATCCAGAACTGTTCAGATGTTTGTGTGGATTCATTACAGCTGCTTTATGCAAAAACCCTTCCTGCTCAGGCTTTTTCACAATATTGGTATTACCTCTTATTCTTGGCCAGGCCAAATATACAGTGAAAATGGCCTTTGTTTCTTCATTGCAATGCTTAAACTTCCAGTCCAATCCAAAGAAGTACAGGAAAATAAACAAACAGAAAAGGGATCCAATTTAAATGCACAGCATGTTTGCAGCTTTGGGTCTACTGTCTCTGCATTGCACTTTTAAATGTAAAAAACATGATTCCTGCCCAGATGGGGGGTATGGCCAAGAGGGGAACCAAGACAGGGATACTCTGCTTTCTATCTCCTGCACAGATTTTATTGCGTGTTTGCTCTTTCCTTGTTGTTTTCTTTAGTCTAAAATAAAGATAAACTAGACAGAAAGCAAAGTGGCCAGGCGCCACTGCACAATTATAATTAATTCACTGTTAATGTTTCAGACATTGTAACAGAGTACATTGGAATTGCTGGGGCGGGGTGAGATTAGTTTGTGCTCTTTGTGTACAAACTACAGGAAAGTCACATTAAATACCCACTCTAATTAACGTTTTCAGAATGAGCACCAAAGGGAATAGTGTGGCTTACCAGTGACAGAAAAGTTGGTTTGTACTTCTGCTTTCCAAATTCCTGCTGTGTTCTCACCTCAAAAGGTGAGGATTTGAGAACACATTGTGCCATGACCTCAGAGCAGAATGTGCACAGCCCATTCCTAAACCTTGCTTCACCATACTATAGGATCACCTTGGAAAGGAGGATGCAACTAAGCTCACACTCAAATCTGGGTATCTGCAGGCATAGGAACATTCATGATCTGATTGGGTCTGCAGACGTGGTGGGAATCAAAGGCTTCCTTTGGTCAAGTGCAAAATGGCTCAAGAACCCAAAAGACCAGGTTCTGCAGTGTTTTCAGCCAAATTATAAAAAGCAAAGCTGGTTTCTTACCAAAATTTGGAAATATCCAGGATATATTAAACTGAAGAGCACTTAATGTCAAAAAAGGTCTCAACCATTAGACTATTCTAACAGTTGGAGGAATGAAGTAGTTTTTGTACCTCCAAAAATACCTGTTCATCATTTTTTCTGCTGCCAGTATTCCCCCTGGGAGAGGAAAGCCGTGATAATTGTGATTGGATACATAATGATACGTGGTATATTTATTACAAACCTTAATTTTGTCTTCCTGTGGGTATTGAGTCAGATTGTTCAGGCTGAGCTTCCAGCCCTGTGTGTCTCCAACTCTTTGTATTTAAGCTCTGTGTCTGAGGTGTAAAAGAGCCCTTTGTATGTTGAGTCTGAAGGCAGCTGAAAGCATGCCTCTGCTGGCTGGGCATTGCCATTAAATATAGTTTATGCTATATCATCATTTATGCAGGGTGACAAAATCCACATTAAATTTCTGGTGAAACCTGGTCTGCTGTAGAACATTATTAGAGTACTTATTAGTACTACATTTTTCATTGTGGATGTAGCCTGAATATCCTAATTTATGACCATCTGGTCTCCAGTCAAGAACAGCCCATATGACCAAAATGCAGCTTCCCTAGGTCAGCTCATACATCCATGCTGTGACTTAAAAAAGAGGGCACAGTCCTCTGTAAAAAGCTGCAAACACCTCCAAGGGAACTTTGAGAGGAGGGGGGTGCCCTTCCCCTACCCCTTGTACAACACACCCAGCAGGGCCAGTCATTGTATCTGTTTATTCACTGGTGTTTGGTAATGGTAACGTTCATTTCATTTAGGATTTGATTTGTTTACGAACTAATAAATATGATTTATAAAAAGTGCGTGTGGTTCGCTAATTACTGCACATATGGCGTTTTCATTTTGTAAAACTGGCATTTACTTTCTATTATGATTACGTCTCTGTTCACCAGTGCTAATTAGTTTGATTAGACAGATAACTTTAACCATTATTAGGACTAGATTAGGGGAACTTTGCATGCAGGGGAATGCGGGGAGGAAGGGTTCATCACCAGTGAAGATAGGTCAGCAACACAGAGATTGTTCCTCATTAAATATTTTAAAATTAGTTTTTGTTTTGTTTGCCACATAGAAGAACTGAGAAGCATTCGCATTTAGCTACTTACAAAAATCCAATTAAACACAGTTGTTTAGCATGAATTTGTTAATCAGAGTTAATCTTTCCAATGAATGCATAATTTGGAATCTGTGTCTAAAATGTTCATTTAAGGATAAGCATATTACAGACAAATAAAATATAAAATGAGATTCTTTTCCTTGGAATTGACTCTCAATATGGAGCAATATTGACTGTTTTGAGTTGATCCTTCTGCGTGCTGAGGGACAGAAGTGAAATTGGATAAAGACTAAGAAATGCCACATGAAAACCAATGACACCTGGGGTGGGCCATTTTTTTCCCAAGAGCCTCTGAAAATTGTTGAATAGTGTCATCTGAACTCTTCAGAATGCAAATAAAGAAAGAGAAACTCCTATTTATTATCAATTTTAGGATAAGAATAATTATTCAGGGCTGCAGAAGTTTGACATTATTTTATTTCTTCAAATGGATCCTCTGTCCTAAAAATGAGAGGCAAGTTTTCTTTACCAATATGTTATAAATTATCTTAGTGCACTAAGAGTGTGAGTGGGATGTGAAATGCCTCCTTTAGAAAGGAGACTGATACTCAAATTAGGTAACTGTGGATGCTTGTTTCTTTAAGATGGCCACTCATTTGGCTTTGGATGATCCCCCTGCATTTATCCAGTTCCTGGGTAATTAATTGGTTTGGTAGCAGAATGAGGATGGTGCCCTGCTATGGATGCAGTCCTGCTGCATCTACTGGGTCTCTCCTCACTGTGCCCATGTGCCAGTGCCATTTGTGAGTGGCCCTTTTGGGTTTTTTTTTGTCTTCAAGGCAATTTATAAGGGAACAGAAACGTTCTTTCCCATCGGAAGAGGATTGCGGGAATATTGAAAAAGACAAAAATCTGCTATTGAAGGGTGAACACGTAGAGAAGCAGTAAAGTAGATTGTTGTAGTATTTACTCTCTCCTTGGCTCTTCTGGAGGATGCCTCCTGCCATGTCTTTCAAAGAAAACCCCAGACAATTTAAATGTTAAAGTCTCAAATTTCAACATGCATCATTATTGTTGGAAGCATTTGCTCCAGGAAAAGTTTCAGAATTGCCATTTCTATATCTTAAAAGAATGTGAACAGGATGGCCAGATTCTGAGATGGTATAAATTGGCAGAGGTTCGTTATTTCAATGTGGTTATCCTGCTTTACACCAACTGAAAATCTGGCCCTAGAGAATGAATATTTATGCCATGCCAGAGAGGTTTGAAAACCCTTTTTTTTAAAATGAGAATGAATAAAGAAAGAGCTGGGATATGCTCTGTGCTGATGAACCCAAAGCCAAATGTGACCTCCCCTTGACCTTTTATGCATTTAAGTTGAAAAAGGCCATTTTGATACATTCCACTGGAGCTTAAAATGCCTATATTTCAATTCCAAAGGTCAAGCTCTCTCCTCAGTGTACTGCATGACCCAGCCTTGGCTGCTCCCCATTGATGTTGCCTGACTGTACTTCTTATTTGCCATTGACTGTTTACTGTTTTTCTAGCTAATGCAAGTGAAAGAGATAATTCAAATTATTTTGAGCTCTGTGTCAGTTCTGATTCTGATTATGTCCCCTGTGCTTGGTGCAGTGTTAGTGGCTCCAAACTCATTAATTCTCCAGGAAATTTCAGATTACTGTGTTAACTATACCTTAATCACTGTATTTATCTTTGATTTATCTATTTATAAATTCCACTCAAGCATTTTTGAAGTTTTCTTTTATCACTATGTCTAATATCACTGAATTAAGTAATTTTTCTTCACCCCTTCTGTTTTCTTTTCCCTTTTGAGGGTTTTGGATACTTTTTTCTTTTTTTTTTTTTTTTCAAATTCGAAAAATTTCCAGGAAATGATGTTTCATGCATGTTTTAAAGTAAATCTCCACATCTTCAGTGGATGTAAGCATAGCCCCACTGGGATGAAGGAACAGGAATTGGCACTGCTTTGAATCTTCCTGAAACTTTGCATCACTATGACAATTTATACCATCAGTGTTCTGGTCCAAATTAAAAGGTAGTCAGACTTTTGTGGCTACCTCTGGACTTGAAACAGCCATTATGCTGCATGGTTCCCAAAAAAGGGTATAAATGCAGCCCCATCAAACAGGCTGACAGGCCTTGATAATAATTTCTCTAGATAGAATCGCAAAGTAATCATCGTCTCTAATAATCTCTCCAATTACTTTATAGAATAATAGTTTATTATAAAATCTGGTTTAGCAGACTGTCTATTTTTATCCTCTCCCCTTGAAAATGAAGTTGAACACATAAGAGCTGTAGAACATTTTTGCAAAACTAAGGGATTGCTCCTACCTAATAGCACAACCAACCACGAGGATCTTTTAACAGGTTGTAATTTGTGCAAATTAACGCAGCTTAGTGAATCTTGGTGATGAACAGTTTGCTGAGGGCCCTGAAACCCTGCTCCTGCTGGGATGTGCCTTACTGCACAGTCCTCAACTAAACCAGGACCAGATGTTCTTGTCCCACCCCTTGGCCATGTCTAGGTTTCCCTCCAGTGATCAAATGAGAGGGAATCCAGTCCAACTGGAAAGATAAGGCGCGGATTCCTTCCAGCGTGAGGAGAATTGATAAGGAGCAGATCAATACCTAATCCCCTTCAGTGGGCAGCAAGGCCCCACCATCTTAACTGTGGGACATCCCCTCCTTTTCTCCTTCTGCTAAATTGCAAAATTTCTGTAGTGGAAAGAGTGTAAGACTGCAAGTGGGTGGTAGAAACCAAACAGAAATAAAATTGTGGGGGGAGAAGTGCATACATGCATTGAACAAAGGCCAAGCAGTGTATTTGCCTTAAATTTCATTCTTGGAAGGGACACCTGGGTTTGGTGGCAATTTCACCACAGTGGTACATATCCAGGATACCAATTCCAGCCTGAACTGGAAAATTTTGGCAATAATTTAATAATAATAATAATATTTGGCAAAATTTAAAGCAACTGGAATAGCTGGGAAATGCCAACATCAGGAGTTGGCAATGCTACCAGCTGCAATTATAATGAAAACCTAATAGGCTCTTGACCATGGGAAACCCCTCGGACAAGCACATCCACACACAGCTCATGCAAACAGGTGGAATTCTGTAAAACCCAGTATAGCTGCAATTACACACACTGTCAGAGCACTCAGGTCTTTGTCTTCAGTACTTTTTCCTGGTTCAGCTATTTGTTCAGCTATGAGATAAAAACTGACTCACCTTACATTTGTACCTGCCAAGTAGCATTGGAAGGACTATTTGTAATCACAATTCATTCCTGGAAATTGGAGAGCAAATATCATTGAACAAATTGTCTGTCTGGCTCTCGATGTCTCCATCCATGTCTCTGCTTTCTCTGCAAGGATTCACCTGTTGGTTTTTCACTCTGTGCCAAGCTTCTGGAGCTCCAGAAGTCTCTGGTGGCAGCAAGCAGCATGAATTGCCTTTCTGAGAACTTTACATTTATTACCTTGGACTCTCTTATAGGGATGGTGACTCCATCTGCTTCAGCTTCTCTGAAAGGAATAGAAGAAAATATAAGCAATAATTATCTCTTTTCTTTGTGAGCTGAGATGAATCTTCCTGGATATTTTGGTAGAAACATCAGCATAATCACCACTGAAAGCTTGGTGGGAAACAGGTTAACTCTGTTTTTTCACAGCTGTGGCTCCCAGTGCAGATTCTTGGTACAGAAATCAGGTTAAGCAATATAATGGTTTATTTCCCACAACTGTCCCCAGACAAATTCATTGGGAAAAAAAAAGAGGTTTGATGATTGAGTTGCCTGCATGAGTAGAGAAGGACAAGTAAATCTTGTCCCTTGGATTAAGCAAGCTACTTTTCTGAACTTTGCTTTGGGCTTGGATGAAAGAAGATGCTAAGAAGGTTTTAGTCATTGTTTAAATGAGGGGAGTTGTTTAACTTTTGTTATATTTTTCCCTTAAAAAGGCAAAAGACTCCTTGAATTTATTTGTTATTACTTTATAGCAGCAGCCATACTGTGTGACATGTTTCAGGAAGTACATTTGTGAAAGGAATTATGTGATGTTAACCCTGCAACACAGACTGGGCTCAGAGATCCAGGGCTGCTCCTGAATGCCAAGACCCAGCCCTCACTCTTACACTTTTGAGAAAGAGAAGCTCATAGGGCCATGACAGACAGTTGATTCTGATAATGCAAAAGGAGAAAAGATACTATATGAATACAAGTAATTTCTCTGTAGGCAACACAGCAAATGTGAAGCAAAAAATTTTGCATTAAAAGTAAAAATGCATAGGAATGCAATAAAATCTGAATGGGAGGATGTGGCATCATTCTTTCCTCTGAACAACCTGTAGCAAGAGAATAGATGACAATTGGGGGCTAAGAGGATTTTTTTGCCTCTCAAAATCTTATCCTGTGTATTATTTTTCCTCTTCTACTTTGACGTTGTTTTCCAGGCAGTTTTCATTCTGCCCTTCACAAATTGTGTTGTGTGCACTGAGTCATGGGCTTGTGTTTTCAGAAAGGTTGTCAGTCACAGCTATTCTCATGCAGCAGTGATATGATTAGCTCTGTTTTTCTACTGTAAAGTATTAATTTAACTGAAGTTTGAACACAGTGAAAAAAGAACTATCAGTGGGTGAATGTGCCAGCTTAAAAGCAGAGTATGAGTGGTCGCCTTCCTTTGGGATTGTGGGAAAGGATGGCAAGGAAAAGCAACCCCACGTGTGAGAGATCTTCAGGCACTGACATTCATGGGAATATCTTAATAGCCCTTATTCCAACCAGTGCCTGGGGAGGCCATGAGCACAGGGCCCTCCACAGCCCTGCTGTCTCAGAAACCTGGTCCTGGCATTCCCAGCCTCACAACCTGAGCTTGGATCTCCTCTGCAGGCTTACTTCTGCTGGGTGGGGGGTCTGTAGGGGGCCTGGTTTGTGGGTGTCTCCAGGGCTTTCTCCCAGCAGCTGTCACATCCATACCTGCCAAAAACCATAGAGAAGAGGTGGAGCTGCCCAGGTCCCCAAGGGAGCCGTGACTGCCACATCTTGAAGTGTCTCAGTGCTGCCTTTTACACCCACTCTCTCCCCTGTACCTGAAATTTGATTGTTAATCCACCAATATGGGCTGAAAAAGTGGTGTCAGCCTGAGCTGTGAATTGACCTGCTTTTGTCAGTTTGTCAGTTTTATTGCTGTTTTAGCACAGAGCCTGAGAGTTAAAGCCCAGCTCCTCTGTCACCTGGAGAAAAGCCTGGCAGGCTGATGGCCTCAGGAACAGCTTCCAAGTGCAGAGGGGCCAGGGCTTCCCTTTCTCTTCACCAACTAATCCAAACTTCACATTTTCTTTCAGGTCAAAGAGCAACCTAAAGCCAAAACAACCTGCAGGGGCACTGTGTTTAGCCCATCTCCAACTGGAGTTCACTTGCAGTGGTGCTCAATAACATTGCCTTGAGAGTAAGATAAAAAGGGTGTTCTCAACTAAAAGTGACTTTTTAAGTTCATCTCTTTGCAATTGTTAAGTGTATTACAGGAACAACAGACTGGATTCTTTAAATTAAAATATTTCAAATGTAAGAAATGAGGAATAAGAGAGAATTCCAAGGCGTTTTATGAAAGACATCTTAAAAGCTAATTTAATTTTCGGTGCAGCAGCAAATAGATCCAACAGTTCACCCAAAACCTACCTGAAAGAATGTGTGTCTATACCTCTTATTTACACTGAGATTTCAAAATAAGCTTTTTGAGCATGCTGTGATCTTCTATTTGGTTTCCTTAAGCTAAGAGTATTGCAGTGTCAGACTCTGTTTTCTTAATTGATTATAACTTTGCTGTTCTCATACTGCAAAGCTCATAATGAGTGAATAATGTGTTGCCCAGTGCTTCTGCAGCTTGGCCCAGAATTTGGCTTCAAGTACCTCTTTCATATCTTTGTTTCTGACACAAATATCTTTGCTATTGCTTTGGATAAATGAGTCCTTTCCAGTGGCTCAGGGTGCTGGAAAATAGTCATGATCCAGACAGCATGTCTGAGAGACCCTACAAATAGCAAACATGGGAATGCAGCTCAGCACGTATCAGCAACCCTACAATAATAACTTTGTGTGTGCAGTCCAGCAGGTGGGAACAATCCAGAACTAGGTTGATAAAAGAGCTGCTGAAAGTGTTATGGAAGTAACTGAGCGACATCAGTTCATCAGTTTTCTTAGTTTTACTCCTGAAATTTTTTTTTTTTTTTTTTTTTTTTTTTAATGGAGCAGTTGCCATTACCTAGCTTTGCAGGTAATAACCTGTGTTATTTTTCAACAACAACATCCAGTCTGTTGCTTAGCTTGTTTTTCTGGAAGCTGTTCCTATCTCTCCAGCTCAGCTCCTAACTCTTACCCATGTCTAAGTCATCTTGCACCTCACTGCTCCTCCAGCTGCTCTGCTCAGATCATGAAATCGGTTTGCAAGCAAGAGCCCCAAGCCCTGAGTATCCTCATCAAGCTCTCAACGTTATCAGTTTCACTCCTGGAAAGGGATAAAGTAAAGCTCAGAGCGTACAAGACTCTAAAAATGACGAAAATATTATTGTTATTTCAAATTGTTATTCCCATGTGTTCAGGAAAAACATCCGGTTGTACAATGGGCTTCACAGAAATACCTGCTTGAGTAGGTAGAGTGGGGTGGAAACGGGAGGGAAACCAAAACCTTTCAGTTCCCAGGAGGATGCGATAGGAAGGCGATGGGAGGAGGATGGCGAAGGCGATGCCGAGGGCGGGCTGGTCCCCGCGGGGCCGGGCAGGACATCTAGCGGTGGCACGGCTGCTTACAGGGGCTGCTGGGGATGCAAACTCTCCCTGCCCGGCACCGGCTGCATCCTCATCCTCATCCTCATCCTCATCCTCATCCTCATCCTCATCCGCATTCCTCATCCTCATCCTCATCCGCATCCCGGCTCACAGCCCGCTCCCCTGTCACCATGGGGGGACACACAAACGACACTGGCAGTTCTGTTCAGAGCAAACTAAAAACCTCTCTATTAAAACATCTGACTCCATTTTTATATCTTTCTGAAATGCCAGTGCCATTGGAGGGTGACAGTGCCACCTCCTCAATGTCACTGGGCAACCCAACAGTCCATCAGGTTGCTCGTCCCCCATAAAGGAATGAAAACAATAAGTTATTTACATAAAGTTTGTGGGAAAGTTCTGTGCAAAAATGCAAACATCAGAAGGCTTGGTAAAACTTGAGAAAATCAGGGTGACACTCACCCTTCCTGTGGGGAAGGAACACCGAGCCTCCTCAGAAAAGTGGCAAGGAAATTTCATTTATATCCTCCCAACCTGGCCCTCAGTTACTCCCCATCATTATTTCTTTCATATACTGTATTTCCTTCACTGTACTGTAGTGTTTTATTTTTTTTTTTTAGCACATTTAAGCAGAGATTTTAATTGTGCAACAGCTCATTTCCCAAAGGAATAGAGAGGCTGCTGTTACCTGCAGTGTCACCTTCCTGAGGTGACCTGCCTTTAACAGCCCTCCCTGCAGGACTTCTTCAGCCTCCTTCAGGAGCCAGTCTCTTGAGGATGTAGGTAAAAACATTTCTGAGAATTAGTGTAGAATACTTAGTAATATAAAATACTCAGTATCCCCATAATTCTCAAGCTAAGGAATGCCCTAGTCCAGGCCCAAAAGGAGGCTGAGCAATAATTACACACAGTGGGGCAGTTGTGGCTTAGATTGTCCCCTGCTCACATTAAATCTTGACATTCCAGGGAAAACATTCCAGAAATCTTAGATTCCCTTCCATCTACCCCCTCTTGCCCCAAATTGAGTATTTAAGGCCCCGTTCCTTGTGCTTCTTTCTGTCTGTCTGTCTGCCTTTCTCAAAATAAAAGGCAGGACCTATCCAGTCAGATGCAGTGAAACAAGAAAATGCTCAGATATTTTAATACCCTGGAGCTACCCCTCAGCAGATAAAATGACTAAAAATGAAATTTAAAGCACATCTGATTTACCTGTTGTTTGTGTGACTCAAATACCTATGTTTAATTTTGTCTATGGATTGGAAAAAGTTAATTTCAAGCCTTGTTTCTCTTGCTAGCAGCAACAACCTTTTAAACTGAGTATTACTGGTGAACCATATAGAGCTGGTTAAAAAAAAATGCTTTTCAGTTCCACCATGCAGTTGTTCGGACGACAATTATGGCAGCTGAAGTTTAATCATAGTGTTTGATAGCTCATTTTCTCAATGTCAACACGAGGCACTGTTAAAAAAAATGAATTCTTTCATTTGATAAGCTGACTCCAGAGCACTGGGCTCATTCAATAGGAAAACCCTTTCACAGGGCTTCAGCACGCATGGTTTTTCTCTTTCCTTTTTTTTTTTTNNNNTCTTTTTTTTTTTTCTTTTTTTTTTTTTTTTTTTTTTTTTTTTTCCTCCCTGAAAGCCACCCAAGAAGAGATTAATCACAAGGGGGAAACTCAGCTTCACCCTCTAGCTGCAGGTCGCAATTTTTATTTGTATGGAATTGGCTTTTGGAAAGCTGAAGGCTGCCTGAGGGCAGGGACCTGATATAAGAAGAACCTGAGAATGAAGCAGCAGGGATTGATTAGCCTACTTCATATCCCACACTCCATAAGCACACTCCAACCGCAATCTAACACACCGCTGAGCTGAATAGACAAGAGAAATTGGATTCCTTCCTAATATTTAACCTTCAAGTCAGCTCCAACAGTTGTTGATATGTTGTTCTACCAGCAAGTAACAGTCGCTTTTTTATTCCAGCACCCACCCACACACATATATATACAGTTTTATAAGTTATATGCTATATATTTACATATTTTCCATTTTCAATCTGTTTCAGAGCATGGTTTACCTAATCCATTTCAGTAAAAGTTTCAGGGAAGAACAAACTGACCAAACAATTATGCATAAAGCTGTAGTGAGGGAAGGGAGGGAAAGAGAAATAAAAAGTAGAAAAAACTCATTGTCTGTTTCATGTCTTTCAAGGTCTTTTTCACACGGTCGTTTTTATTTTACCTGTAATTTTCCCAGTTCATTAATTGTAGGAATAGTAAGGATTGTATCTAGTGATATGGATGCTGCTGGCACTGCCATCCTGGAGGTTTCATTTTAGATTTTTCTGTGTAGATGGGGAATCTGCATTTTGGGGAATGTTTGCAAACCTGACAGAAGGCTGGGTGAAACCTGGGCTGTTCAGGGTGGTGCACGAGACTCTCCTTGGGGTTGCCCAGGACAGGACAGCCCAAGGGAGCAGCCACAGCTCCTGGGCCCTCACTGAGCCCCTGAGGAAAGCTCTCCTTTCCAGCACGAGGGAAAGCTCAGAATATGATGCAGAATGGCATCATGTGAAAATGGTGATTACAGTGGGGCCTTTGGGGGCTTGGATCTCAGAGGAACGCTCTGGGAGAGGGGTTCTCTTTAGGAAAGGCTGGTTCTGGGGGATAATCCCTGCTCTGCAAACATGCCCAACCCCCTTTCCTGAGGTCTGACACACTGAGCAGCCCCTGGGAAACTCCTGGGGTCACTGAAAGGCTGCCTGGAGGCTCGCTGACCTCCCCAGGCTGCCTTCCCTCTGCTGGGGTTTGGAGTTGCAGACATCCAAGCTCCCCACGGCCTCTGTCTGCTTGGCTCGTGGGCTATCAGCTGCCTTGGCTTCCAAGCCCCCAGGAGGGCTGAGCTGCCACCCACACTCTGCCATGATCCCCACAAGCTCATGTGTACACACTCCCCTTGGAGCTCTCCAAAGGGAGAGTGTTCTAAAGTTTTCTAAAAATATGCCAGAGAGGGAGGATTTACATTTCTGGTTCTTCGTTCATGTCTGGAACGAACAGAAAATGAGAAATTGGGGGTTTTCTCCAAATGGTCATTTTGATTCAAGCTTAGCTGCACAGCTTCTGTCCTTTCTGAGAAACTGAAGTGCCTTTGCAGGGACTCCTGAGAAGGGCTGTGGCAGGAGCAAGGACTCTTCTTCTGTTGCTTGGTTGTCACAGGGTGAGGACACGTAGGTGGAAAACACTGCCTTGTCCATCCTACTTACTACTATGGCCAGAGAGTATACCAATTTTTTTTCTTTATTCTATGTAGAAAGAACCAGTGAGCAGTGATTATGAAGCCTTCTCACACTGTATAACCAGCCTAGATCTTCTAGAATTGGGCACTGTCATTTTGCAGCTCATTGTGAAAAAAGGTTGTCTTAATAATGCAGTCTATTGGGAGAACATGCTGCTGAAACTGCTGCAAGCAAAGTGAAATTTTCATGTAAACATCTTCAAATATTTTTATGACCCATCAGCTTGAGTTTTATAAGTCAATGTATGAGTGAATACACAAAGCTTCTCTCTTTGTTTGCATATCCTGCCTCTACTGAGTTTTAAATGTTCATGCTATGTGGACAAAATCCAACTCTACATCTGTTTATGGCATATGTAGGCAGCATCATCTTTTTTCATGTCTAGTTGAGCTCAGTAGCTTTGAGAAAAAGAACTCTAAAGACTTGAGCTAGCTTCCCTGTACCCTGACTGTGATTTCCCTTACAGGCTTGGGATCCTCTGGATTTCTTGACATGTTCAAAATAGGACAGCAGAAACAACTATGTCCCCCTCAGAAAAGAGACACACGTGACCCATTTCCCCCCCAGACAGTAATTATGTCCATGGCCCCAGACCACAGTGATGTGACTTTCCAACCTGTGCCTCTGGAGACTTTAACCCATAGAATAAAGCCATGTCCTGGAAAAAGCAATAGAAGTGAAGCAATAAGAGCTATTCAGTAACTTAGGTTGGCATTGATGAGGGCATTCATGAGTCTGCTGGTTATGCACCTGCTTCCTGGGGGATCCTGGATAAATCATGGAATTATAGCATGGTTTGGGTTGGAAAGGACCTGAAACATCATCTCATTCCAAACCCCTGCCATGGACAGGGACACCTTCCACCATCCCAGGTTGCTCAGAGCCCCATCCAACCTGGCCTTGGACACTTCCAGGGATGGGACACCCACAGCTTCTCTGGGCAATCTCTGCCTCCTCACAGTAAAGATTTTCCTCCTGATATCTAAATCCTACAAGCCTCTCATAAGACAGCACTTCCTTCTGTGTGATTTCAGCATTTAGTCTGCAAAATCTATGGCTCTGTCTATCCCAAGTGTCTATCCCAGGTCTTATCTCTCTATGGTTTGAACTGATGCTTTAACACAAAATCTTACCCTAATTTTTTTTAGCACTAGTAGGGACATACTGGAATTATTATACCTTAGGGGTATTGCTGAGGCCTTGCTCACCAATTTTTCCTCTTCTGTTACTGATTAAGAAAGAAAAGGAGAGGCAAGATGAGGTTTAAAATATTTTTGTGACACAGCATTTGACAAGTGGCAGAGCACAACGGCCTTAATGATGGGAAATAGAGATTTAGCAGCCTCAAAAAAAATTGTGGGAACAAGCTGATTTGATCATGATGTTTGTAAAATGATCATTATGTTTCATTTTTATAAGGCTGGGATATAAAGTGTTTGGTTGAAAGGAAGCACTGGGACTATATCCTAAGTAACTTTGATGTAGTTAGATATTTTCATTTGTTGGAATTTTTGCTTTGTCTGAAATTTTGACTGTTCTGATCTGGGACTTTGCTGAGGAATTAAAGCTGTGGCCTTTCATCTGCTCCAGTGCTATGGGCTGTGATTCACAGGGGCAGTGATAGCAATAAACAAAGCAATTCCCTTCCCTGTGCAGTGGAAGAAGCTTTGCCATTGTGTTGGCTTTTTAAATGCCCTCATTTTGTGAGTGTGTGTACATTTTATATGTTACTGTGCCTCTGCCTTGGTTCTGCACATCCACAACAGTCTGCTGCCACCAATAATTCCCAGGGCTGTGTTAGCCATACCTGCCAAGTAATTTGGGATCCTTGCCCTGCAAGCATGCTCTCCTGATGGCAAGTGCCTAAGACTGCAGGTTATAAAGAAAAGCCATTTTTCAAAGCTGAAACATAAATATGTGTTTGTGTGGTGATCCCAGCACATCCCAGCGATGGGGAGGAGTGAGAGTGCTCCACGTGGGCAGCAGAAAGAGTTCCTCCTGAACTGCTTGAGAGACATTTTAAACATCTCCCCCTTTTGATATATATCGCTATTAAGGTGCTGGTTGCAAATTTTGTAACTAATAGCCTGATATTTCTAACAACTTAATGAGCACTGTGACAAATGTAAATAGCGTTTCAGTAACACGAGTTTCCAGTTTGTATTAAAGTGGAAGAAGGCCTTTAGTAAGACATAGCTCCTGCTGGGCTGTGTGCTGTAAAACCTCATTTTGAGCCCGTGCCTGTACCCGGGAGCTCAGAGCCCGAACAGGAGAGAAGGATTTCTGTCTTCATTTTTATAAATGAGAAACTGAGGCAAACGAGTCATGAAGTGCCGTGTCCAGATTGCATGGAGACAGTGTAATAGAGCCAGAAAATCTATTGTGCTATCTTCCTGTCAAAGAGATGTGTTGCTTTCCTGACCTTACTGTTATGGAAACCTTGCGTGAGGTGAGTAGCCTTTCAAGAGTGGGATGCCAGACTGTATTTCTTTTTCCCCAAAATAAATTTGTCCATGCCACTAGAAGCTCACCAGTAATCAGGAAATATTGCTTTTCAAAGAGACAAGATGCTTATCAGGTGGCAGAGCTGCTTAGGATGCTGGAGTACGAGAGGTGAGGGTGGGCAAGCAGCAGTTCCTGCCCTTGGAAAAGCCCCTTTTTGGTCACTGTGAATCCCCTGTGCCATCACTCCCCCAGCACCAGCCAAAATTCCTCTGCTTGCCATCCCCAGCACTGCTCGTGCCTGCTTTAAGCCCTGCTGTCACTGCTAGTAAGCAAAAAAATTGTTGTATTCACAGTATTGCCTGAATTAAACACAAGTAATCACGTCCCGGAAAAAAAAAGTATAAAAGGAGACTTAGGTCAAATTTATCACAGGAAGATGTAAAAAATAAATGCAAGTAGAGGGGAAATGAGAAATGGATAAGAAAAAAAAAGTAATAGCAATTAGATGAAGTGACAAAAATGCTGGGTTTAGCTGAAGGAAGCCTTATCTGAAGCAACATCCAACTGTTGGCCCTAATCTCATCAACACCCAGACCCTAATGCTAGTAAAATCCCATAATGTGGCTGAGCCCTTTTGAACACAGACTACAGCTTGGCCAGGGCAGCCTTTCTCTGCTGTTAATAAAATGCTCTACAAAGTAATTCAGTAATTCAGTAATTCTAAGATGCTCCATTTATGATTTTGCAAAAAAAATTGCCACTCTCTTCTGGGTTTCAGACTAACTTGAGAGGATTTAAGCATAGTGTTACTACTGCCACTTCTGTGGAAAAGCCATAACCATGAAGGAAAACAGAAACAGGAAATAATGAGGAAAACTCAGTGTAAAGCAG
Source organism: Peucedramus taeniatus (assembly GCA_013400575.1). Classification (NCBI taxonomy): domain Eukaryota; kingdom Metazoa; phylum Chordata; class Aves; order Passeriformes; family Fringillidae; genus Peucedramus; species Peucedramus taeniatus. Next base: position 201,505 of record WBNO01011740.1, read on the forward strand.
GAGAATTCTCCAGGTGCTCTGGTAAGAGCATGTTTTATTAGACATGATTATGTTCTGCACTGTTCATTCAATCACATCATCTCCATCCTCCTTTTCCTCAGCTCCTCTGCAGTCACTGCCACTTCACAACATGCACAATGGAAATAGACCCATATTTATTCACCCTGACCCAAAAGTAAGTTTTGTGGCATCTGCTGTTCAATGTGTTATGCCAACATTCAGATTCAGCACGTGAGCAATGTCCTGGCTACAGCAAAGAGTGGCTTTGTTCAGTCACAGCCTGTCCCTCCAGCTGACCCCACCATGTGCCCTGCTGGCTGGCACCATGGCAAATTTAGCCATTTTGCTGCACACCTTACCAAAGGATAGGACTTCTTTTCTCTTTTTGTTTCATTACACCCACTGCTTCATTCTTTCTTCTGGGTTTTCTGTCTCTCCATGGAATCTTTTCTTCAAAGGTTCTGTTTCCTTATGGGACCTTTTGGTCCTGTCCTTCTATATCCTCATCCACAAAGATTCCCACAATGACTTACTCTTCATTTATTGGTTCCTCTTATTTTTATCCTATTCTTTTAGCACCTACCTATTCACAGGTGCTTCATTCTCTCCTTTTCATACAATCCTGTCCCACAGATGATGCACACTACTTGACCCACAACATCTTTATTTAGTTTGAATTCAACAGTTCTTCCCAATGAAAGCAACCTCAAAACATTCACTGCTTTTCTCGCACTGATTTTTTTTTTTTTTGGTAAGTTGTCTTGCCAAGACACATCTTTTTGATGAGGTCAATTTCTTTACACCTCTTTCCAGCCAAACTAGTGTAATTTTCCCTTTGAGACGAGCAGTTTCTGTGTCCACTCATTCCAACTGACTTCTGGTTGCTGATGAAATCTGAAAGTAAGCTGTGCTGGAGAGCAGGACATCTATTTTATCAGACACATAGATTGTGCACCTTTGCATGTTATGCTTAAGAATGTAACCTGCTTGGGGGATCTTTAGACCATGTGCCAAATAATGGCTACATTACACCACAATTATATATCCACACTTTGAAGAAAATGCTGTTTCTGTTGTGACACTGGTTTCATCCAATCTAATGGGTTTTATTCCCTAGGAAAGTAAAAGATCAGAATGCTTCTATTAACCTTGCTCTCCTAAATGTTTGAGTAGTTAAATTCTAGGTCATTATATTGATTCACAAGGCAACAAGTAGATTTTGTGGTTGGTAAGTATTTGCCACTTGACTAGGCTTTATCCAATTCCATCTATCCAACTCCTGCAGCAGCATAATATTTCCATTGCAGTCAGCTTATGGGTGCAAATGATCCCATCTGCATCTTGATTTATTCCTTACTAGTTGGAAATATGCAGTGTCAAGTTTTCAGAGAATTTTGCTAGGTCCTAATGAGGATTCAATGTAACAGGATTTTCTCCAGCTTCAGTCTTGTAGAAAAGTTTTTCTGCATATCTGTCTTTTCAAATCAAAAAAGATACAGTGTGCTGGTATATAGTACATTTTACTTCCAGTAAAGTTTTAGGCTATGCTAAAGGAAAAAGAGAACTGTGCTCTTCAGTCTTACCACTTACACCACTGTGGTATTGACAAGAAGCAGAAAAAGATGGTTGGGGAAATGAGGATTAACTCCTGGGTCTGGCTGAGAAGATGGAAAGAAGAGGGTTTAAGGCCTGTTAACTCTCTTGAAACAGAAGATCAGTTAAAAACAAAGGGTCAATAGCAGAATTTAGGGCTCAAAAAGGCTGCCTTGAGTTGCTGAGTGCACAACAACCCATATATTTAAGTGGTTTGCTAGACCAGTGTTACCAGAACATACTGTTTTCTTCCCTAAATCCTTTCTTTTCTGGCTTATATGCATTGGAGAGGGAGCGAACAGCACCTTTTCTTTATGGCACTGAAAGGCTCTGTCTGGATTGATAGGAACCACAGCAGCCTTCATGGATCACAGGGACTTTTTTCGTGGTGGCAGAGTCTGTCCCTGACCACATTATTCACTCATCCAGGCGTTTGTCAGTCCAGGTGTTTCAGAACTGGTCCTGCTGCTTGTTTAAGAGTGAGGTGCCAAAAGGTGCAGTTGCTGTTATGAAAAGGTATCCACTCGGTTGTGGGGTTAAAATCAGATTGCCACTGATTTAAAAATCTGATATTGCTGTCCGTCAGACTAGAATGGTGCTAATAGTTCCTGTAAAGTTGGTAATCCTTGTGCTTATGCTGTGTTATGTAGTAATGCTCCTGACCAGTGTAAGCACAGAGATTTGGTTATTATGTAAAGAGTTATAATAAGAAATATGACTGCAAAAGCAAAGCAGTCAGTTGAAATTGGTCTATAATTAAATGCTTAGAAAATTCTGTGCTTAGCTCATTTTAAAATCAAGTGCTTCTCTGTAGCAATTTCCTTTCTTTAATTACAATTTCCTGTCTAGTTTGACATTTACAATGCAATCTTGGGGGACATGTTTGTGATTTATTATTCTTGCTCCTATCAGGATATCACTCGGCAGAAATGAGTTTATAAAATAAGAGCTCAAATTATTATGGCCTTTGACCAATAAAGCTGGCTCATAATTTCAGGCCTGAGAAAAGATTAACATTTTTGACAATCAAATGCAGAATTACCAATGGGGGACAATTTTGAAAACTATTTCAATTTTCTGGAACATTGTACATTTTTAATAAGGAATATATAACTGGTTCTATATCGGAGCACAGGCTTAAGAGTAGAAAGAGCAATAGTGAATTGCAAAGCAAACCTGAAAGGAAGACTTGAACATCTAACATTGTTTAGCCTCTTCTGAATGAAATTGAAACTGCTAAATCAACACTACTTGAAAATTACCTAATGCAAGAGATATAAAAGCTCAGACAAGTTCACAGCAATGCACTCTCCCTTTTCTTTAGCATTCCTGACTCCTTAGGCTAATTTGTCTGGAGGAGCCAGGAGAAATTTTTCTGGTTTTGGTTGGTTTTATTTTTTTCAAATCTTACTGAATAAATTTTTTCTTGGTTATTATTTTTCTTTTGGGGTTTCATTTAGAGAAACAGATGCCCCTGCTAAACTGCATAAACATGATCTATTCGGCTGTCACTGCTTTCCAATGACTTTCTTTGTCCCTGATTCAGGAAAATGTCATTGTTCAGGACAACACAGAAGTCAAAATGAATTCTCTGTGACTCGTGCAAATGTTCAAAGTTAAATGTGAACTTGTCTGTAACACAAAGTAGGCACCCTGCCTTGTGTGTTGGGAAGAGTGAGTTCTCAAAAGCTCTATCCAAAGTGGTAGGTGTGTTTTTAGTGTTAATTTGATGTAATGTCAAAATGGATGGCCTATAAAATTATATTGAAGGAGAGAGAAATGGTATTGGCAGGGAAGAAAATCTGTATCTTTGGAGATCTTTAAAACAGCTCGTGTACACATTGCTAGGAGGTGCAAATGCTTAGCACCTCTCAAAGTCAGGCTGCTTTTATTTAGATGCCAGCATATAGAGTTAAGAGCCTATTTTTAAGTACTGTGAATTAAAATCATTATTTTAAAGAATCTGTCCTCCCTCATGCCCGAGGAGATGAGAAAACATGGTATTAGTTACTTTGTTTTAGTAAGGCAAAAGTGAGAAAGTGGCAGGGCTCTGACTCCAAGTAGTTCTTGGAATAAGGGCAGGGCTGGGAGTCCTGCCCCAGCATTTCCTGGGCCACACCTCAGCTGCCTGCACCCTACTCATTAGCTGTGAGCACATCAAATTTCTGTCCTCTCAAAGCATTATTCCATTGGGATGTATTTTATTTCAGAGGTGGGCTTAAGTGAATGCTCAAGCATCCCTTTTCTAGGGCACCTGTCTGCAGTTTTAGTGGGGAGGAAGTAATATGGAAAGTGGATGCACTCATGAAGAGGTGGTCATGAGCACCTGCACTGCTCCCCTGAGCAGGAGATCTGGCAGGAATGAGGGGCTGCTGTCTTCCCAGAGAAAGGACTCCACAGGCTGGTTAAAACACGTAGCTCTGAAGTGGGGAGAAGGAAGGTTAAACCTATGGAACTGCATGATTTGCTTAGAAAATTATCTGAGCAGTTCTGAAAAGTAACGCGGTGGCAGGAGCCAATAATTGGTAGAAAGGAGGAAAGTTTAGTGAGTAATGAGACCAACATATCTTCATCATCCAGTGTCAGACTGGAATTTTGATGTCTGGGTATGTTTGACTTTGGGCTGTGACCAGTAATAGTGACTAGAGAAGCATTTTCTCCAGCTGCTTCCATTGCTTAATTATTTTCTTACAGAGTTACCTCAGAAGGGACAAGGATTTGTTTACCTGTCATCTTTGCATCTTGTTATTGAGATAGAAAATAATCAAGAATTCCATTACTATCTAGTCTTGAAAGGCACGTGTTATGAACTCAAATACCTTCTGGCTATAAAAAGGTTTTATGCAATCATAAAACTGCAGAGTTTACATAGGAGCTCTACATGCCAGTACACACCTGCCAAAAGTCTCCATTCAGTCAAACTCTGAGACATAATAGGTCATGCTCTGTCTCCTCTCATTAGACCCTGGCCAGGAGGCCAGTGCTGGCAGCTCAGTCCAAAGGCCTTTCTAAACATCTAGAAAAGTTTTCCCTATTGAGCGGGATTTGCGTACGAAATCCTCAGTGTGCTCTAATTTGACTTGAATTCCTAAATTGAAAGAATTAAATTACCTCTCCAAGAATCTTCTCCCTTTTCTTTAAGGATTATGTTATACTCTTTAATTCTGGGCTGAGTGAATTCCCATCCAGAAAGAAAAACATACTTATGAGACGAGGCTCCTCAGTTGATGTGAATCAGCAGAGCATCGCTGGTGTCACGAAATCATGCAAGTTTATACATGCTGATTACTTGGCCCTCAACATAACAAGGCTGTCCTAGAGCTGTGTGTTTTGACTCTGTCAAATCTTTCAATCCACATATGGATTATATATATTTTTTACTTATGCACAGATGTTTTAGGCCGTGGATAGAAATAGTCTTTTGGGTGCTGGCAGGATTCCTCAGTGCTAATGTTATTCTTTTAAAAGTCATACCAGTTACAGTTTCAGGCACAGCCAGTGACAAATACAGCAGCACAACTTTGCTCAGGAATGTACCACAAACAGAGAGAAAGAGGAAGATCATTTTCCTGAATGATGATTCCCCCTTGGCATCACCACTGTAACAAGACTGCCATAGATAAATGTGTAATAATTTTGTTGTCCTGAGCCACAAATAGCAGTTCTTTGGTTGTAGCAAACTCTTCTACTTGATTTCACTACAGCTGTAGGTGTCCTGATGGACTGAATTTATAAATATTTGTAGACTTCTCTTCCATTCTTACCAACTACCTCTCATGTAGCATCTAGAGTTGCAGAAAAAGAAATGGTGCAAATATCTCAAGTTACAGATTCCTTTTTGGTATCAATGTTCCCTTGTCTGTGGAAAACAAATGTAAAAACAGTTTGGTGGGAAAACAGGCTTTCTGCTGTTGTTTCAGCGTTAGCCTAGGATGCCTTCAGCAACTGTGATGTATTAGGAGACCAAGATTTTCAACATGAGGTACTTTGAAAATCCTCTCCTAAGTTCGTTATTTATGGACTTATTTGAAAATGTCCTTGTTTCCCAGAATATGAAGAAACCAGCACTCCTCATTATTTACACCTGGATCTTCAGGATTAAGCCTTCTCTTCCAAGTGGAACCTTAAAAATTCTTATGAAGGCACACTCTGTGATCTGAGAACTCAGACCTTCTTTGTGCTCCTAACAGTAGAACAAGCCACATCATCTTGCCTGGACACAACATTGATTAATTCCAACTCCTGAAGAGAATCAAAGCATCAAACATTACCCTCTCAGGGTAATGTCTCTTGGGTGTGAGCCCAAAACCAGAGATAGTCTTTTTCTCCCATTGATCACACATGAAATGGATCTCATCTGACTCTCCTTGAAATCCGTGGGGGTTCTGTCATTAAGTCAACAGAAAGCCCACAGTTTATTATTTGTAATGTATTTCTTATTTGTTCAACCCGAGCACTCCTTTTGGTGCTTTCCGGGTAAGCAGAAAGTTCAAGAGGGAACCAGGTTCCAAAGGTTTTTTTCCATGGATTCCAGCAGCTTTTGATTCCAACACCAGTTGGAGTTCAGGACTAGGTTCAGCATCCCTGCTTCTCTGTTTTGACTCTGCTCAGCAATGGAGAAATGCAGGAAAGGGACTGGTGTGCAGCAAACAGCAGCATTTCAGCTCTGAGAATTTCTGCACGTTTTGCCATTTCCTAATGTTTGTTTGGATTTCACATACTGCCCAGGCAAAATTAATTGCTTGCACATTTCTGAAAATTTAGTCCAATGATCTCTTTTTCTATTTCCTGAGGTATGTATGCTTTTGGCTGCCAAAAATAACTCTGAGAGACAGGTTACATGGAAGCTGGGATTATCCATGGAAAGTAATAGGAGCACTCTCATGCACGAAGAATGAGCAGGCTGCCGATTGTAATATGTTTAAAGGGTCAGCAGAAATCTATAAGTGGTCAAGAAACAAGACAAACATCGGCCACCAGCCTGATGGGAAAAGCAACATCCATTAAGTCCATTAAATTTAACATTGGAATCAATGTTTAAACCACAAGAAGTAATTAGTGTAATTCATATTACAGACCTTTGGATTTTTGAAACCAGGTTTAATTATATTGAAAAATGACTACTTCATTTTCCTTCTATGGGTAGGTTACTACCATGTTCCCTGTGCTTTTATTAGGGCTGGGTGCCGATATCAGGTTTTTAATGACATTAAGCAAAGTAGTGTTTCAGCCATTTGAGGAACAATAAATCAGGTTAGATTCTTTTTGAATGGAGACAACACAGATCAAGTGGCTTTTAAATAATTTTTCTTCATCACTGAGAAGTGGAGCTGTTCACTGGAAACAGCAGCCCATGGGAAAAAAACCCAAGTTGTAGAGTGTGGAGTGATATTTGGATTCTCTGGCTCCCTTTGCCTGCATCGATGGACAATTCATGAGCTACTGCTAAGCTCTGAAAAGGTATCTCTGTAATCCCTTGCCAATACAAACTTCACATAACTTTTACAAGGCCTTTCATTAGCAGTCTCAGATTTGAAGAAAGATGGAGTGATACTGCATCCTCTGGACTTAGAACCTTTTAATATTGACAAAGATGTTGAACAGTAAATGTGGCCATGATGCACAAAAAAATCTTAATTTTAAGAATATTTTCATTGCTGGAGAAAAGGAAAATGTTTATCTTATTTCTATCTTCTTGATGTGCTTCTACACACTTTACTTGACTCTTCTTTCTTGAGCCAAATTCTTTTTCTGGTTCTGTATAATTTGGGATCTTTTCTTTACAGGCCAAATTTTTGCAGAGCTATCAGTAACTGTAAAGTTCGTGGAAAACCAGTGGTGGCTTCTCTTTTGGCTTCCATCAGTGCAAAAAATAATGCAAATAATTAATTTTAAAATAAGTGCCTCTTGGCCTGGAACTGTTTCCTGGTTCCACCCTGTACTTGGGATAGAGGAAAGAATTTCATATTGCTGAGCAGTGCAGAGAAATGGGAATGTGCATGCACAGGCTGAGTTTATAAGTAAAGGTGCTGAAGCCACAAGAGCTCTGCCATTCTGCTTCTGTGTCCCTGCAGAGCAATCTAAAGTGTCTGAGTCAGGAGTGTGTGACTGAATGTTGTGTAGGAAACCATCAAGGCGTGGGATAATGACTTGAAATTTCTTGGTCTGTGGTCGTTCATTTAAACGGATAACAAAAGTAAAGTAAAAAAATCTAGGTAGCTTTACATTTTTTGAAAATATGAAGCATCCAGCTGCTCCCTACATCGGAGGAAATAAATTTCAAGAGATGAAAATTATGTAACACTTCCTCACCAACACCACAAGGCCTTGGGTCTGGCTGTTCCCTTCCAACTGTGGAGGCCCAGTCATGGTGTTCACAGGTTTGTCTGCACCATAGTGCAAGGCAGGGATATGGTGGAACAGTGAGACCCCAAGGAATGCTCTGCCAGGTCTTGGAAAACAAAAGATGGATAAGAGCCAAATAAGAGCCCAGGAAATTCAGTAGGTATTGCTGCAAAGAGGAGGATGAGCCATATGCAGGAGAGGCACCATCAAGCCTTAGTGATATGGGTGCAGAAGGCAAAGGAAAGTAGTTCAGCAGCAGAAAGAAAGGGAGGCAGATGTGGTATGATGTGGGATCATTTTGTCAGCCCTTCAAGTGAAAAACCTGTTTAAACTGGTAGAGAAGAAAGTTCAGTGTCTAGGACTGAGCAGTACTGAAGGGCCCTGCACCAACAAGTGAAGGCAGCAATTCTCTGTAGCACTCAGGAGCATTTTTCTGACTGTGGGGATTATGAGTGCAGGTACAAGATCTCTTTATAGGGCATGGGAAAAAGAAAGAGGGAAGGAGAAGATTCCAGACCTGTAAAGAAATTTCCAGCACAGATTAGTCTTTGGGCATGTTGATACTGTATGGATAGATGTACACTCATCGTGCTCGTGCTATTCACTGAAAAAAATCCTTCTCATGAGGGATTATTAGCTCAGGCTTGGTGCCAGTGCAATCACATGGCTTCTGTCAGATTGGAGCGTGGGCAGAGCTTGCTCATGGCTGTTTGCAATATGTGGTGTAAACATACCCAAAGAGTAATAGCAGGTGGTAGCAGAGGAGGTGCATAGAAAGGAAGACTTGGAACAAAAGATGCTAAGCTTCATTTGCCGTGTGATGAGCCAAATTCATCATTGGTGTAACGCCCTGAAGTCAGTGGAGTTATAATAATAAAATTAGTCCAAGGAATCATATTCATCCCTGGCACTCCATGCAATGCCTTTGATCTGATGGGGTATAAGTCATGGCAGCATCTTGCCTACTGAACTCACAACATGATGCCTCCAGGGTGAAACATCAGGGAAAAAACCTCACAATGGCACTGGGAAGTCACGAGCTAAATTTTAAATGTACATTTCAGTTTGAAACCCTGGCAGAGTAGTTCTTTTCTTCCGGCATATTTGTCCCAAATGGTAACAATATAATGAAATCTCTGGCCACGTATTCAGTGCTCAAAATGGGATTAATTTCTTTCCGTTTGGCTAGTACAAATAACTGCACATGAAGAGTTTATGCAATAGCAGTGGGGGTTATTTTGTCTTGGCAATGGTTTTGTCTGGAGCAGTGGAAGAAACTGAGGTAACGTGAATATTGTATTTAGCTTTCTTCATCCACAATAGAAAAACCAGCATTTCATTTGGCACTCCCTACTTATTAAAGTGCTCTTTTGCATTGCTTCCCAGCTTCAGCTCTGCAACTCCCAAGCAGGCCAAACACAATTCCTCTCACCTCACTCCTCCTTCCTAAAAGAAAGACTCCTTGAAAAAGCTAATACAAAACCCAGGAAAACAAACCAATATGCCCCAAGAACCAAGCACACTTCTCTCTCTTTTTCATGATTGAGTAAATGCACTCAGAAGTTGTATTGGTTAAACCATCCTCAGCTGGTTTAAGTTTACCTGCCTTGAGTGAGTTCTCGATTTACAGTAGCTGAGAATCTGGCCCTTGTTTGTAAAGGGTTTAAATAATACAGGATCAGCCACCCTTCAGGACTTTGTATTCTCTCTGACCCTGGGATTTGTGGTCTAGGAGGCTGAACTGGCTGTCCACTGGAAGTGGTAAGGAATGGGTGCTCAGGGACTTCTCTGCTGAGCAGCTGCTTCACAGAAGGGCTTTTACCCTTTGGGCTACCCAAAAGCAACATTTCTGGTGTTGTTCCATAAGAGGTATAAGCTACTGTCCTTCTCTGCATCTCCACTCCCTCTCACGTGTCCTGTGGTGAAGAGGGATGCTGCAGATGGCAGCTTTGCTGTAAGAAATGATACCTGTGCTTGAGATCCCACACCTGTGAGACCAGAACAGTGCTTGGTGCTGGGGCTGTCCCTGTGCCCTTGGCAGAACAGCTTCTGCAAGGACACAGCCAGAGTTCCTTGGAAATATGGATTCTACAGGTATTTTCCCTGTAGGTTACTCTCTACTCATTCTTGAACCTCTTGTAGAGCCTCAGCAGAGCTGGCTGAGGGAGAGGTCTCCAAGCTATTTAATTCCTGCAAATGTGTGAAAAAATATGGAGCCAAAGAAGAGAGGAGGCAAAAGTCATCCACACTCAGCTCCTTGTAAGCAAGGGACCTAGAGGCCACATGCATGTCTAATCACAGAGAAATTAAGAAAAAAAGCTTTTTATTATAGTTTTTACTTCTGTTTATAAACTATCTGCTCAAGCAGTTTTAAAAAGCACTGAGGTGTAACTAAACATGTAATATATCAGATAAAAGCAGTTAGGTTTTTTCCCTGCTCTTGAAATTTTTCTGAGCAGATCAGAATGTGGTTCTATGCTGGCTTTAGGTTTGTCAATCTTTTGTGAACCTTTTCCCCCACTTTTTCAGTCCCACTGGGAATTAATTGATGCAAGTAGCCCACACTGAGCAGTGTGGCCTCACCACCACTGGGCAGCTGGGTTATGTGTGGATGAGTGGGAAGGCATCTGGCTCAAATATTACTTCAGAATTTCAAAATCCTTTTGCACTAACATCATTTATATATGAGACTTGGAAAAGCATTTTGAGCCATTTATTGTTATTCTCATTTGTATTAGAGTTGTGTGGAGTGATCCCAGAGAAGACAGGGCCCAATGTGCTTAATTAATTAAGGTGTAGACCTTGATAGATGCAATTTATTTGAGTTTATAACTGAGACAGGTAAGAGAAAAGGAGGAAATGGAAGCTCAAAGGGGTAAAAGGACTTGGTCAAGGTCACATCTGTGTAAGTAAAACTTGATCACCCGACTGTTCTTGGCAAGTAAATATGAAAGGAGAGCAGTCGGCCAAAGTAAATTCTCTTTAAAACCTGAATGAAAATAATCAATAGTATTCACCCACTGCGTCCCAGATGCCTGAATCAATTTGATAACAAACAGTTTGTTCCCTTTTCTTACTTATTTGTAAAGAAGTGGCTTGATTGCCAGTGTGCCTAATTCCAGACATATGCGAATTCCCTAATGGTAATGGAGCTGCACTATTGCATGCCAAAACCGAGGCAGATACTCAGCTCTTTCCCGCTAGATTTCTCCCAGAAGATCTGCAGTCAAATCCCTGTTTAACGACTATCAGAGGAACATATGTGCTGCCTCGTGGATCCACTTTCCATGCAGTGTAAACACGTAACAGTAGCTCAGCTCCCGCGCCGCGGCCGCGGCCCTGTCTGTAAGGGCCCGCTGCAGGCCTGCGTGTGGCCACACCAGTCCAGGGCCACTGGGGTGCTTGCTGGGAGCCACTCCTGCTCTGGCACCTGGGACTTCTCCAGGCAGAGCACTCTCTGCAGCCAGTCCCTCTCCCAGGAGCTGGCTCCATTAGCCAGAGCCTGCTGGGAGAGGCCGCGAGAGGGCTGAGCTCAGCAGGAGCTCTCTGGGCACAAAGAGCAGCTTCCTGTGGAAATGTGGTGCCCCTGCTCCTGGTCTGTCACTCCAGGAGCTCCCCAGGCACAGCTGGGCCCGTGGGAGAGGCACAGAGAGCATTCACAGAGGCACGGGCACAGATTTCCTATCAGAACTGCCACAGCCATCCTGCAAGGGGGCCTGGGCTCACTTTGGCACAGAGCAGGCTGCAGGGACAAAACCCAAAAGGCTCTTCTGGCAGTCAGATCATTCCCCAGATCAGCTGGGGACAGGTATATCAAAAGCAGTAGGGGATGATTAGGCCTATTCTACATAACCCTCCTTCAATAGGCTATTCCTTTTGTCTAACTGATGATGTTTAATTTTTTGCCTTTCCTATTAGATCACATTCACCTTTGAGACAGTGAGTTCTGCTCACAGTTTAGCTGAAGATCTCAAAGTGGTCAGTCAATTTCAGCTGTTTTTTTTTTTCCCCAAAAGCAACAAGAAATTGAATGTATTTGGGAGTACTGATGGTGGGACAAACACACCTTTCTGGAAGTTATCTATCCTAGTCTACCAGCTGAGCTCTGTAGAAATCTCCAGTGCATGTGATATTGTGAATTCATGATTGCAGGTCATTTGGTCCAAAACATCAGCCATCAGATATCTCCTATCTGCAGAAGGGTTATTCATCAGGTCTTTGCAAATTCATATTCCTTTGCCCATCTTGCTAGATTCCATAGTGTTGCTTTTCCATCCCCTTTGAAAATTAAGTCACTGTGTCAGGGATTCATGTGGAAAATAACAGGTGCACTTCATCCTCTTTTGGCTGTGTTGCTCAGGTAAACAAACACCCTTTGCTGAAAGCAAACCAAATCATGAAGGTCTGGACTAACACTGTTGCAGAACAGGGATGGTTTTGGTACTGAAACTCCTGGGGAAAAGCCAGCTATAGCCTGAGCAGTTGAACCTTGCTATGCTATGTATTTGACTTGCATGGGCATCTTCATTATTGAAAGTTCAAAGAAAACTCTTTCTTCCTATGCTGTGTCTTCTGTTCAGTGCAGGGAACAAATAACCTATTCCTTGCTTCATTCACTTTTGTAACTGTCACTGCTATTGCTGTTTCCTGTAAGAGACCATGGAGTTGCATTTGGAATATTTACTGTGTATATTCCAAATTCCAAATATACCAAAGGGTATAAAATAATGTCACTATAAGCACCTTCCCTGTTAAACATACATGGTCATAAAATATTAAGGGAAACTAGATCAATCTATTGAAGATATTCACATACAAAAGTGTTTTTCCTAGGTCACAGGAATTTATAAGAAAACTTACTGCATATTATGGAGCTCTGAGCTGTATGACCATTTTGTATCCCTGTGGATATAGCAAAAGTATGCTCATCAAGTTACTGGCACACAACTCAATTTTTACATGGAAGAGTAAAACTTGGTGTTAAAAAACGCCTAAAAGCAAATAGAAAGCACCTTGTCTCCTTCAAATGGCATCCTCCCAGGAAATGCAAAAAAAAAAAAAAAAATCAATATATTATAGTAGCTTATGATCTCATTTAAGTGATTCAACACAACAAAATTTCAATGACATTTCTTTCTCCTGTGACTGTTGACTTGCCTTTTCTCTCTGAACAGCACTACTAGATTTGGATTTTTTTTCATCCTTTCCTTAGGACCATGCTGTGGAAGGCAGCCTGTCCTGGGTTAAAAAACATATGGTGTATTACACTACTAGGGATTAACAGAAGCCAAAAAATTCATGAATGCCATGGACTCTAGTCTGGGGAGGGGAACACCTGTGCCACGTCAGGCTGGCTGGAGTATCCCCTGGGACTTGTGGGATTGTCTCCTGCCATGGATGTCTGTCTTCTTCTTGGTTTATTTTAGGTTGATTTTTCACAGAACAAAAGCTGTAATTTCCCTGTTAAATCGCACTGTAGCTGCCTTATACAGGAAGTGTAGATGGCTTATACTCCCCAGTCATACCAATTTTTATGTCTTCCTGAATGGGATTACTGCTTGGGCCTCCAGAAGATGTTATACTTATTTACATTTGAGTTAAGCACTGCTGATCCCCTCCTTATGGCTTCACTGCAGAAGGAAGGTGGTGGTGGCAAGAAGCAGATAAATCACAAAAGACACGCTTCATCTGCCTGATCTCTGGCCTCACTTCTGCCCTTAGAAATAGTGCAATAGTTCAAGTTTATGGCCTTTGTGGATTAGAAAAGCACCCTTATGCTGTTGAAAAGAGAAAATGTCCATAAACAGTGTTATTGACAGTTATTACTGTTGTATCACTGAAGACCAGGGCTCATTGTGCTAAGTGCTGTGCAAATGTATTTTAGAGGGCTTCCCTGCTCTATTTTTGTTAGCAATATTTTTGTTAGAAGCAGTTGGTCTTGTTATTCCTATGACTCTTTTTGCTCTGTTTTGCAGCTCAAATACAACATGGGCAGTCATGCCTTAGTAACAGTCAGAAGAACCAACTTAAGACAGACACACTTCCATCATGTGAGTACTTTATATCTTCTGTCTCCACCACATTTGGAGTTTTGCTGTCTTTACTCCAGGGAAAATTTGCCACACTCCACGTGTCCAAAAAGAAATCACCAGAAGCAAGCTGAGTGAACAAACGTAAACTGGTTGAAACAAAAATTTGAGGGTTTCTTATTTTCCAAACAGGATATTTGGAACTATAGCTTTTGATCTTTTAGAATAAGTACATGCTCAGATTAATCTGTGAAAGACACATTTAGAAGGCCCTACAGAAAGAGTGGAATTTGCAAAAGCCTGTGGTTGAATTCTAATCAGAAAACAGAGTTCTTCACTTTTTTTTTGTAGTTCTAGTCTGGTGATCCAGATTGCCCCTAACCAACACCTAACTAAGGGAAGAAAGATGTTATAAACATCCTAGAGAGATGGTGCTGGAGAGGCCTGAAAGATTAAAAATGCTTTCTATCAATTTTTTTTTTTTTTTTTTTTTTTTTTTTAATGGAACATTTTCCTTTTCCCCTTCCTTTCTTACATGACAACTTTATTTACACCGTGCAGACTTCTCATTCTTTGTTTTGGTAACAGTATTGCTGATTCATTGATCCATTCATGATCCAGGGCTCTTTTCAGTCCTTCCAGCAATGCTACTGCCTGGCCAATTATTTTATTGTGCTGATACATCTCTTCCTTTCCCCTCTGACCAGCTCTTATCTATCAACAGTCTCCACATTTTCTTTGGTGTGTCCTTTTCAAGATGGAGAGTTAATAACTAGGTCAGCTTCAATAAGAAAGGTGAGTGTGGAGTGCTAGTCTGTGCTCAGGAGCCTCCTTGCCCCTTACAGAAAGAATCTCTCACATTTCCTCATTCTTAATCCGCTTTTAATGGCCTTACTTATTAGTTACTAAGCTGTTTTCTTCTGGAGAGCTGGAAAAGGTAGCCCACATAGTAAGATGCTGGTATTTTGTGGTTAGGCACAACATCAGAATGTCTGAATTTGTATCTTGCTCTTTTTGGTGGATTAGGACCACTTAGGAAACTTACTCAGTACTATCTGTGTTTAAGAAATGAGAGTCTGGATGAGATTTCTGGCCCTAGAGCAAATCTTCTGAGTGCCCTTGGGTGACTCAGTTGCTTGTCTCTGTTTGAGCTCTCTCTCTGCCAGACTGATGCAATATTCCATGCCTAATATAGGTGCTGAGGAGCCAAATTAATGAATGCCCGTGGAGCGTGCAGATCGAGGATGTACGGATCGGTACCCCTGAGAGAAAAGGGAAAAGCTGGTGAGGAACACAGGTTGGCTTGCCAGGGTAGGAGAGTGAGAAAACTCTCAAAGAAGTGGACAGGAAGCTGGTAAAAGGAAGCAGGAGAGAGCCTGGAAAAATTAGGGCTGATATAAGAGAAGGCATTCGTTGCTTGCTACAGAAACTCTAAAGGAATCTGACGTTCGGATGTTCCCTTCAAATTTGGACACTTAGAACACCTTAATCCATCAAATTTGAGTGGGAAGTCTAAAAGTCTAAAGAAAGACCACCTGAAAGGCATTTGCAGAGTGCACACAGAAAAAAAAAAAAAAAATCTATGGACTTATAGATTAATTTAAACCTATAAATTAAATAAGCATTAAACAAGCCCTGAAAAATGCACACAAACATATTCTGGTGAAAAGCTACATTGTGATTCTTCCTGTATGAATCATAGCACACATACAATAACTGCCATGAATTCTGCAGGGAATGTGAGAATGTAGGCACCTATTCAGATTGGAGGCCATAAAAAAGGAACCTCTAATAACAAGTGGATCCTAACATTTTTTGAAATAACTTAAATAAGAAAGGGACCAGAGGGAGTGAATTGCATGAGGAGTGGAAAATCCTGAACCCATGCTGGCCCAAAAGAAGTATCAGAAAGAAAGAGCTCCTTTAAGTAAAAAACCTCCCAAATTAGACCTTTGTCTGACCAATTCAATAAGAAAGGAACAGGGAATAGGGAAAGTCATTCAAATGTATTCATTAAGTTGGCAGAGAAATTCTTATTAAAGAAACTCTCATCTTGATTCCTTTTTTTGGGAGGAGGAAAAATAAGAAGGAAGAGATTTTTTTTTTTATTATTTAACATTAATGGTTCAGAGGCATTCTTCCTATTATTCCTTCTATTTTGACTTGCTGCATTTGAAAAATATGTTGTCTTTTAAATAGATTTATTCCTTTCAACAGCATCTGACATCTTTTGTCAGAAGTTCCTTCATTTTTCCAGTTTATTTCTTAACATATATTTGTATAAGTGGCTTCCACTGTATTAATTGATGTGTTTGTGTCTGTTCAGAGCAAATGCATTCTCCTCACAGGGATTTTAACAGGCATTTGTTTAAGTGCGTTTTGCTTTTCTGTGTCTATTTCTGCTTGTTTTTCTGGTGGAGAAGGAGACATTACTAACATGCAGTCAGCATAATGAGTCCCATTAACTCCCAGTTCAGTTTGCTTTTTGACCACCTCTCTTTTAATGACTGTACTTTTCTTGACTGCAAAGTTTGGGGAATAGGAAAACTGTTCGCTCTGCTGGATTTTAATACATGTTTACATCCTTCTTTGCAGAACAGCACCACCTCTCAATTAATGTTACTCTTAGCCTTAAAAAAGCAATTGGTAATAAATAAATGAGAGCATGTGTTGGAAAAGTGTGGTGCGAACCAGATTTTTTACAAAGGCTGCTAAGCAATTTTAGAAGCAGCATTTGTGTTCTAATATTTTAAAGCTTTTTCATTGATCTCCTGTTAAATGAGAAGCAAGAATTAACCTCAATGACAGTGCTAGTAGCTCTGCAGTCTATTTTGGCCTGTTCTTTAAGTAAAAAGAGCAACCTAGATGAGAATTTTGTGCTTCACTGGATATTGAAAGATGAGGCAATAAACTGCTAAACTTGAGTAATCACACACTCCCAGAGGAATGCCTCAAATGGGGTTGGTCAAAAACCTTGAAATTCTAGCCTTCTGCACACTGCCTGGGCTTTAACATTTGATGAGAGTCATTATAGTGGGGGACTGAATACAAGTGTCTTCTGATTACAGACCTTCCATTAAAAGTTCCCACCAGTGTGCCTTTCCATAGAGAAGCGTCAATGGGATTAAAATCTCAATTCACCCCAGTCAATTCTCCAGTAACACGATTTCATTAGAGGCAGGCAGGGAGGAAAATGGACTAGAAAGCACTGAAACAGCTGGTGTATAAATTATAAAGTGTACTTTCTACTAAGTGAACACACCTTCCGCTCAGCCACATTACTAATTAATGTGTAGGGTAGCCGATTTTATGTAAATTGTATTTTTCCTCTCTCCTGTGCTTTGGTTAACAACAGGTTCTTCTAAATCTTGGAAAAAGAAAGATTATGCAAAGCTATCATCATATGAAAATAACGTATTAACATACTGCCTGTGAACTGTATCCAATCAGTTCCTTTTCACTGGCGTGTGTACAAAACAATTAAAATCAAATTTATATTGCACTTCTTTAATATATTCTGGCATTAATATAATCAACGAACAAGTGTTAAAAAGTCTTACAGGCCTATTCTGCTTTAAAATGATATGTTTGTTCTCAGGGTTAGTGGATATTTTCAGCTTCTGTAAAAGGGCACTAAAATGAAAAGTTCTCGGTGTACGAATGCAACTCTGGCAGGTTCATGTGGAGCCTGTCTCATGCCAGAATTCCAGCCTCTCTCAGCCTGCTGTGTTCGTTTTTTAGCTGGTGTCTTTACTCCTGGACTTGGTCAGTTGATCCCCTTGTTACCTGCAACATATTGGTTTTTAATTCTTGGGTGTTGCTGAATAACAGCTCATAAAGTTTATGAGAGCCCTGAATTGTCTGGATGACCTGCAGGCTGGTTGTGCTACCAGCTGTTCCAGTGTCAGGCAGACACACACACCCAGGAGCTGTCTGTGTGCCTGCCAAGGCCCAGGATTTCACCTGGAGACTGAAGGATGGCTCACATGCCACCAGCATATCCTTATTTTCCATGTTTTATCCTCTGAGGCTACGATGTCCCTGTCTGTTTTCCTGCCTTTGGTGTACTCTCATGTGACATGTGGCAGGAAGAACTGAGATATTCTGTCACTGCTCTCAGTGCTAGAAGATCCCAGAAACAAAAAAACTGGTGAGAGTAAAATGTTTTTGTCATTCACAGGGGTGGAACATCTACCAAGAGGTTATTTATTCTATCCTTAACAATATCTGCATCTCCCCAGGAACAGAGCCTTGTTGAGCCCCTCCGCCAACAGGCACCCCACACTTCATCAGGCAGTTTTTCTCAGGGATTCTGAGAAAATTCTCAGGGATTCTGAGAAGATTCTCAGGGATTCTGAGAAGATTCAAACAGAACTTTGCTGTTTCTTAATAGCTCTAGCTGCAGGTAAGCCCATTTCTTGTCCTACATGCTGAAGATAAAGAAGAGATTATTCTCTTCTTTGAATTTGCCTTTTACTTATTTTGAGAACCTATCCTCCCTCAGACACATATACAGAGACTAATGCTAGTGCCCAGCCAAGATGATTCTTGAAACCATGATCATGAAGCTGGAAATGATTGGTTTTCCCCTCCCCTGGCAGTGCTGAACTGCCTACAAAGACACATCCCTCTGAGGAGACCAAAAGAGAATGTATTTCCTTGGATAAATAAATGAGTGATATCCTCATACTGCTTCTGAGCCTTTTTCTAAAAGAAAACTCATGGCAAGAGACAAACTAAGCTGAGAACATAAGCTCGCTTCGGTTTGGACCAGAGGATAGTAATAAACCATGGAGGAAAGGTCAGTGTCTTTGTCCCATGTCATCCTTATTTATGATTTCCTAATAATTAATTTAGCCAGATAAAAAACGTGATTGGTATAATTCAATTTTGAAATTGCAGATTTGAATTCTTGAAAGTATAAATGGTTGTGCATTTATGTTATCAAAAACGGCTTTCCACTCAAACCATTTCTTTTTCTCTTCAGCCCTTTCCAGCAAAGCTATGAAATGAAGGTGGGTGAGGAATGCAGAGGAGAGGGGAAAAAGACTAGGATTCATTGCCAAGTACTTTCTTTTAGTCCCTCATTTCCTACCAGCTGGTTTGGAGTGGAACCAGGCTGAGCAGATGACTGAGAGCGTACCTCACACTAAACACTCGGTCAGACCTACTGCAACATTTTTCCTCCTTGATGGTGTTGATGGCATAAATGGCATCAGCAGACTGGCCCTCAGCCTTGAGGCAGAGGATAGCATCATCTGCAGCTCTTTATAGGGACAGAATAGGAGTGGAGGAGGTGCACATTCCACCCTTGGTCACAGTGGTGGAAGCCCAGGAAGCGTCAGTGAGAACCGAAGGTAGCCAAGGTGGCTGAGCACAGACACAGATTACAGTCCTTATCTTCCCTGATTGCTCAGCACTCGAGGTAAATGTCTCTCTCACTCCCTCTGGCTGTAAGTCACTGTCAGATCCTTCCCCACTGGCTGAGGGACAGTTGGGTGACACTCTCCCAGCCTGCCAGGACCTGTGGTGCTATTACTACTCACTAAAGGAAAGAGGACAGACACAGAGCTCTGGTACCTGGGTTTGCTTTCCCACTTACAGCACCAGGAAAGAGATGCTCTGTTGCTCTTTCAGAAATACTTTGTTCATGAACTATTGTCAAATAAGGTGAACAAATAAATCTCAGGAGCTTCTGAAGGTGATCCTCCAAAAATGGCTTAGCAATGGTTTCTCTGGCCATTTGCTGGTTTGCTCTTTTGGAAGGAACAAATGTATGGAAAGGTAAGTTGTAGGTACTGTTTTCTAGGCAGCTCAAAATAAAGATAGAACAGAGAAAAGAAGCTTCTCTTTCTTTAGGTGGTGTTATCAGGAAGGTTGAAAGCTGATGAGTAGGTTCCTCAATGATTTGGGGGTTGCACATCTTCAGTCAGAGAGATTCTCACATTCCTGCAACTTTTAAACCTTTTTTTTTTTAATGCTGCAGTATTATATGTACCAGTGTTTGCTGTATTCATGGGAAATTATCCTATTTGTCTTCAGTGGATACTGCACAAGACTCAAAATGAGAAACACATCCATAAAGGTTGTTAGGGTTCAATATGTAATTTTTTTTTGTGATAAGGAAAATGAAAGAGATAGTTGTAGTTGCATTTTAATTACAATTATTGGATATACACATTGTCTAAGACCTAGAATATCTCTAGCATGATGGAAGACAGCAAAAGAATGGGATTAGAGCAGATGAAGAAGAGATCTCAGGCCTAAATAGTGATACAGAGAGGATAACCAATCTGAAATGGTTGAAATTGTCTAGCTTTAGGGGAATGTTTAGTTTCTTAGCATAAATTGCACAAATTTAATTTCTGCATGCATTCCTATAATTATTTTTGTTTTGAAGTAACTGTGAAATTGAGTCTTTTGCTTCTGCTGATATCAGGTCACTTCTGAAAACAAAGTGTATCTCAGAGAACAGCAATAATATTATTATTCAAAGGCTGCATGCTTGGGCAATTATGCAAACATTGTCCTACTGTCAGTCAGTAAAAACCTTTCCTAAAATACCTGGAACCCTTGAATTAATTAAACTTCTCATCACCTCCTTTGAATGCCACCTTGCAGGGGGTTCACCTTCTCCCCAGACCCACTCCAAAATTCCACCCACAGGTAATTTTATCAGGCAGTTGTCCAGCTGAATGTTGTTCTGCACTGAAAACTGTTGCTCCTCTAATCACTGAGTACAAGCTTATATATATACAGTTCTGCAAACTCTGTGTGCTCTTTTAGCAAAAGTCAACTTGGTTGACTCACATGTTGGGAAAGGTGTGAAATCTACTGAAAGCAGCATTGATTCCCTGGAGGAAATAAGCAGTTTCTGTGGCCTAACCTCAGAGACAGCAGAGGATGATGTCCCCTTTCCATCATGGCTGGAAGTTTAGGAGCACAGTTCATATGAAAACAGCTGGAGAAAAAAGGCCTGTTGGAAAAAAAAAAAAAAACAAACCAAAAACAACATATGAAGTGTAATGATACAGAATGTAACAAGACTTTTTTTTTTTTTTTACTCCTTAAGTACTCTTAATGGGAATAAATGGTTTATCTTTTCAGATCTGTGTATTACTGCAGAAATATCCCTCTGGGAAAAGGCTGCATAAGTTCTGGCCACCATGTAAATCCCACACTGAAGACTCACTTGGGAAGCAGAAAAGACACAAGATGTTGTGCTGGCTCTCTAAGTGAAGGTAAGTGCTGTCTACACAAACAGTAATGAGAGCAAAGCTAAATGGTGCCCAAATTTTGTTCCAGGAGCAAACCAGTGTTATGTCAGCCAAAGCCTTCATCATTTTTATGAAGGTGGAGACCTTTTCTCCCTTTGTCTATTCTTACTCCTTGGTAAACAGGTGTCACCGTGGGGCGACACAAAAACAACATGGGCAGTTCTGTTCAAAGCAAACTAAAAAACTCTCTATTAAAACATCTGACTCCATATATATATATCTTTCTGAAATGCCAGTGTCATTGGAGGGTGACAGTGCCACCTCCTCAATGTCACTGGGCAACCCAACAGTCCATCAGGTTGCTCATCCCCCATAAAGGAATGCAAAACAATGAGTTATTTATATAAAGTGTGTGGGAAAATTCTGTACAAAAAATGCAAAGATCAGAAGGCTTGGTAAAACTTGAGAAAATCAGGGCGACAAACAGGCCTGTATAAAAACAGACCTATATAAAAAGCATGGCATTTATATCCTGTGTTTTGTGCCCCCCTCCCCACCTGGCTACACCCTGTGTGTGTGGTACTCAAAAGGGCAAGTGTGTCCCACAGGGAGAAGGAATATTCAGCGTTCCACAAATGGCTTTGAACCAGCTGCACATCACAAAACCACCCTGCAGAGCCCCTGGGCCTGGGTACTCTTGCTGGGACAAGTTCATCCATGACTGTATGGGGAGCTGCTTAATTGAGGCTCATTACTTCCATTTCCTACTGACACCGTGCCCCCCGTGAGGCGCCGCTCAGGCAAGCACCAGGGCAGGGGGGGGAACAGCTGCTGCTGCTCACATGGAAGGATGGAGAGGATGAGGGATAACAGTGCCCTCAACTCTCGGTTTTCCCCTGGCCTGGGATGTTCCTGAGAGTCCTTTTTCACAGCCAGGTGATTGAAGAAAGAGTCAGGGCTCCTTGGCTTTGGTTCTCAAGGTTGTTTATTTTCTCTTATCTATACCATGTTCTCCCTGCCCAGCCCAGATGTGTTCAGCAGCTCAGCTCAAGGCACACTGCCCACCCTCAGGGCTGTGCTGTCTTTTTATATTATAAACTAGGTAAACATTATTTACAGTTAATCCCCAATACCTATCACCTGAGTTAGACAGTCAGTTTCTACTCTAAACCAATCCCAAAGTGCCACCATCACCCAGAAGATGGAGGCCATGAAGAAGAAGGAAGGAGGGCAGTGCATGCCCAGATTGCTCCATCTTGACCCCCTGTACACTTCTTGACCCCCATGTACACCTCCCATACGAATCTTAACATTCTATTTCTCTACTCAGTGATAAGCTGATCATTCTACTCCACTTTCCCTGGTTTGTAACTCTTCCCATACAGTTGGTAATTTTTTTCCATGTCTCAAGATCGAAGGCAGAAGGGTCTTGGGCTCTGTGCCAAACCCTCTGAGCCCCCTGCCCGGGGCTCAGCCCATCCAAAGCAGCAAGAGAGATGTCCTGGGTTCCCACACTCAGCCAGCCCTGCTGCCTCTGTGGTTGGTGCTGTCTGTGAGGAGGAGCAAGCTGCTAATCTGCTCCCCTTAGACAGGGGCATGCACCTGCCTTTGGCCACGGAGGATGGTGCACTCCTGACAAACTGCCCCCAGCAGGTGTTTCCTTCACCCCTTTGGGATGTCTGCTGATCTGTATGTTTTGTCCTTTTTAAAGAAGGTTCATGCTTGGAAGAACCTCAGCTAAAACTACCAAAGAGGAGCACTTTCCTATTTTAACAGGTAACGTGAGCCATCTATTTTTTCTTATTCAGGATGCCATCTGTATTTTCTTATTCTCTCCAAGGTCAGACAAGCATCCTTCCAAAGCTTCTGGCTCAGATTCTGTTTCTTCAAACACATAAGCTCACAGGTGGACATTGACTTTCTGTTCATTCCTGGTCCTGTGGACATCCTGAATCCCGCTGAGAGCCTTGTTCCTGTTTCTTTACAGACATCCTTCCAGTTCTTTGCTGATGTAGTATGCTCAGTTTTCATTATTAAAGAGCCTTTATGGGCTTTGGCTCCCACAGGTAAATATGCAGTATCATCCACTTTATGTCAACTTTTCCTGAGTACCACAAAAGCTGTTAAAGGAATTAATCACCTTTTGATTTCCATGGGACAGTGGAAAACCTGTGAGAGAGAACTTAGGCAATGATATCTGTTATTATCACCCTTCTGAAACTCACCACTGCTGAGTGAAAATGAGCTTTGTGAAGGTAATCAATCACTGGCCACCACATGGGTTCCCTCAGTATAACATTAAGGGTAAAACTCATCACTTTGAACAGCATCAACGCAGCCTTGTGTAACACCAATTCTCACTCACCCACTTCTGTAGAGGAGATGAAAGAGGGATCTGTTTACTCAAGATACTCTGGCTTTGCATTTCACCACTCCCAGTGCAAGTAGTGACTTGCTGGACAGCCACTGGACTGGCCAGGCAGGGGCTTCCAGTGCTGCAAGGTGGCACAGGGCCATGGGAGCTCTGCACATTGACTGAGAAATCAGATAAATGATAACTGCCAGCATCAAAGCTGTAAAAATGACAAAAATAAATACATAGTATTACAGAGAGTGCCTTCCTTTGCTGCTGCTGTTAGGTAGTATGCAGTCAATTCATGGAATAAGAAATGATTTCAGACCATATTGCATTATACCAGAATGTTGTTTCACTCCCAAAAAAAACCCCAACAAAACCCTACATGAGTTCCCCCAGGGGATGCTTTAGGTGAGGGATAAACTCAAAGAGATGGCAGTGTCCATTGTGTTAGACTCTGCACATGAAACACATGGCACCCCAGAGATGAAAGGTGTGAAAGGACCATGTTTGTGGGCAGAGGAGGTTTCTTGTTTGGCAGCACCTGAGAGCAGAGCTAAGCTGGTTTAAGGCATTTCAGTCTGGGTTTGTCTTCTCTTCTTGTGTCTATGTAAAGATGCCCAGGTGATTTCCACAGCACAGGCTTGCAGTTGCTGCATCCTGTCACTGGAGACTAAGAAGCAGTGGCAGGTCATCTCAGAGAGAATTAGTTCATGTATTTTGACAGGTGAAGTTAAATAAAATGAAATAATTTGACAGGAAGTGAAGCAAAAATTCAACAAAGGAATAGACTTGCATGAATATCAGGTTACCAGATGGGGGACAAAAAATGAGGATGGGAAATGTATATACAAATAAATAAATACAGATATTTTCATAACTCTGTTTCAACCTCAACAGTTTCACTAGCTAAGAGTTCCCTGTCTCTTGGCCTGTTTGGGTAAGGCAGTGCTGCTATCACACTAAGTGCTTTCACTTCCTCACATACAGTAAAGGGAATGCAGGATCTCCTGCCAAAATCTCTTTCAAAACTGAGTGTGAAGTAACAAAGTAAGAAAGTCCACTTGAGTTTGGAGAGAGCCTAAAATAGGAGCTCCAGGAATTCCAAGCTGCTCTATTAGTCTCATTTCAGGCCCATGGGCTGCACAGGTTTGTGGCCAAGTAACTGTTGATTGTGACTGCTGTTCCCACAGGGAAGAAAGAGAAATGCTATATGGGGCACAAAAGTATGATATAGTCTTTCTCAGTGTGAGCACAGGCAGCTTTCTGCTCTGAGGGAACAAGGACAACTTTGCCACCAGTATTATCAAGTGGCTAGGACTGTCTTCATAGTGTGCTGCTGGTAAAAAAACATAGACAAGCAAAGGAGAAAATGTATCCAAAATTACAGAAAAGAAATGCATTAGAAGAGGGAAAAAATGCTAAACTACACAGGTGGCATGGAAAGCAACAGTGGTGTTTTCTCCATAAGGATGCTGAGGACATAAAATGGGAAAAGGCAGCACAGCTGTGACAGATTGTCACCCTGATTTTCTCAAGTTTTTCCAAGCCTTCTGATGTTTGCATTTTTGCATAGAACTTTCCCACAAACTTTATGTAAATAACTTATTGTTTTCATTCCTTTATGGGGGATGAGCAGCCTGATGGACTGTTGGGTTGCCCAGTGACATTGAGGAGGTGGCACTGTCACCCTCTAATGACACTGGCATTTCAGAAAGATATAAATATGGAGTCAGATGTTTTAATAGAGAGTTTTTTAGTTTGCTTTGAACAGAACTGCTGCCTGTGTGGTGTGTGTGTTGCCCCATGGTGACACCAGGTCCCAGCAGTGGAGACCCCTCACTGCAGTGATGCTCGGAAACAGCACAGGGACGTGTGGCACTACCCAGCCTGATCAGGATGTACCAGCCTGCAAGCCTCCAGCCAAACATCCTGCCTTTTAGTGGTACAAGTCCCCTGGCTGCACTCAGCAGGCACGGGCCATCTGTGAGGGAACAGGATCCCCTTCTGTGCCTGGGCAGCAGCACTGCCCGGGGACCCGCCGGACAAGGGCTGGCACAGAGTCAGCTCCAGGGCCACAGGGTTAAGGCACCAGAGGCCACTGGGGGATGTGGCTGGGCTAGCCTGATAAGCAGAGCCCCGGGAGGTGGCTAGAGAAGCACAGTCTCCTGTGTCAATGGCACTGAGATGTACAGGGGATGGGCTCTCCAGGATGAGAGCAAGCGGGAAGGGCACGTGGCACCAAGGCAGCTGAGGAGATCGGGGGAAAATGGAAAGACAGTTTAATGTTGTGTGTGTTTAGACAGGTAAAATTGTGGTTTGGAGACCTGAGCAGAGACTTAAAATATTCATAGGTTTATTTTCCTTAAGAGACTGTTTCTTTTAATCTGTTTTGTTCTGAAAATATTGTGTGTTCAAGCACTTTGTTGCTATTCCTGCTGTTTAGACTTCATTATGGACGCGTAGGAAAAATCTGCTAGTTATCTACTTTACTTGGGTGAATTGTTATCTGATGCTAACATGAAATGTAGGCAGAGTCCTGCAGGAGTTATCCTCTTCTCTAAGTGTGCAGTCTTATTAATCACTTTAAAATGTTTCATGGCTCTCAAAGTTGTCAAGATCTCTCTCAAATCTGAACCAAGTGTGAAGCAAGAAGGTAAGAAGGTGAACTTGATTTTAGAGACTCTAAAATTAGAGCTCTAGGAATGGCAAGCTGCTCTATCACTCTCATTCCAGGCCTGTGGACTCCACAGGTTGTGGCCAAGAAACTGCCAAAATCCAACAGTTGACTAAATTTATACCTGTGTGTGCTATCAAATTTCAGCTATTGCTGGCCAGATTGTGTAGGAATGCAGAGATGGGAAAGGGGGTGATTTCTGTCAGCCAGGGTAAACTAACAGCAGACATGATTTTAAAAATAACATCACCATGGAATTTGCCTGACACAAACCTCAGTCTCCCCCTGATGCAGAAACACCATGTAGCTTCAGGGAAATAAACAACCAACTGCCCTGAAACCTGTTCAACATGAAAGGACTTTGCTGTTCTTCCCTGCACAAGTAGACATTTGAAAAAAAGAGCAATTACAAGATAAAGTATTACAAAAATAACCACTTTCAGGATCTGTTGTCACAGCTTGATTCAGCTGTAAGAGGAACTTACCCTTGGTATTATTTCTGTGTTCAAATGCTTGAGATATTTATCAGAGATATTGATGTGGAATGCTTATGAGTCAGGTGGAAGATCCTACTTAGCCTCAAATTTCAGGCCAATGGTTTCTGCAAACTCACTGAAATCCAGCCAGGCCAGGCCTTGTTCCTGACAAGGATCTACCCAGCTATTACCTCCATACATAGATAGGTAACCTAGAAAAGTGAACAGCACAGGAATTTCAGATTTAACCTGACTTCTGCTCTATTATTTAAGGATCTTTTTGCACTGTGTCCATGCATTTGAGCAGAAAATTAATGGTTAACTTTGTAGCCACACTTGTAAATAGGCCTCTTTTTTTTTTCACAATAATAAATCTTGCAGAGAAATGAAAAGCAAGAAAATAAAGATGTATTAGGTCCACATGTTCAGGTATTCTAGGTGGGCTTCTGCTGTGTGGGAGCCATAGAAACACACAGACTTTTCCTCATCACCAGCAGAGCTATTCAGCCAGGAGCAAGGCTGATTTCAAACCAGTTTTTGCCTAAGACTGCTGCTACCTCCAACTGAGACCTGCTGGAGGGTGCTGGCTTAATTATAAAGTATCTCCCCTACAGCTGCAGAACACTAATCCTGATCCACCAGAATCCAGTGCCTTTGGCTGATGATAGAAACTAGCTTTTGAAACTTTTGGAGTCAGTCTAGCCCTGACCTGAGCCATGCAATGGATACAGAGCAGTCATGGGATACATGGCATGTTCTTCTCATGCCTAGCCAGGACACCTACTCTTTTTGACATATTCTACAAGCTTGTCAGGGTAGCAGTGACTTCAGTTCAGCTCTGCAGTGTTATTTCAGCAGGACAAGAGGTCTTCTCATGTACATTTTATCAATCAGGAAGGGATTTTCCTTCCAAGGGAAGAATGTTGTGTGGCCAGAGTCTCTTGGGACATTCCCCCCAGTAGCATCATGTCACCAACACAGATGCACTTTTGTGCCTCAATGATCACTTTTCCTGGAGCTGAAGCTCCTCCTGAATCAGGGGCTCCTGGGAGGGCTGGGCTGGGTCCCTGGTGGAGGGGGGAAGGCAGGTTGGACTCTGTGCTAGCCAGGACCCAGCTGTTCCTTCCTCAGCCCTTACCTGCAGCCATTCCAGTTCTGTGTGAATTGTAAGGTCTGGGGCCCTGAAAGTGTATTTCAACATTTGGGAAAGACTTAAAGCTAAATTAGGCAGCACAGTGAAAGGATTTAGTTTTTCCAGAAATTCCTGTGACTTCTGTAACATTTCTACCTTTACTGCTTAGACAAAAATAGCTTTTTAAAGTTGAGAAACTTCTTGAGGGTTGAATGTGACTGAAAAAAAGAACATTCTTTTTTTCCAGAAGTTTTTCAGGATTCTTTTGTCTGTGTTTAAAAAAATCATTGAAATATATATTTTGTTTAATGTGCTATAGATTTGTCACAAGTCTAATTAAAATCTGAAGCCACTGCTTTTATATTATTTATAAAACTTCTTAGAACACAGTATCATAAATGAAACTGATTTGATCTTAAAGCTCTACAGGTCAAGCCCAGGGCAAAGGGGTCCTGATTTATTTGGAAATTTTGAATGAAAACAGAGGATAGGTATTTATTATTTTAAAAAAATAATTCCAGCTCTCCCATAATCTTAGGCACTGAGGCCATTATAAAGGAGAAGGAATTTTGGTATGCAAGTAGCAGATAGTGTTTTGCAAAAATACTCTGGTGTTATATTAAAAGCTTAAAATCTGTTCACCAGGATTGCTGTCTCCCCCAGCTCACATTATGATTTTCAAACTTATGACAGCTACAAGAAACTTCAACCCAAGGCAGGAGAACCCTTTTTGGAAACCTAAGACCTATCTTGTATTTGTGTAAAAACCCTTTCACAGCACCCTGTAATATAAAGTGTTTTTAAGTTTGTCTAGTACAACCACGAGGCTGATAGCTTCTCTCTACTCATCTGCATTTAGGGATGACTGTGGTTTAAATGAAACAGAATATGCCAAATACTAATGGATCTTAAATTGCTTATTCTTACCAAGAGGTACTCCAAATAGCACATTTGCCTCAAGTATGTGATATAAAGTGATGAGTTAATTCATGTACTTGTGTCAATTGCTTCAAGATACTGAGAATTAGCTGCATTAGTGATATGCTGCTTTTTTTTTTTTTCTCCTTGTGCTTTACATATGAACAGGAAAATGCATAGGAATGGAGATCAATTTAAGCTGTGCTTAGAAAAGAGGGGAGAAATCTGGTGATGGTCCTACAAATGTCATTGACAAGGTAAGTTCTTTCTTTTTGTATTTTCTTGCTATTTCTTGTACTTAGGCTTGACATAGTTAGGATTTTTGAAGTAGTCTGTGGCAGGGAAATTTCTGATTGCAGTGAATTAGCCAAGAAGAGTTTGTCTTCAGCACATCAAATGGAGCTTGAAAATCCCTCCTAGTGACCTGCACCAAAGCACAGCTCAAATCACTCCAAGGACCTCTCCTCCACCTGGACTCCCAAACCCACCAGCACCATGTCTTGCAAAAGCAAGAAAAATGTGAAGACCAGTGCACATCCCAGACATATCACACTTCCCTGGAGATCAAGGGCCAGGGCACAGAGCTGTTCCCCAGCCTCAGGGTTCCTCTGAAGTAGAACAGAGCAACAGGTGGTGGCTGTTAATGTGCTGAATGTGGCTTCCCTCTGTGTCCAGCCATGGAAAACAAAGCCAGCGAGGGGATCCATGCCAAACACTTTGCAAGCATGGAGCTTACACAATTGGGCTCCACCCACATGCCTCACATGGGAATTTTCTCCCTCACCAGCTGGGTTAAGATCACAAGATAGAA
>WBNO01011740.1:236058-248558 GCA_013400575.1 Peucedramus taeniatus
AGAAAGGACTGAGAGTCAGACTGTGCTTGGCTTTGGCACATTCCTATGGTCAAGTGCCCTGCTTGTCTTCCCCATGCCACACCTCAGTGGGCAGAGGTGGGACCTGTGGTCTGGTCCTCTCTTCCAAGCTACCCAAACCTCTGTCTCCCAGGAGAGACCCTCCTCCCTGGACTGCTGAGCATCCTAGTTGGAAGGACTTTCTCCATCCTTCTCCAGAATGGAGCTCTCCCTATTTAAACTGTCATAGAGACAGGGAGAGAAAACCCTTCTTTTCCAGTCATCTGGCATGGGGATGAATCTCTGCCAGTGGTGACAGATTAGCCTAAGCCTGTTCAAAACAAAACACAAACAGAATCTGCAAAACAGGGAGTGGTAACCAAAGTGAATAACCTATTCTGCCAGCTGGAGAAACCTATTCTGCTTTCTGCTCCAGCACAATGATTTATTAATGTAAGTTAAACAGGAGAAATTGCAGGGGTGCACCTTAAGCCAGAAAAGACTATTTGGTTGGTTTGTTGGTCCAAGTGACATCTTCTCAGGCACATGAAAGAGCTACAGCAGCTCTCCCATCTGCTGGGGACTGATCTCAAGGGTGCTGGTGGAGTATTTTGTTACACAAAAGAGATGCCAAGCTGTGAGGCCATATTTTGAAGAAAAATGGCCACTGCTGCTTATTGTCCCAAATGTTTGCTTGCTTGTAGTGTGAGGTGGGTAGGTAGGTGGGCATGAGGAGCTGCACACTGGGGTCAGCAAAGCCAGCCCATTCCCATCCTTTGCCTTCCACAGGCTGCCCTGGAAGCTGTGCACCAGTTATTGGACCATTCTTTAGCCCCAGTCACTGGCAGAACCCACACAAACAGAGAAATAAATGATAAAAACAATGAAAACAACCACCATCCCAAAAGGGGGCATGGGGATGGGGTGGCCAGGGTTGTGCTAGCCCAGGGTTACAGTCTTAGTTTATGTCTAGTCAGCCACCTAGCCTCTATTTTCTAATTAAATGTTTGTGCCAAGAGCACCTAAGCATTTATGAAAAGTTTTATCAGCCACCTGACTTTTGCTTTGGTTCCCAAGAGACTTCCTAGAAGTGTATGGAAAACATGCCAGACCTGGATTAAATTCCAAGTCTCCCTAGTTCCAGTCTAGTTCTTTACCTGCAAGACCTCCTGCCTCATTTCCAAAAGTTTTATTATATCCCCTTGTCCCTAATATGTGTCAAAGTCATATTTGCTTGAGAAAAGCATTGATCAGAGAAAGGGCATGTGAGTAATTATATCATGTTATTACATGTGGCAAATTGACTTGTCACATGTTGGAGAAAGAAAACCTGGGTTTTACTGCTCTTGCCTGAAATGGAACAAACTCACTCAGTGTCCTTGTGCAGACTGAGTCTCTCTTGACTGAGACCTCCTCATGTGATGCCACCTGCGTTACTGTGGGCTTAATTGCAACACTTTTGTTGTTGTTAGTTGCACTTCTTTGCTCTTGAGCATGTCATATTGCCCTGGTGTGTTTTCTTTTTTCAATCTTAACACAGCGCTCCTGAAGCCAACTTAACAGAGACTGCTCTACTGAAAGCTTTCTGAAATCATTCTTAAATTACGATGCATAATCACTTGAAATTAAGTCAATTCAAATGTAAGTTTAATTTGGCACCTTCCACTTAACTGATTCCTAGTGTACAAAAAAAAAAAAAAAGCTTCAGTTAAGTACTTAAGATGACATTTAATTGGTCCTGAGTATCACACTACTCTGTGTAAAACTTTCTGTAGTCTTTAAAAACTTTAATCACTTCCTTTCAGTCAGGGCCAGATTTCTTAGGTGTATAAAAGCTTTAAAGTGGGACCCACCAAGAAATTTGTTCCAAGCTCCACAGCTGTCCTCAGTGCTTCTTTGTACCTCTTGATAAGTAAAGGGTTTCTGAGCTGGAAAGAGTTTAAAAACTATCAGGGATGGTTGTTGCTGTTGTTTTTTTAGCTCTAATTAAATGAAGGCAGGGAAGCACCAGTAAATAAGCAGCCAGAGGAAATAAGGAATTCTCATTGCTTCTGAGGAAACCTTTTAAAATGGGCAAAAGGTTTAGCAGGCTCTTTTACTGCTTTCTGCTTATCCTGAACAGTTACAGCTCACTAGGCTGAAACTGGAGTACCAGACAGAGAAGTGGAAAGTTATCCAAAACTGCTTGCTTGTTTAAAAGTAATATATACATTATTGTTAGCCATTCCATGGCATTAGATCCTGCAGCTACATTTCAGTTAAGTGTTCTTCCATGGGCACGTTCTCTTTCTTGTTCTTTTTTTTTTTTTGGCAGTAGTGCTTCTTTCTAACAGTATTTTAGTGCTTAGATGGCAAGCCACATTTTATCCATATAATGTTTAATTTAATAAGGCAAAATGTGATTATTTGGGTTAATTAGAGCATGTAAGAACTCTGTGTGTATACACTTTTGATAGTCACTTTTAAACACGTGCTTATACATATTGTTTTATATATATTTGAGGTATATTTATGCAAATTTGATATACTAGCAATGCAAGGCATTATAGATCATTTGCAAGAGTGTTGCAGTGTGAATTCACATTTAGGCAGTGAGCAGCATTCATTAAATGTCCTTATTCAGCTGTGTGCTTGCAGGGTGGTATTTTTTCCTCTAAGGCTTAGCTATTAAATCCACTGTAAAATACTGCAGAGTTGTATCTCAGCCTTTTAAAGTGATCACTTGATGCTGGTGACTGTTTGGTATGGAAGCTATAGTCAAAATATGTCTATTTAAAACAGATGTAGTCATTAGGAGGCCCTCCAAACTGTGCTTCTCAGCTTCTTCTAAGTCAAACTTCTTCTGGGTCAAACCATCTCCTAGGCAGGTTCAGAGATGGATGATTATCCCCATTTCCCCACATGGCAAGTGTAACCACACTGCTGCCCTGACAAGGGGCTAGTGCCATAAAAATAAGACTCATTAGTTACCAGACAAGTTTGTTGCCATTCATGCTCCTCATTCTGTCTCACTCGTGCTATTTAAATGTGGAGCTAAAAATAAAGATTAGTCCTTGCTTATCAATAGGTACAGCAAGGAATTTTACTGCCCCAAACGCTGCCCAGGGTTAGCTTTGGATGGCTGTTTGTTGCACCACATTACAAGAGCCTGGACACAATGCCACAGGGAAGATCCTTGGGGCCACTGTGATCCCAAAGAAGCTGAATGCCAGTGCCCAGGGTGAATTTAACCACGGTGTGATGAGCAGGAGGAGTGGGCAGTAATAACCTGAGAGAAGGAGAAAAGCCTGAGCAGGGCCTTGCCAGAAACAGAAAAGATTGCTTTCCACACTGCCCCAACCATGACCTCAGGATAGGGATTTCTGACTGACCCTGTGCCATGAAGCATTAAAAACACAACAAAATGATCCACTGGGCTCTCACTTCTTGACCTCCCTGTGAGCACAGAAGCTTTTCTAGCTCTCACTGAGAGAATGATATCATTTCTGTAGTTACCTTTACTGCTTTCAGATTGAGTTTCTCACCTGCTTAAAGAGAGCTGTGGCAACCACTACCATTTCTTCCAGTTATTCTCTTGTTTTAGTCCTTGCACTTCTGTCATTTGCTGATGGGCCAGAATAATGTGAAATCACCCATACAACGTTTCAGTTGTCTTTTCCTAATTTGTCATTTTGTTCAGATATCCAACACATTCTTTAGGACTAGGGGAATTGCTGCCATTGTGTACAGAGAGTAGACAGAAAAGGAGTAGTTTTTCATGGGGAAAGGACTTGGTGGTCTACAAGCACAAAATCTCCTGGTCTCTCAGACCCTGTCACAGAAATCACCTCTTTCTCTAAGTGTCTGGCATGACAAAGCAACAAAGGCAGTAACTGTGGGTTTGGATATAGGTCAGGGTAGAGCTGAGTTGTCTTCCCAAAGCACCTCTGTAGGAAAAGCTCTGCATGATACAAACAGGTCCTGCCACCTGCAAACACGTGGTACAGGTGTGTTGCCTTGATTTTTTAAAATTTTATTAAGTTTTTTTATGTTTCTATATTTATATAGAACTTTCTTATAAATTTTATATAAATAACTAATTATTTTTCATTCCTTTATAAAAGGAATGAAAATTTTTCATTCCTTTATAAAAGACAAACAACCTGATGGGCTGTTGGGTTGCCCAGTGACATTGAAGGATGTCAATGATGGATCATTGTCCCTCCAATGACACTGGCATTTCAGAAAGATATAAAAATGGAGTCAGATGTTTTAATAGAGAGTTTTTTAGTTTGCTTTAAACAGAACTGCCCGTGTTGTTCTTGTGTCACCCCAGGGTGACANTTTTTTTTTGGCAGTAGTGCTTCTTTCTAACAGTATTTTAGTGCTTAGATGGCAAGCCACATTTTATCCATATAATGTTTAATTTAATAAGGCAAAATGTGATTATTTGGGTTAATTAGAGCATGTAAGAACTCTGTGTGTATACACTTTTGATAGTCACTTTTAAACACGTGCTTATACATATTGTTTTATATATATTTGAGGTATATTTATGCAAATTTGATATACTAGCAATGCAAGGCATTATAGATCATTTGCAAGAGTGTTGCAGTGTGAATTCACATTTAGGCAGTGAGCAGCATTCATTAAATGTCCTTATTCAGCTGTGTGCTTGCAGGGTGGTATTTTTTCCTCTAAGGCTTAGCTATTAAATCCACTGTAAAATACTGCAGAGTTGTATCTCAGCCTTTTTAAGTGATCACTTGATGCTGGTGACTGTTTGGTATGGAAGCTATAGTCAAAATATGTCTATTTAAAACAGATGTAGTCATTAGGAGGCCCTCCAAACTGTGCTTCTCAGCTTCTTCTAAGTCAAACTTCTTCTGGGTCAAACCATCTCCTAGGCAGGTTCAGAGATGGATGATTATCCCCATTTCCCCACATGGCAAGTGTAACCACACTGCTGCACTGACAAGGGGCTAGTGCCATAAAAATAAGACTCATTAGTTACCAGACAAGTTTGTTGCCATTCATGCTCCTCATTCTGTCTCACTCGTGCTATTTAAATGTGGAGCTAAAAATAAAGATTAGTCCTTGCTTATCAATAGGTACAGCAAGGAATTTTACTGCCCCAAACGCTGCCCAGGGTTAGCTTTGGATGGCTGTTTGTTGCACCACATTACAAGAGCCTGGACACAATGCCACAGGGAAGATCCTTGGGGCCACTGTGATCCCAAAGAAGCTGAATGCCAGTGCCCAGGGTGAATTTAACCACGGTGTGATGAGCAGGAGGAGTGGGCAGTAATAACCTGAGAGAAGGAGCAGAGCCTGAGCAGGGCCTTGCCAGAAACAGAAAAGATTGCTTTCCACACTGCCCCAACCATGACCTCAGGATAGGGATTTCTGACTGACCCTGTGCCATGAAGCATTAAAAACACAACAAAATGATCCACTGGGCTCTCACTTCTTGACCTCCCTGTGAGCACAGAAGCTTTTCTAGCTCTCACTGAGAGAATGATATCATTTCTGTAGTTACCTTTACTGCTTTCAGATTGAGTTTCTCACCTGCTTAAAGAGAGCTGTGGCAACCACTACCATTTCTTCCAGTTATTCTCTTGTTTTAGTCCTTGCACTTCTGTCATTTGCTGATGGGCCAGAATAATGTGAAATCACCCAT
Source organism: Peucedramus taeniatus (assembly GCA_013400575.1). NCBI lineage: Eukaryota > Metazoa > Chordata > Aves > Passeriformes > Fringillidae > Peucedramus > Peucedramus taeniatus. The sequence continues at coordinate 241,715 of WBNO01011740.1, forward strand.
ACAACGTTTCAGTTGTCTTTTCCTAATTTGTCATTTTGTTCAGATATCCAACACATTCTTTAGGACTAGGGGAATTGCTGCCATTGTGTACAGAGAGTAGACAGAAAAGGAGTAGTTTTTCATGGGGAAAGGACTTGGTGGTCTACAAGCACAAAATCTCCTGGTCTCTCAGACCCTGTCACAGAAATCACCTCTTTCTCTAAGTGTCTGGCATGACAAAGCAACAAAGGCAGTAACTGTGGGTTTGGATATAGGTCAGGGTAGAGCTGAGTTGTCTTCCCAAAGCACCTCTGTAGGAAAAGCTCTGCATGATACAAACAGGTCCTGCCACCTGCAAACACGTGGTACAGGTGTGTTGCCTTGATTTTTTAAAATTTTATTAAGTTTTTTTATGTTTCTATATTTATATAGAACTTTCTTATAAATTTTATATAAATAACTAATTATTTTTCATTCCTTTATAAAAGGAATGAAAATTTTTCATTCCTTTATAAAAGACAAACAACCTGATGGGCTGTTGGGTTGCCCAGTGACATTGAAGGATGTCAATGATGGATCATTGTCCCTCCAATGACACTGGCATTTCAGAAAGATATAAAAATGGAGTCAGATGTTTTAATAGAGAGTTTTTTAGTTTGCTTTAAACAGAACTGCCCGTGTTGTTCTTGTGTCACCCCAGGGTGACATCAGTGTGTTCCTGGTGCCACAGGGCACGGTCTGGAGAGCATTTTCCATCACCAAGTACAGCAAACAGTGTTTTCCACCATTTTCCATCACCAAGCCAAAGCTACCACTGCAGAAGAGCTCCAGTGGTGAGGCAATTTGTGTTTCACCCCTGTACTGACTCCAGAGTTTGTCAGCATCACCCTGCTGCTTGCATGCTGCCCATATTACAGTTATTCTGTGCTGTTGTAGTGTGGAACATTGGGATCAGCCTCTGGATGCTCCTAAATTAAGGCAGATCATCTTTGCCTCCTAAGAAACCTCCAGAACCCAGCTGCAGCCATAAAGCTGCTATCAAATGCAAGCTGGCTGCAGTTCAGAATTGGGGCCAATATTTTTAACAGCGTGAAATTTTGTTGTAGGCCCTCTGGAAGGATTCTGTAGATGAAATGTTGAACTGGAGCAAAATCAAGACTGAAGTCTCCTGTGTGGAAAAACAGGTGAAAAAAAGGTTAGCTATGTTTGAGAAGGGGGATGCATCTCTCATCTGTATTATAGATAGAGTCTGGTGGCATTAATTTGGAAGAGGTGTGTCTTTCTTTACTGTTGGCTTATGTTCACAAATGCATTCTAATGTCATGACCTCTTCTGTCTGAGTTGGCACCATCAGCAGAACATACTGACCACACCAATCTCGTCAGCAGAACCAGAAAATAAGTTGATATTTTACGTTAGTAATTAAATCCTAAGCTCTACCCACTTTGTAAGGGCCTGAACTTCTACATGTGCTTTCATACTGCCACTGGTGGCTTTTTGTTTGCATTGCAGCAGCCTGAGAGCAAACGAAAGGCACGATCCAAGAGAGGAAGGCAAATTGGTTTTGCAAACATGGCAAAGAAAGTGTGTGAAATCAAATGCCAATATTAATGCAAGACATCTGCTCTCTGTTCCAGTTCTGAGTGAAGTAATCCAGTCCTAATTATACACTGCTGTGTCCTCTACCAGCTAAGGAGAATGGTGCTGCCATTCTTAGTACTGGTGTATAAATTTCTTTTTGGATCTGATAGATACATTAGATGCAGGGGAGGTTTTTTCATTTTTTGACTGTCAGTTGCTTTGGGTAGCACAAAGAGAGGGGAGGAGAAAGGTTGCAGCAGGAAAAGATCAAAATCTTCCAAAAAGGACTCTGCTCCTAGAATAAAAATTTTTCCTAGAGAACTTTCCCTGCAGACCTCAATCAATACTATTCTCATCTGAGTGCACATATTATTCATTAAGAAATATTGGCAAGATGTGCACTATAGTGTATGCCTTCATTAGAGCCTCCACCTGCCTGCTTTTATCAGAACATCTTCCCTAACTTTCATCTTCATTGAACTTGTTTCTGTCTTTGGATTCACAGAGAAATCTTGTAATTTCACAGCATGGATTTATTTTAAAACAAGCAAACAAGCACCAAAATATTCATCTCTTTGGTTTGTGTATGTGTTTTTTCATCTCACATGGTAATGAATCAAGAAGATTATCACCACTAGATTCAGACTGAACTGGATGCTGATGAATTCAAGTGCAAAACACAGCCCAGTGCAACAGACCCTCCCCAACATGGGAATAGCTGGAATTTCTCTGTGCTCAGCTGCCTCACCATATCCTTTGTGTGCACCTACAGCTCCTGTGCCAGAAGCCATTTTCCTAGGGGGTCAACATTTTTAGATGATATGTTGTTAGAATGATGTTATGAAGACCTGACAAATGTTGTCCACGGCAAGCAGAGGCAGAGGGAGCCACAAAACACAGGAGACACTGGCAGTGTCTCAGGGTATTGTTATCACAAAGCAACATGAGCCTGACATTGCATTTTATCTTTTCAATTTATGTGTTTCCATCTCCACCTATTCTGTGTCAGTCTTGCCTGATCTCTTTAGTGCAAGGCAGTGAAGAAAGAAGCTATATTATTGAAGAAAGGCCCTGGAATTTTTGGACAATATGTTGTGGTCTAGCTCCATGACAGGGACCCCTGTGTGCTGCTGCAGTTTAAAGAAGAGCTGATGGTAAGAGATGATGAAAAGGCAGCTCCATGGCTCTGGCTCTGTTCACCCATCCCACCTTTGATTAGTCTCTGCTTGACATCAGGCTGGGAGCTATAAGCTCTGATCAGAACAGAGTATGTGGCAACAAGCCCCAGAGCTCCATGTGTCCCTCCAGAACCAGACACTGTCTCACTGGATTCCTCCATGAACCAACTGAGGCAGATGGAGGGATGCCAGATTTGTGTTTCAGGTCTATCTACTCCTATCTACTCTACCAAGGTGAGGAGTAAAAGGCAGGTCTATCTGCAGGAGAACACTGCACCAGCAATGAACTTTGACACAGAGAAGAATATTCAGAAAAGTCATTTACTGATCCAAATGAAAGCGAAGGGCGTTATGAAAACACTGTCACTAGAGTTTATTCATAAGTTTGGAGGTGTCTTTCTGCTGGGATATGTGTGTTAAGGATTCATTTCCACTTAAAGAAACTCTGCACAGGCAGTGCTGTGTGAAGAGGTGGCCAAGTCAGAGTCCACATGTTGGTTTGCTCAGAAAAACTGGGCTAAAGGTGCATTCCTGAACTTTTGCTGAACTTCAGTTGGATATGGATTGAAATCCTACATCACTGTTGAGACCTGATGGACCACACAAATGGAAGAACACATCTCACTTGAGCCTGAGAGTTTTGAGAGGTGGAAAGAGAAAGGAAGCTTCTACTGGGAAAGCATCTCCTATATTTGTGCTTTTCCCAGGGAAATCCAGCCTGTCCTAGCTCCATGTCTGGGCCTCCACTAGAGCTGCTCACTTGGGTCCCTAGACCTCTCCCTGTCTGTCTTGGTGCTGGGGAGATGCTGGCAAATCTGCAGCATGTCACACCCAACCTCACCCCCCAGCAGTTTGTACCCATCCACAAAACCTTCCCAATACCAGTTTTTCACACAGAAAGAAACTTCATGGATGCCATTGCAGCTGGACATGAGAGGTGCAGAATCCACCCATTAAACTTCTTATGAAACAAGAAACAGGCCAAAAATTCAGGTCTTGCTACTTTTATTTTTGAAAAAAAATTCCTTTTAACTTTTTGCTATGGAGAAACTTCTGAATAAGTAATTTATCCACTGTAAATTTCTCTAAAAGGCCATTACAGATTGTAAAGCCTAATGGCTTAAAGTTCAGGCCTTACAATCCCAGTGGCAAAGAACTTATTCTCTAGAGGTTTTATTTTTGAAGCTTTCCCATTTTCTTCTATCAAAGGAAATGCTGTATTTTTAATACACAGTTTCCTTTATTAAGGGAGAGCCTATATTTATGAAAATATTTAACATTCATTTCACGTAAAACATGGTAACAGAATCGAGTGATTTATTTTCACAATGCATAGGCAGAGAAGTAGAGCAAGCCAGAGTTTAGAAATAATTGAGGTCTGTAGATCTCAGGTATGTATTTAAGTGGTCTTTTGAACTGCCACCCATGTTCTGTGTGAACCTAACTTTTCAGAGCACTTGTGATTTTTCTTCTTTACAGGGCTGCTGGATTGTGGTATGAGGTCAGGCCCTTGGTCACTCTCTTCTGACACCAGCAAGGTAGGTGCAAGTGATTCTGAAATGGGTAAAAACAGAGATGTTGTGTAGCTAATTTAGTACAGATCTGTGCAAATTGTCTCGCTTATATTCAATTCAAGAATTCAAGAAATAAAACCCATGTGTCAAACTGGCAGATAAAAGTCTCATCTGCTGAGAAATTTGACTTTGAAAACAACTGCTAAATTCACCATGTGCAGGGTAGTCTTTGGTATGGCCTGGTGCTGTTTCACTGTGGGATTCTGAGTGGCACATGTGACTTAATCACCTTCCTTTTTTATTTTGATTTTTTCTTTAATCCTGTCAGCTGAAAGATAAAATAAAAAACATATTAACCTCCCTGATGAAACCTTATAATTCCCAACACTGAAACATTAACCAAGTCCTTAATTAAAAGAGACTGAAAGTAGAAGAATGCTTTTATGTCATCAGCTAGTTTTTGCTCCAGTCATCTGCCTCATTCAAGCATAGGATAATATGAAACCTCACGGGTCTGCTAAAGGCTTGACTTAAGTATACTGAGGACTTTGAAATTTAATAAGAATGGGGCGTTGTTCTTAAGAAACTTCATTTTCTCTTGCTTGTGCTCAAGCAAAAAGAAAAAAAGTACGAGCAGCTAGTGAGCAAGAGCCACAAGTCAGACCCAGAGGTCTGAGCCCAAGCCCTGGCTGCACAAAGCTGTGTTTATTCTTGTGTCCTCTTCCCTCACGCACTAGGAACAGCAGGAATTAGTATCAGACCAGAAACTTTCCTAGGCAGAGCACAGCTGCTCCCTTTTTCCTGCAGTTTCTGCAGAGTTGAGCGTGATGGCTTCTCAGAACTGCCCAGCCAGGGAGCACGTGAGGCGCCGTAATTGAATGAAAACCAGCGCGCATCAGTGATGAACTGGCACCTCAGCAACGGTGCTGGCTGGTCCTCCTCCAGCAGAGAGCTGTTTTACTGCTTTGTTCCACAGAATGGAGGGCTGGGGAGCTGAGGCTTATTCCCAGACACTGATCCGTGTCAAGTTTTCCCAGTAACTCGTTATGGGGCGGGTTGTCTACACAAGGGCTTTTTAAAGGAGTAATCTGGCTGTTCTTCTCTAGGGTCAAGGTACTAAAAAAGTAAGTGTGGTAAAATTCTTTGTATGAGACTTTTAATCTACTGGGTGAAGGAGGCTCAAAAATTACTGAAACTTTCTCAGTCCTCTGAAATAACTCACAGAGAAGATATAATGGAAACAAATGCAGGACAGTGCTTCACCACACTAGGAAAGTAATTTATGTAGAGTGGGGACCTTTACACTGGGGTTTGTCTCTTCACCTTATTAAAGTTGTAAACCTAAAAATCCCCATGACTGTAACTGCAGGATTGCAGCAGACTGTTCAAACTGCAGGATTTGTGTTTGGGAATGAAATGTTTTGGTGGTTTTGGCATTATTTTTCTCCCCTTGTGTGATGCTCTCTCAGGCGCCTACACAAGTGCAAAATTCTCTCTTGCTTTTTCCCTCCAGGTCTTTTTCAGGCCCAATGACCCCACTTTTGTGGGCTCAAGTGCAAACATCATTTCTGAAGAACGATACCAAAGTCAGCCTCTGTTTCCTCAGTTTCTTCCTGTTCTACCCTTGGCATCCCACCAGTGACCCTGAGCTCCAGTGCATGCAGAAGAACTTCTGCCACTCAGTAAATCTGTGCTTAGATTAAACCACGCCATCCCTGTGGCAAGCTCAGAATTAAGGCTCAACAGCTGCATGCAAAGATCTTGAAATTCAGGGTTTGCACCCAAAAGTCTCCTTGGCCACAGTGAAAAAAGGAATGGGCTCAAAGACCAAAAGCAAGCTCAGAAATGAGCTGATGCACTATGTTCTCCAGGGTCAGTATTTTTCAAGTGTTGCTGTGTTCTTTCAAAGGAGGGAAAAAAATAAAAAAAAAGATTCATGGAGTTAGAAGGACCAAGTTCCTGTGGGTGCAGTATGTGCCACAGAGTGGGAATTAAAAACCAGAGAATTAACAGGGTTTGTTGTGTTACGAAGCTTGAAAGCATTTTTATCCTTATATGTGTGTACTCACAGAAAAACATACTGCACTAATGAAACACAACTTTATGTTCCCAATCATATTTATTGTTTGTTGACAAGCAGTCTTAGCTATGGGTTTGTTTGGTTTATTGTAGGGGTGAAGAGGAGGTGCTTGTGGGGTTTTTGACTCCCTTGGCCATAGGAGATGTGTACAAGGTGTGCCTTAAAGAGAGTGGGTAGAGTTGCCAGACAGACAAGTTTAACAAGGGGTACCTTGACAGGGGTGAATGTGAAGATGGGGAACTGAGGATGTGACAGTTCCCATGAGATGATGTCCAGCACTATCCCCCCTGAAATCTATCAAAAATTGCCTGTCTCCCCTCAAGGGGAACCAGCCTGAAGAAAAGTCCAAAAAAAGGCAACATGGTGGGACCTAAATAAAAGCTAATAGATGAGCTGAGCTAATATTAGTCTCCTGATATATAAAGCCAAATGGATTAATGGATCAGCTCATGCATTGCCTAAGGAAACAAAAAGAAAATCTTCAATACTTCTGTGCACATTGAGGACATGAA
>WBNO01011740.1:250329-352284 GCA_013400575.1 Peucedramus taeniatus
CCGGCTCCGCCGGCTCCCCAGGCCGCGGGTGCCCGAACGCCGCCCCGCGCTCCCACTGCGGGCAGGGCCGCCCTGCCTGCTTGTGTAAATGGCCACAGAACGTCCCTGTGCCGGGCTGGCGGGGGCTTCAACTCGGAAAAGTGGATGCCAGGCTCAAGAGACAAGTGGGAGATGCTCTCCTTGGCTGTTTTCTTTTTTTTTTTTATTTTCCTCTCCTCTACCTCTTTTCCTTCCCCTTCCCCTTGTCTTTTGATCTGGAGTTTCTGCCTCAGAACGGGGAGAGTCTGCCCGCCGCGACACCGCCGAGTGGGACGGGGCACGAAGAGCGGTCCCGGGCTGGCTTGTGCCGTGTGGGAGGGGGCCGAAGCGCCGACAGCCACAAGGTTAAATGCTCGCTGCTCCAGAGAGGTGCGTGGGGAGGGAGCTCGCTGCACGCTCGTCACATGCCTCTGGGCCCTCGGAGAATCCCTCTGCCAGCATCTTTTTTTCCTCCAGTTTCTTGAAGCCCTCTGAAGCAAACTGATGTAGTGTTATTAATGGGGTCTGTAGTGCTCCGGTGGAAAGCGCGTGTGTTGGAGAAGAGGGAATGAACTTATCTAACTGGGCAGTGAGAGATAACAGTAGAAGGACTTTTCTCATCCCTCGCCCCCCCGTGCACTTAGGTAAAAAGGTTAAGCAATGACCGAGGAATTAAACATGGGTAATTTCTTACCGGTGTGTGGAACAAGGTTTGTGTTTCTCTCCGACCTCACTTTCAGGGGTAACCTGCAAGAGTCCCCGGAATTTTGCTCAGCTGCTGGAGGAAGGGCTCTTAACATCTCCATTAATACCCCTTAATAATAATAATAAGCGGTGATGTCTTCATCGCGGTGACTCTCTGCCAGGGGGTGCCTGCCAGCCCGTGTCTGTTCCCGTGTGATTGACAGGCTGCCAGCAGGATGCTGCCTCCATCGCCGGGGCGAGAGGCACAGGTGAGCTGCGAGGAGAGACCGAGATCTGAAGAGGGTTTCCTAATAGGGGTGTTTGGGCTCTTTCAAGTGTCTCAGACGTACTCATTAAACACGAGGAGCTCGGGGCCGGCCTGACGGTGCTGTAAGGAAATGAAACTAGAACCCTTGATTATCCAGACAGTTCTCAACAGCCTCCTTCCAGGAGATTTCATGACTGGCTGTGTATAAAAGGGAATAATGGTGGTGGATGGGAGAAGTAAAGAGGAAATTAGTGCGGGGTGCACCTAAAAAAGGAACAAAGTAGGAAACAAACCCCTGATGAGAGGGATGTGAAGATCACAGCAACAAGGTGCAGTAATGCCTAGGAATCTCCTGTGCTGTTGACGGAGTAGTTATGCTCGAGGAGAAATTATGGTCACTTTTAAAGATGCCCTGGAGAAATAGGGGACAGAAGATGAGACTCAGAGAGGAAACTCTTTTTTATGAAGAGGTCATTTTACCTTTGTAAGTTTCTTTCTGCCTGATTCAAGTGGGCTCCACTTGCCTGCTCATCTGTGAATGTTAAAAGGGAATGCTGGACCTGCATAGGTTACAAATGGACTAAAATGGAAGCTTTTGCTAACTAAACCAATTCCTTTTGAAATCAAACTTGAATGAGCTTGTTAATAAAAATGGGTCTGTTTTACTCCCATAAATGGCCCTTTTTTTGTCCTTTTATTTTTCTTTTTCCCAGAAGCCAGTCTGATTTTTACCTCCTAAAAATCCCAGCGTTGTGGCTACTATCCAATTCTCCCCTTGATTAAAGAGGCTTCGCCACGTAGAGTTTTTCTTTGAGGGGTTTTCTTCTTTTGAGGTCTCTGGCAGCAGTGGGGGTATTCATAGTTATTACTGCACAGAGAAGGCAGGATTTCAGGATTACCCCTCCCAGAAGTCCTGGTGCATCTCGAGGAGGACACTTGCTGCCTTGTAGATATGAGCCCCTTGCTTTTGCATCCCTGAAGGCCACTTGAGAAGCTGGGATGTGGCCACTGGCCTCAGGGGCAGCTGCCCACTCTTTCAGCTTGTGGCCTTAGGGCTGTGTGCCAGCCCCAGTGTGGCACCANTGGGGCAGCTACCCACTCTTTCAGCTTGTGTGCCAGCCCCAGTGTGGCACCAGGATTGCCCCAGCGGTGCCATAACTGCAGATTTGCGTTTCCACCCCGGGTTTGTGAGCAAAAAAACTTCCTTGGCAAGCACACTCTGTGGTGCTGAGGAGTAGTAGAGACTCAGTAATACTTTTCTGTGGGTCTTCACAGATATCGTTGAGGATGAAGGGGCAGACTGAAAAAATAACAACAATAATAATGTTTCTGACTCGATGTGTTGTGGCATCGTGTCAAGTTATGTCGGGGAGGTAACAGCATTTTGTGTGTTTGAAGTGACATAATATAACTTGACTGATGCAACATGACTTGATATTAGAAAATACTGGTTCACAGTGGAACTCTGGCAGGTATCTTCCCCAAACAAATGTTAGGAACTGAGAGCAGAGGGACCAGAGGGGTGGGGGAGAGAAAGGTTGAGAGAGAAAAACTTCAAGGCTCGCATTTTAGTCAGTTCCAGTGTGTAAATCACAGCAGAATTTGCTGTGGGCAAGCCAACCTACGCACCGTGCAGCGCATTTATGTATTTCAGGATAATGAGAGTTGAGATATTTCTGAAATACGTAAATGTTTTGATCGCAAAGACCAGATTTCTGCTTAAAAAAGTAAACTGACATCAGGTAGCATGATTAATTCCAACAGATTGTGTTAATTGTAGTTGACTTAAATTGCTGTACAAATGTGTTGGGGGTTAGAAAACTTCTTTTTTTCTAATTGTTGGTGTGTGAAATGAGTAAGCAGATAAAGTGCTCAAAAAAATCTGTTTGCACGGGGAGTAATCCAGCCTCTGTGACAGGATGGAGCAGTAAAGGAATAAAATGTACATTGATCCGGTACTGCATATTTTTTCATGAGTGCATTATGTCTGCTAGTTTGCTCTGCTGCAGAAGTCAGCTGTGACAGACAATGGCTAACTTCATTTTTATCAAAACCTTGCCTTTCTTGTAGTTACCAAATAGTGGAAATTGAAATGTACCATATATTTTGGGGTAAGTCTGTCCTTTTTGAAGGTGGCACGGTTGCAAAGTAGACAGACAGAAGGATGGAACATTTTTGGAGTTTACCATTTTCTGATGGAGGCCAATAGTATATTGGAAATGTTAAAGTGCCTCAAATCTAGAAAAGGCTGTGGTTTTGTTAGTTTTTGCGCTGATCCTTTTAACTATTAGACTTTAATCTTTGGCATAAAGTCCTCCTCCTTTCTAGCTTGTGACACTTCCTAAAAGAAAGCGATTATTTATGGTGGTTGCACTCTTACGCTAAAATACATATTCAGCACTTGCAAACTAGTATCACTAGGAAACAGGAGTTGTTGGAGGCACTGGATGAAAACAGTTCTATGTAAACCGATACATTTAACATCAAGTATTCTCAAGGACTGTTAGGATTAAGTATTGTGAATGAAGGGGGAAGGAAAAGCCACTTCAGCTGGGGATAAGGAATCTAATTAAAAATCGGTATTAAGGATCTATAACTTGAACCCGCTATCATGCTCTTTAGAGAACCGTTGTATCCCTTGTAAAGGGGAGGAAGAAGTATCATTAAAGCAGAAATGAAATGTTTTCTCAGATTAAAAGGCTGAGATGAGTGAAACGGTGCTGTTGATCTTGGTAGCGAAGTGTCTGATCCCGCAATCCTTGCGAGAGCCATTGGAGACAACAGATGACCGGTCTGAAAAAAGGAGTGAGAGTTGCAGCATGTAGATAAAAGACGTGGGCCCCCAACTTGTCACTTTATATTTGAGCATTGATGGCATTTCTGAGAAGCAGAGCAAACCTGTTAAGGGTTTGTATCGCGTTTGATTAGGTAGATTCATTTTAATATCGACCTCGTAGAAATGGAGCTGCTCTCTCTAGAGTACGCCCTGAAACTAATACCAGCGTGTGAAAACAAACCCCAAATGTTTGTGCAGAAAATTACTATCAAGTTTTAGGTCACAAGGTTTTCACAAGAGACGTGTGAAACGTAGCTGGGAGCAGCGGGGCTGGCGTAAATCAGCCGCGGAGAGTTGAGAGCCTGTGACCTGCCCGAGCTGCTGCGTGGAGCCAGACACAATTCCTGCTGGCAGGGAGCAGGGCTGGAGCATCCAGAAAGCGGCGGCGCAGGTGGCCCCGCGACCGGCAGCACCTGGGCGAGGGCCGGGCGAGCTGCAGGTGGTGCTGCTGAGCCGGGAAGCCGCGCTCCGCCAGGAAATCCCGGCAGGAGCTCCGGAGGGGGCCCTGGGAAACGCGTGCATTTATTCATCGCAAGTGTGCAAGGCTCACCAATTGAGAGGCAGAGGCAGCACTGCTCGGGCTTAGGTATTCTGCCCTCTCCGGATGTAATTTCGGATTTAGATTCAGCTTAAATCCAAAGGGAAAACACTTTATAAGGGTGAGAGCTGCGTAGTTGCAGCAGCCAGGGTTATGAGCTATCAAAGGCAATTACATTAAAATAGATTATACTGTGTAAATTGAGCCATTTAGAAGGTGAGAACCAAAGAAACAGCTCTGATCCCCCTTCTTTCTAAATTGCAGTTTTAGTTCCTTGCAATTCTGAGGCACAAAAGTAGGTGAGACTGCTTTTGTATCTGCAAAGTGCTTTATTTCTGAGTGTAATTCTAACTGAGTGCAATCTAGGTTAAAAGCTGGACAACTGGGTAATTAGAGCTCACTTGCTGCTAAAGGACGATCAGCTGTACTGTAGCTCATTTGTGTTCCCAGAGACTTGCTCTCCTCTCCCCTGAGCGGAGGCTGCTGGAGAAGAAGCATCTGTGTCTGGACTTTTCTTGATTGCAGAGATGATGGTGCTGGACAAGGAGGACGGTAGGTGGGCTGAGATTGTGTAAGCCTGTGCTCGGTGTCTTCTGTGTGCTGCTGATGGAGAAACAAATAGTTTTGAAACAGATGTGCGCTGTGCGTTTCAGAGTGCTCTGCTCTGAGCTTCTGATGTTTTTCTCTTGTGTAGGTAAAAGCATGCTTGCTCTTTATTTTTTTTTTTTTTTACCTCGTCTCTGACATGATCGGACAGCCAAGAAGGGTTTACTCCAGGCTCTGTTTGCTGAAGGACATAGAAGAAACAGCTTGGTTTTTTAAAATATCTATGTAGATTTTTTCTTACTGCAAGTTACTGTAATATATCCATTTTAGCCTGTTTGTTTTAACAGCTTTTATTGTAAATCTAATTTTGAGATTTTTCTTTCCCTTTCATTTGCATGCCATTTAGGTCTCTTTAATGTGTGCCTTTAATATCTATTTCTCACAGCTTTTCCTCATAGCTATAAATATAATGACAATAAGCTAATAAGCCTCTGTGGCAGAAAAAAACCCAAACATTGGTTTATTCTAAGAATTTACTCCCTTCTTTTATCAGCAGAAGTGGAGCTTCATTTGGGATGTAATTTCATGAATGACACTGAGGGAGAGCTTGACTGATTTTAGGACTTCACATATGCTTATTTTTTTAAGCTGACTAGTCCTTATCAAGGATGCTTAAGGGGAAGAAATTGATGTGAGGAGTATCAGTGTTAGTTAGCAGCCTGAATGACCTGATGCTATCTTTTGCACGTTGCCTGCCAGGGTGTGCAACTTGGCTGCTCAGTCATCAGTAGTTTCTGGGACGAAGGTGGTAAGTCCAACCACAACTTTTTAATGAGGGTTTTTTTGGTTTGGTTTTTTTGGTATATTTTTTTTGCTTTGTGGCTTAGGTCTTCCCTCATAGCTCATACATGAAATCAAGGATTAAAACTGAGGCAGAGCAGAAGGCTTCTGACATGGACTTCCATCCATGGCGCTGCCTCTTGCCAAGGACCTCCGCCTTGGTGGCACTTTGTGCATGGAAGTGGGAACTGCATCTTAACTTTTAACAGGCATTTCTCTCTATGATCTCCTTATTTCATTCCACCTGTATAAATGGATGAAGTGGGCCATGTAATGGATTTCCCTGATCTTTTAAAATTTATTTCAAAAACCTCTTTAAGTGTTAAAAAAAAGAGTCATAGGCTGTTGCCGTTCAAAAGTAAGAGAAGTTACTGAATATTTGTAAGATTGTAGACAGGAAACAGCTTTTCACAGGAAGCAAAAGAGCTTGGAGAAATTGGAAGTTGGGCATTTTGGCAGTAGCATTGATTTTACTCGAATATATATATAGATATATCTTTTTAAAATATTTATGAGAAAAATAACTTGTAATTCAAAGTCACTTTCCTATGTTGGAGTCTTGCTAACCGTGTTTTGTGACTACTACTGAAAGCTGCTCAGTGCTATTAAGTTGAAATTATATTATTTTTATTCCACAACCCATATCTGTCTTCTAGTATTTTACAACTGACTTAGTACTGCACCGGAGAATAATTAGGAAGGCTTGACTACCGAAGGACCAGAAGTCTTCTACTAAAGTTTCTCTTCCCTCTCTCCTTTTCCTGCCTCCCAAAAAAGGGAGTATTTCAGACCTAGCATTTTGAGGTCTTACCTCATTATAAGTTTGATTTCTAAAATTCTCCCTCTGGCATGTTCACACATGCAGAATTTGAATCTAGTTTCTGGGATGTCATGGGAGGTTTTGTTTCATGAAGCGTTTGAGACAATGGAAAAAAAATGTGGGCTTTTCACAAAGACCTGACACCTTTAAAATATGAGACCAAGCAGAAATGCATCATTGTCAGTGCCCCTTGTATGCAGAGTCAATCAGATTTGGACTAAGAGTTGACCAATGTGAGATCAAAGTCCCTGTATAACTTGTCATGCCCTTCTGAATTTATTTTCTGCTAATTAAGTTGGCATCCCAAAACTGGGAAATAATCTTATTCATGAGGGAGGAAAAAAACTAAATAATGTGCTTTATTTCTGTTAAGATCTCATAAGTTCCTTTGTTAACACAGTAGAACTTTTAAAAAAAAATGAGTAGATGTGGAGCATCTGTTACACATCTCCTAGATCAGCTTTGCAGTTGACTGGCCTGTGGATAAAAGACACCCTAAGTGCTTGAGTATTGCTTATGCTGGGAAAACAAATGAAGCTAACAGGGTTTCAAAGGCTTTGAAGCAGTGTCGCTCTCAGAGGTGTTCAGTTGTTTTCTTTGGCAATATAAGTTGAAACAAGCTAGTTTACTTTATTAGAGGCATAAGGCTACTCTTGTAACCTTCCTCTGACTAAGATGAATTTGGCTGACTGACCTTATTTCTTGCTGGACCACACGTGTTGTGCTTAGTTTGGGTTTTTTTGGTTGTTTTTTTTTTTTTTCCCCTCCTCAGGATTCATCTCTTTTAAAGGGCGGCAGCATTTTCTGTATTTTGTTAAATCTCCCTTTTCAATTTGTGCCTCCCTACAGAACTATGTTCTGCTATGATGGAGCAATGCAAATCAAGTAGAATAGCCCAAATTAATTCTTCACATTGGCTGCAGTGTGATTGCCTGCATGGAATCAATAATGCATCATAGAGGGATCAAATTTTGGAGTATAATGTGTGAATAATGCTTGACACAAAACAAAAATTCAGTCATCATAATAGCAATTAGGAAAAAGCTGCAGCTTATCCCAGCTGTAATCTCTGCTAACAATGAAGCACAGCCTGGTAATCAGCATGTATGGTATGAAATGCACTAATAGAAATCACGGCTCTTTGTTATGTGTGTGGGGGGTGAAAGTTTCCTTTTCAGCTAACTTGTGCTGTGTTAACCAGACATGGCATCCTTCAGCCAAATTGTGGAGTGTGTGTGCACTTGTGAAAACACTGATCAGCTGCGTGTTCATCCCGATGTTTGCATAGACAGGAGCCCCCCAAATCACGGGTCCTTTGTGTTTTTGAGCAGAACTCTGATTAAACAGATCACAAGAGCAGGCTGAGTAAAATGTCAGAGGAGTCCATTAAACATGTACCTTGGTTTTGTGTAGAAAGAAAATTTCATCGTTTCTTTAAAAATGAAAAGAAAAACATGGATACTCAGTGGTTGTGTGCATTGGTGTTGGAGAATGGGTCTAAGGTTGATGGGAGGTATTTAATGAATATTAGGCAACTGGAAACTGGATTAGTGGCAGCAGTTGGGTTCCCCATTGTGTGAGAGCCCATCTTGCCCCACACAGAAGGAAAAAACCACAGCCTTTGGAATTGGAAAAGCGGAGAGATGGATTGTATCATGTCAGTGACAGGAATTGTGCCACAGTGCCCTGGCCAGGACAGCAGGGCTGTGGGCTGGCTTCACAAGGGACTGTGCCAGCTGCCATATGGAGGCACCTACAGATAGGTGGGTGGATATGGAGAGACACCTATCTCCAGCAACACAGGCAGTCCTGTTCTGCAGGTGAAAATAATGATGCACACAAGAATGCAGCAGGCACAAATTGTGCCACGTAGGAAGAAGGGCTGTTCTGTGTGCTGCTGGTGTCTTTTGTTTTCCTTTGAACCTACCTTTCTCAGGTGTGCCTATTGAGGAGTCATGCAGAGAGAGAAAGGGAGATGGCTCAATGGCTTCTCCTCATGTGACATGGAATTTAACTTTTCTGTTGCCTAATGTTCCTGAAGCTCTCTCTCTGTTTCCTTTTCTCTGTGGTCGACTGGTGTCTAGCTTACCATGTGTGAAGAATCCCTACACATCTTCCCAGACATCAGTTTATTCAAAAGCTGACCCATAAAGGTTACCAAAGACCTTATTTTTGCCTGTTTAGCTGAGTTACCTGTTGGTTTTTTGAGGGCTTGATCTTCACACGTATGGTTTTGGTGTGATTTTAGAGGTTTGGTCTGGCTTTAGTTGATGACACATTGTCCTTTTTGTGAGTCAGAAGTACAGTGATGCCTTAATATATTCATGAAGAGGAGATAAAAAGTTGTCAAAGAAGTATTCTAAATAACATTGGAGCACATTTGGCAGCAGAACATGAGACTTGATTTGGCCATAAAGGACCAAAAAAAACATTTGGACTGTTTCTCCAAAGCTAGCCAAGTGTGGAGCTAGAGGTAGTTCTTCCTGGAGAAGCCCTCTGCCCCTGAAATAGCAAATATGGAAGCATGGCAGAAACATGGGGTAGTAAAGTAATTGCCTAAATCTGTTCAAGAAATGGAGGCTACTGTACTTGGAGCACTGATGACCTAGATAGCCATTTAAAGAAATCTCATCCTGTGGGAAGAAGAGGAGTGAAAGGAGGCCTAAGAGGAGCAAACTGCTTTGTATAGGAGTATGGCAGGGGATCAAATAGCTCTTAGTGTTTGTTCAGACTAGATAGCTGAAGGATCTGGGTAGGATGTCATCATACTTCATCCCCAGATGCTGTTGACATGTGATAATTGCCTGGTTGACATAACAAGCATTGAAACAGTGTAAGGACATTTTTCAGCTTGGGTAATAGGGCAAAGGAAGCAGCTTGTTCTTGGAAATCAGTTTGCTCTAATTTTGGTTTAATGCAGTAGAAAGTGTACTTGATACCCTGGCAGAACATAATTTGTCTTCTTTGGAGTTAGTGTTAAATTTTATTATCTTTAATAAATACAACATGAACATGTCAGCCTGTTTGTCATAGCCATTCCAAAAATGCTCTCTTATGGTAGAATCTTCAGAAAAATTCCTTTTAAGGGCAGTGCATTATTAATAAAGTAATCCATTAGGTCTGGTGATAAAGGGTCACAGCAGAGCCTGAAGTACGTTTCTTAAATGGTTAAGAAATTTATCATGGTTGGAGGATTAATTGATTTCATTTGGAAGCTTTCTTAAGGTTTTCAGGCGTTGTGTTCAGAGATGGTTTTATTCTCTTTGGAAATGTGCTTGCTGCTCAAAGTTTTGCTTCGCTGTCATTAGCATGAACATTTCTGCTAAAGGCAAACTGTTCTTCTAGCATTATGACTGATTGCATCTGCGAGGAGTCCTACTTAGGTAAAGAATATGAAAGTTTATGGCAAATAAGGTATTGTACTTGAAATCAATTCAAAATCAGAATAATGGCATCAAGCATTAAGTGTTGCAGTACAAGAATAAAGAAGGCACTGCAGTTGCTGCTAAATGCTGAACTATAAAACTCCAATGGGTCTATATCTTTTAAAAATTGGACAGAATTGTCATCGTTTAGAATACATAGACATTGTTTTAAACTGTATAGAAATCACTGGCCCCAACTTCAATAATGTGCGTAACTGTTGCCAGGGAATGATTTATTCAGTGAATGTAGCTCCTATTCACTGAAGACCTGGGGGTGGAGGGAAGGGCGTTTTGAAATGGAAGTTGTTCACTATTAGATTAACATAATTAAACCTATCTGAGAGGAATTCACCACAGCTACTGGTTTTTTAGTTCTCTGTGTGTGTGTTTTCTCTGTCCTCCAATGGGGTGACTCCCAAGCCCAAGTTTCCAAGCACGATGTGGGGTGCTGCCCGTGCAAACAGATGCTCAACTCTCCAGTGAATGTTCTTGCAAACTGCTTTCTACTGACATTCCGTATTGAAGCAGATAATGGATGCTCCTGTCCAAATTTAGAGGAGTTTAAAGTTTCGTTGAACGTTTTCGAATTCTTTACGCCAATGTTCAGAGTTCTTGTGTGCTGATCGAACTCCGAAAGGGTGATTCAGGCAGTGAGAGTATTATTTGTCTTCTTTTTAAACAATTGATATCAACAGTTCTAGTTTCTCCCAAAGAAAAAGTGGATGATTGTTGCATATTCATGACTGAACTGCAGAGAACTTGGACCAGAATTAAACAATTAACCCTCTCGCCAGCATCCATTTGAGTACAAGCCAGGGATGTTCCTACTTGGTTTATTATGGATCTGAGATATAGAAATGTATTCCAGAGGACTGTGTTTCTAATAAATAAAAAGGCATAATGAGAATGTAACTGGGAAGGAAGACAAAAGCAGCCATGCTTTAAATTGTTAATGATGGTGCCAGTGGCTGCAGCTTTACCACAGCTGTTTAAATTGATCAGCTAGTGAAAATGTTTTGTTTTGGCATTTTCCCTGCATGTGCAACTCTTTCGAAGGGACTTTTGGAAGCTTTTCAAAGGGGAATCATGATCTTTTTTTAAACTAGGCTTAGAGCACCAGAGTTTCCAGTATTTTGGAATCCAATATTTAAGGATGCAGTTCAATTTTTCTTTTGTAAAGTTTTTGGCTGATGAGCCATTATTTCCCTAGATTTCCTTTACCACTTTTTTTCCCCTCCACAAATACTACAAATTACTCCCTACCCATAAAAGCTGAGGCAACAGCACACTTCCTAGCTGTCCTTTTTTCTTTTTTTTTTTTCCCGTATCTATTTTTCTGATGCTACAGAGTTTAATCAGAACAGCAGAAAGAGGCTATGTCGATTTGCTATGCATCTTTTGGTCAAGCATCCAGTGTCAAATTGTTCTATAAAATGTACTTTTTCAGAGGGAACTCGCTCCTAATTTCTTTCCTGGTTGGCTCTACCTTGCAGCTGAAGTGGGTTAAGCAACAACTCTTTATCCCTTGTATCCTTTCCTTCTGTTCCAGAGAAATGGGTATACCTTTCAAAAAGATGCAGTCTCGTCAAGGCAGGAAGGGAGGAGAAGATTGGACTTTCTGTGTGTTCACAAGTGATGTGGTAGAGATGTTTGGGCAGAGGACTGGCTTGAGCTGGTGAGCCCTGGTGTCTTTTCCAGAGCACCTCCTGCCTTGAGGTCGTGAGCAGACCTGCTTGGGACCTGTGTGAAGCCTCTTCCTGGCATTCCTGGTGGCAGGTGACTCCTGAACAGGCCATGCCATAGATAATGTTGAGCAGGTTTATGCATTAATGTGCTTGCAGTGAGGGTGGGTACTGCACATTATTCAGGATCCATTATATATTTATCCTTATACTCCTTTGTGGAAAATGATTTCTGTAAGTACCCTGTTACGGTTATGAAAGCCTAAATAAGCATCAGTCTCAAACCCTTTGACCTGTCTGCACAGAATGGAGATCTGTTTTGAAAAGGACTCCTTTATATCTGTTTTTACTCCATGCCCTTCCATTCATTTGCCTATACAAAGCAATAAAGGGTAAAACCAAAGTAACATAAATTGGTCTGTCTTCCTGAATCCATGTCTCGCTAATGTACCCAGATTAACTCAACTGTAAATTGTCTCCTTTGGATGTTGTGTCTTGCTAAAAGTTTCCTATATGATTCATGATTTGGATTGCTTTTAACAGCTATTGGCTAAGCAATATGGTAAATGTACAAGGTGATGCAATTGGCATTAGTGAGAGGATGCACAGGAGCATGTAATGCAGTCAATACTACATTAACTACTGATGCCCAATTACAGAAACTGGAAGAGTGGCTTTTAGGAGCATTAGGACTTGCAGAAGAGCTGAGATCACCTGCCGCTCCTTGCCTAAAAGCTTCACCCTTTACGCGCTGGGATCAAAGCAAACATTTAGTTGCTATTTTGTCATGTATAACAACGAAGGTATTTCCCCCCACCTTCTTTTTTTTTCCAAAAAGTGTCACACTGATGCTTTTAGCACATGTAAAATCCTATCTCTGTATTTCAAGACTCTACTTCCATCTCCTGGGGCAAGACTTTATTTGAATAAAAACTCTTTAACCACCTCTGCATTTATTGTTTCTCTGAAGCTTACTATTTCAGCTAGTTTTTCTTTTAAAGAAATACTAAGTGATATTTAGAGTGTCCTATTTCAGTGTGCCAGAGTGGGCTCCCCATTGCTTCCCCCAGCTTCTTTCCCTTTTCTAATCTGTATGTGATTGTTTGTGACCTTGGCTGGCTCCAAGTCTCTAAAAAGTGTTTTAAAATACAACCAGATACCACATAAAACAGGATATTTGCGTGTGCAACCTTTCTGCAGTCCACATTCAGATTAAGCACACATTGTTTCCACCACTGCTTTTAAACCCATTTGCAGGAGATGGCAAAGGACCACATTATACTAAAAAACAGTGCATTCTTTCAGATTGAGCTGTGTGATCACAGCTTCTAAATCTATTTTTAAAATAATGAGCAATGTCGCTGTTGCATGGCAAAGCTAGCAACCCACAAAGTTCCTCTGGACTTGGAGCGAGATGGGAAATTAAACAGCTCTAAGAACACTGAAATATTTTAATATAAAAGACAGCTGGCAGGTGGCTTATTGCTCTTGTTGCAGCATTTGTCTTTACTTCCAGCTATGATACTTGGCATATCACTGCTGCTTTTAATCCTCAAAGCATTTTGCAGTACTGAGGAATTTGTGCTCCCCAAGTGATCATCCCCTGGAACTCAGGCTTGGATATCTGGGGGCTGTGCCTGACCCCCATGAGGCACGGGTGGACTTTTGTGTTCTAGCTGTCCCTGCTTTGTTCCTCTCTGCTGGGCCTGGGTCCCACCTTGCCTGCTGTCCCATGCTGGGTTAGGAAGTCACACCTCTGCAGAAGAAGGGAAAGAGAACTTCTGGATTTCCTGGGAAAGACAGAGTCCTATTGAAGCAATTGCTCTCCTTAACTGTTTTGGGGACAGTTTTATTGATCCCCTCTCAATTGGTTATTTTAATTTGGGTTTGTTTTTTTTTAAATCTCTGAGGTCCAGTCCAAGAAATTGCAAATTGTTGAAGAAGAGCCTTTGCTAGCCTAGCTTCCTGCCATAATTATGAGCATTGGTCACCTTCCCATCCTGCTCCTGCCGTGCCTGTGAGCGTGGGTCTCATCCCCCTCTTCCATTTTCTGGGGGCAGCGGAAAAAAACGGGGTAAGGCTGTGCTGTAAAACATCCTGACAGTCTACAGGCATTTCCCCGGCTATTTTTTTTTTTTTTATTTAGTAGTCGGTGCCTTAACTTCTCAGGCAGCATTTGTGTTGGTTGTCCAGGTGTTTGCTGCGAACCCCCCGGAGCTCTGCCCCATAGCAGGGCGCAGGTCCGGGCTGTTTGCTGCGGCCGGGGGCGGAGGAGGAGCCTGTTGTTTTTTAAGTCCGACTCTTGCTTTCAGGTGCCGATCGATGCTCTTTTGAACGTCTGGGGGAGGAGAGCAGAAGGTGACCCGCTGGTTTTCCCCTTGCACTAATGTGTTTAAAAGGTGGCACCAGCAGCGGGGGAACTCGGCTGAGCTGTGCCTTCAGCGCGCTTGAAACGCAGACGAGTATCCTGAGCTTGATGCGCTTTCCATTGTGCAAACAATGTTTGAAAAGTCTGAAGTACCCAGCAGGGCAAGTCAAAACGTCCTTGAGCAACTTTGTATTTAGACAGTGTTTTCTCTTTGCCTTTGATCAGGAGGGAACAGATGTGCCTCCTCTCATGTGTGTGTTTGTGCACACCCCCTGATGTACGCTCCTTCCCTGTCCTTGTGCAGGGCTCCAGTGTTTAGGGTATGCTGTTATTCCTCTTTGTTCTTTCTTATTACTGTTGTTCTCTTGCTTTTTTGTTGTTGTTTTTCCAGGGAATCTAAGTTGGGATGTAAAGAGATGGGGCTAAACAAGGTTTTAACTTGCTCCCGCTCGTTTCCTTGTCTCTCTTTAACTTGGATAGAGTGGAAAAAGAATATATATATATATATATAGTAATTCTCCTTTAAAAAAAAAAAGTATGCATATATATAATCGATTCCTCGACTAGTTTTTTGGGGGGGCAGGTTTTGAGCATTTGGTCTAAGTGGGCTGCTCAGTGAAATTTGTACATTCATAAAATAGCTGATTGAAAAGCAATATTTCAGATAAATACAAGCCAGCGATCTATCAGCAGTTGTAATAAAAGCTGGGCTTCAGGCTGTGATTTTATTTTGAAATAATAAGAATTGCTTTATTCTTTTTACTTGAGTTACCATGGTAATTCTGTCGTGTAGCAGTGTTATATTGATTTAGAAAGTGGACAGTAATATTTCTTTTGTGTTATTCTGTTTCTAGGGGTTGATTTCTAATTTCCACTTGGAGATTACTTTTATAAATTTCTTAAGTCCTTCCACTTTTTTCTCTAGCAGTGTAATTTTCCTCTCACACATTGCTATTTTCTGAGCTTATTGGTTTGCTCTTATTTTAAATTAAACTTGCTGGTTTCAAATATTGAAATGACATCTTTGTCTGTGTCTGTACTTTGGTTTAGCAAAATATTACAGTCTGCTGTTTTATGCTTAATAATTTAAGGGAAGCTTTATGTCTGCCATCAGTGGTTGTTGGTAACTCATGACTAAACCAACACAGAGCTCAAACCTCTGACATTTTAATACCATGTAATGGTGCTTCCACCCTGCACAGTGTTTGGGTTTTTCTTTAATCTGCCTTCTGTTTGCTAAAAAGAATGCCAATTAAATTCTGAAGAGATCAGGAGGAGCTTTTGGGTGGAGCTGGGTCTTGGCCCCTTTAGGTCTCTGTCACTCCTGAAAGAACCACTGGTTTTATCTATGGCACAGGTGCCATTCCTGACTACCCATATTTGTCTTGCAATTAAGAAGCTTCAAGTTTCCTAGAGGCAGAATTTTGACTTCCAGAAGTGCTCGTACGCACTCAGTGACTGGCAAAAAGTAACAAACTCCTTTAGCTCTGTACAGGATTGTTATATAAGGTTTTCCCAGCCATTCTGGTTCTGTGCTACCTTAGCTATGGAGCTCTGCTCTTAGATTGCTGCTGCTTTAAGAAATGACAGTCCAAGCAGGATGTGGCTGTTCCTTGTGGCATCCTTCTCTTTTTTTGTGAATGAGAAATAATGGTTCTATTCTGAACCTGGGAGAAGAGGGGAAATGAACCTCAAGCATCACTGTCTTCAGAAGCAGTGTTTTGGATCCTGAAACCAAAGCCATGAATTCTGCTTTCCAACAGGAGTCACTCAGATGAGCTTTTAGTACAGAGGGTGGGATACCTACTTTGTGAGCACTAAGGGCAGATTTCCTGATGGTATAAAACCACCACTGGTAGGTTTTGTGGTGCAAGTAACTGGTGGGAGTGGGACTGAAGCCTTGCACTCTTGCCCCTTGCTTTCATTCCTGTATGAACCTCACAGCAGTAAGAAAAGGAGCCCAGGAACCCCATCTGATCTCTTTGGGGATCACTGGAACATCTACAAGCAGGAATTACCACCAGCTGGAAAGGGCAGAAGAAGAGGAAAAAGGTGGCTTGGACAGATGGTGGCTCACCTCAGAAGGACTGAGGTGTGAAGTAGGTGTTAAAAGGCAAATGCAACCCTGGAATGAATTGAACAAGAAATTGCTCATAATGATTCCTGTTAATAAAGCTGGAGAGAGGCACTGGTAGACCTTGTCTGCTGTGGGTAACTTGCAGATCCCTCAAGCTAAGGGACAGTAAATCCACATGGAAGTAGGGGCAGAGAGGATGCTCATGAAGAGCAATCTGTGCTTCAGCTCATCTGCCTTTGCAAAATGAAGGCTGACTGGTCTGGATAAGCACTCTGGGAGGGGAAACATCAGGGACGATCTTTTTTTTTTTTTTTTACCCCAAAACATTAGAACAAGTGGTTGGAAATGGCTATGAATGTTTCTAGGCTAGCAAATTAAAAGCTTCTGGGCTTCTGGTCTCTAGATCCACTTTCCTCAGAGGGTAGTGGAGGCATGAAGCTGACTTGCTTGGGTTAGAGAAGGGGATGGTGCAATAGCCTCTGGCTGCAGGAGCTGGGACTCACTAGTCCTTCTCATCAGTCCATGTTGAGGCATTTATGTCACAGCCTGTGAAGCTCTGTCAATGTTTCCATAAAACCCCTGTATTTTCATGAACATTCATTTATGGCAAAAGTCTGCACGTAAGATCCTGCCTGAGGTTACCTTTTTCTTCCCTATTAAAATTTTATAAACCTGTCACTTGGCTGGGAATTTTAGTTTTCTGTGAAAGTGAAATAGAAGGGGGGCCCTAATGGGGAAGCATGGAGGTTATAGTGTCATTTTCTTCCTCAGTGCTCCCTTTAAAAATAAATAAATAAGTAAGTAAAAAGGCACAAGCTACAATCTTACGGGTGAGCTCCTTGATGAGAATGGCAAAAGCCATGTCTGCAGGTTCTGAACTTCTTTTCAGTGATGTGATTTGGTTTGATCTGAGTGTGAAAATGCATAAGCAGCTGCTGCTCCCAGAAGTCTCCCCTAGCTTTTCTGTGTGCAGGTGTTGCCTGTGCTGTTCAGCTTGAGAGCAGTGATCCACAAACTTTAAACCCTTCAAATGGGTCCTGACCTGGGAGGCTGTAATGGCCCTCAGAGCCTTTATGGCCCATCAGATGATGTCTGTTACACATTAGTCTGTAATAGCTCCAGAATAAGTAACTTTCTTTTTTTTTTTTTCTTTTTTTTTTTTTTTTTTAATCAGTAATTATATCTCTCCACAACGGAGTGCAGTGGCTCCTCATGCTGAAGCACAGTTCTAAAGTAATGCAACAAGAGACTGTTTAATGTCTCTGACAGTCTCAGTGCTGAGCACAGGTCCTCTCTTTTCTTTCTTCAGCATTTTCTTTCTCGCTCCTTACTCCTATTGCAGCAAATCCATGCTACCAGGAGCAGGCATCTCACTCCAGACTCTCTGTGATGTGGTAAACAAATACCTCATATTATGGGTCTTCTCAAAATAATGATCCAGTCTTTCCCCATCACAGCTGCTTTTCAGGAAGAGGTGATAATTTGCAATCTTCTTAGTAGGGCTCTATGCTCAGGAGAGTAATCTTGCTATGGTGGGAAAAAGGACTAGATGATTTAATGGACTTTTTTATAATCATTGCATTCTGTATCTGATCTTTTTGTGGGATACAGTGCTGCCTGCATCCTAAGTTGGGATTTGGGTTTGCTACCCCCTGCATAAAATGTATTTTCTTTCCCTATGGTTCGTTCAATTATAACTCTAGGATATATCTTCTGGGACTGAGTAATTGGCTAGGTCAGAAGTAATCTTTATTTTCACTGGAGAGATGTTTACAAACTGATGCTGTAGTATCTCTTTAAAACCCACTGAGAATCTGATTAAAGGCCTGAGGATCTTCTGCAAAGATTGCCTGCTCCCAGTTGACTTGAAAGGGTCAGCATGCTGTCACAGTTTCGACGACTAAGAATTAACTTAAGGCTGATTCAAATGCTACTCTCTGTGTACAGCATTGATTGGACTGCTTTCAGATGGCAAGAGGTAACTTTATCCTGCAGCATGTGTGAACTCCATTTAGTTAAATAGGGAAGCTGAATGAATATGCTTGCTTGTGGCAAGGGAGCTCAAAGGTGAGCACGTTCTACCCCTTCTGCCCTGAATTAAATACTTTGGGGAGGATGGGAGAGAAACATAATTCTTGTGGTAGCATGCTTGGGATACTGACAGCTGCAGCTGTTCTTCAGCAAGTGCAGCTCCTAAGTATCACAAAATCTTTCCTTCTCTTCCCCTGTGCACAGTCTACCCCGTGGGCTTGACCATAATGAGATGGGATTGCTTGTAGTGGAAATGGCAGCAGAGTGCTCTTTTGAATGGGAAAATAAACCCCAGACCAAATAAAATTAGCTTGGTGCAGCATTATCACTGCTCCTTTTTCAGGAATTGAAGATTTTTAACCTGGTTTCATGTGAGCATCAGTGTTCAAAGGCATAATGAATTAATGTGGGAATGACACTAATGGTGCTGACTCACACAAGGCTGTGGGGTTTGTGGTGTCACACTTGCAGTTGCTAGCCTTGGAGTAGCTTTTAAAAAGGTCCTGCTGAATGCAGCTGCCTCACACAGAGATGGGCTCAGTGGGAAGCAATGCCAGGCTGCAGACTGGTGTATTCCTGCTCCATCAGGGTCTGGACCAAAACAGCACTGCTGCTGCTCCTGCTGCAGCAGAGCCTGTCATGCGGAAGTTCTGCTGAGCACCTCATGGAAAGAAAGCAGGCTTGGCTGAGGTGTGCTCCTGACCTCCTGTCAGCCTCCTCACCAAGCCAGTGGCTCCTTGAAATGATGGAGAATCCAGGGAAGGTGCCCCACCTGCATTTATACTTCAGCCAGGACACAGGGGCCAGCTGGTGTAAGTCAGCCAGCATCTTGCTGAAGGTGGGGATTCCTGATTTCCTGCCTCCTGTGATGTCTGGTACACTGAAGACCTTCCTGGTGACAGTCACAGCACTGAGGCCCTTCTTGGGGTTTGATAGAGACATCAGTAGTGTTCCCAACTGAACAATCCCAAGGGCTTGGTGCATCTGTGTTAGAGATCACATTTCCCTGAGCAATTTCTTAGGGATTCTTCTGGGTTGTCTTGGGGTGAGTGCAATGTGGCTGTATGCCAATATCACAGGCTAAACTAAAACCTTGGTGTTTTTTGGTTTTTTTGGTGGTTTTTTTTTTTTTTTTTTTTTTTCTTTTTCTTCTTTTTTTTTTTCTTTTTTTGTCTTGCAACTGTTGTAACAAATCCAGGAAGAAGAGCTGCTGGAAATGCTGACAGGCTCTGAGTTAGAGCAAGCAGAGAGGCCATGCTGCAGTAATGTAGTGCTCAGCTTTAATTGTGCCCAGTGCAATTTCTGTGCTCCCCATGGGCACCTGGCCACGCTCACATCCAGAGCTGCAATTTGCCAGTGGTCACTCTCAGAAGAAAAATATGTGTTGGCAGGATCCTCAGTGAGCTGATGGCAACAGCTGCACCAGCCAAGGTGGAGGAAAAGAGAATGATTTTGATGTCTCCTGAAGGTGACCAGCTATGAAGTCAGACAGTTTCCATCTGCAAGACTTGAAAGATGACACCAGAGATTGACAGTCATGTCCTCACTTCACATGCACTCCCAGGCTGGAGGGGCTGCTGCCTTGTGGTCACAGCTGTAGTTTAGTTGTGGCATGTTTCACTGTGCACAACTGAATCCATTTTCTGTACAGTAAACAAAGCTCTGATTGCCTCTTGAGACAAATATTGTCCCTATCTTTTGCCACTGTAAACTTTTTACCAAATTCCACTGCACTGAGGAGCTGTGGGCATGCTGCAGTGGCCCCCATGCTGCATTTGATGGATACTCAGTGTTTTTGCTTCTGCTTCATTCCATCCTGTCTTTTTTCTACTCAGGTTGGTTGGCTCCTTCCTCGTCACTGCACGAGCTCCAAGTGTCTTAGTCTCAAATGATGACTTGTTTCCCACCCTACTCCCTCCCCAAGCAGGTAGATAAAAATCTGAGCTCGCCAAATCTTGAACTGTGCTACGGTTCCTCAGCGTGTGCTGTTCTCATTCAGCTTTGAGCTTGCAGCACTGACTCTCCAAAGAATGCTCCTTCATGATGCTTAATCAAAGAAAGCAAACTTTTTTTGGTCTTGGCTCAAGTTTCTGTCAGATCTACAGAACAAGTCAGTTGTGAAGATGATTACGCTGGTCCCTGCTACAAGGGAGGGTCATGAGAGTTGTTACAGTACCAGCTGTGAACAGTGTGACAAGTCTCATTCTGTTTCAATTAAATGAATACTCTTCAAATGGTATTAACCTAGTTAAATTTTTGCTTATCAAAGCAAGATCTGTAAAGCAAGCCAGGTAAGTGCCTATTACTGTTTGAAGTTGTATGAGAATGCAGGAGGAGGAGTTGATTTTGAACTTTCCTCACGCTGCATATCATGATCAAGCGCTTGAGGCAACTTTAACATCTGAATGATTTTGTCATTAAAGGAGTAGTGTTGATAGCAGGGCTGTGTTTACTCAGCATTTTCCTGCCAGCTCTCAGAGCACTCCTTCCACTTAAGTGTTTACCCTTGAGTTCAGGAGAGATGCCTACCCAGTGAGGGAAATGTTTTGCACATCCTGTGGATGCTGAATAGCAGGATTTTCATGAAATAAGTGCTGAAAATGCTTTCTAAATCCTGGAAGAAATCACTAAGACATCGTGTAGGAAGAAAACCCAACAGGATTTGATCCTACTTGTGGTTTTTTCTGGTTTTGGTACTTTGCTGTGTAGGTCAGTGTATGCCTAGAGAGGAGTAAGAAATAGCCTCTAAGTTAGAATGTTTGAATAAAGCATCAAGAAAAAGATTGAGAAGTGCAATGAGAGTGAAGTAACTTTTACAAAATAGCAGCAATTTGGTAATCCATGGTGCAATGAAATTCTGGGCTCCAGATCTAAGGTGTGAATGCTACATGTTGAATTGAAAAAAAAGAAAACAACCCATGTAGGTTCATGTGAGTCTTGCTGCAGTACCAGGACCCAAGGGCAGATCAGCATGGGTGCTGGCAGTCAGCCTGTTTCCAGTTTGCTTTGGGAGTAAGATCTTATGTTATACTGTATCAAATGCTAATCTGGCTGTGCTTTTTGTATCACTTATGCAATTTAATATGTCATCCTCACCTCCTCCCTTGCTTGATTTACTCTGCTATGTACTATGTATTATGGTAAAGTGCTTTTCCTCTAAAATAGGGAAAATCAATTTGGGAACAGTGCACAAACCAAATAAGGTACATGGTGATGTTTTAAAAATATTAGCAAAGAAATATGCAACAGAGCACATTTCCAGTATCTTTGGAAATGTGAAAGTGAACTGTATCTCTGTGTTTTGGGGGAGGTAAGTGTAGTCACCAAGGAGAAGGGCATGCATGAGTTTAAACCAGGCATGCTGGGGGTTTTGTGGGTTTCTGGTATTACTGGCTCCAAGTCAGAACTGATGCAGGGACGTGGAACCTGCCATTTTTAGAATATGCACAGAAGAATATTTCTAACTACTTAAGGGTTTGTCAGCATTTGTTCTTTATTTCACATGATAACTGATCAACTCGTATTAAGTCTTCTCACGAGTCTCATGGGGTTTGGCTGGTTTTGCACAGGGTGCCTCACAGGAACCAGATCCAGGGAGAGAACTGGGAGGTGGTGAGTGTAGCATTTCTCCTCTGTGTGCCACAGTCCCATGCAGATGGCTCAGAAGGGTGGTTTTGTGTCCAGTTCTGCTGTGGGGCAGCAGAGTTCTTGCAAGCACTCGGTGCCTCCAGCCTTGTTGCTGTCCTGGGGGAAGCAGTGTGGAGGGAGCCCTGCTGGCCCAGGGCTGGGTGGCAGAAGCCAGCCCCTGTTTCAAGCTGGAGACAGTTGAAGGCACTCCATGGCTTGCCCCCAGCCAGGGCCAGGGTGTCCCATGCCCTCACAAGCTCTACCTCAGCTGAGGTGCTTGGCTGGAGGCTGTGTCTTGCTCCTGCCTGACTGTGCACGGCTGAAGGGGATGGATTGGTGTGTGGAACAAAGGAAGGAAGTGCAGAGACCTTCCCAAGAGCTGTGGCTGAGCCTGTTTGTCCCTGTGCTGGCTGTGGTGCAAACCTGGAAATGCAGCCATTTGCCTTGTGTGTCTGAGGAACCCTTTCTGCTTTATACCTTCATCTTCACAGCTTTTCTCAGACACACGAGTGGCTCTGTACTCATCCTGCCTCTTCAAAAGATAGAAATCTTCATTTCTCCTTCCATTTCTGAAAAGCTAAGATTCTTGAGTCCTTGAATCATTTGACTTGCCCTCTGCTATGCTGCCTTTGCTGCATCCCTTTTATATAATCACCGCAGCTCACAGTATTCTGTAATACAGCCCCAGTCCTCTCTCTAATAGACTGCTATGATGTCCATGACTTACATCCCTGAATTTTCATTACTGCTACAAAGACTTTTATGCACTTTAAAAGGGAACAGATGGATTCTTCCCTATTTTGGAAGAGATCATTCGTGCCTGTCCACCTTCTCAAGTTCACCTATTTTCATTACTTTAACTTAAAATGATTTGTGGAGCCTTCTGAGCTCTCAAAATTAAACTGGAGCCTGAATAAAATTTGAACCTAGATTTCCCTCATCTAACCTAAAGTAGATGATAGCTTCAAGGGAGGACCTAGAGAATAGTTCATTTTGGTTATAGTTCAAAACAGTAGTCAGTCTGTTCTTTCCCACTGAGCTCTTTCACAGTTGTTCCAAGGAAGCTCACAAAGAGCCCTTCTGAGATTGAAGTGGGAACAAAGTGCTAATTGTTAAATTATCTTTTATCCCCCCAAAACCTAAGGAAAATCATCTGAAGGATGTTAGTTGCATACAGAGTATTTCTGTCTCCATCCAGTGTTAAGTAGTCTGTTTTAGAAAACCTTTATGTTTTGTTCTTTGCAGCTCTCAATAGGCTTTTGCTCTCAAACAATATGGACTCTAGCAGGTGGCATTTTTGGCAAATGACCTCTTCTCAATACCAGGACGTTCAGATGTTGGCCTTTCTCATCTTTTTCAGAACTGTTAAAATAGGAGGTGAAGGGCAAACGCGCCGCTAATAGGGTGAAGGTGCACTAAGATCTTGGACTGGAAGAAAATCAAAATATTGGTTTCCAAGGAATTGGGTTGCTGGTGAAGAGCGTGGTGTGATAGCTGGGTGTAGGAGCTGGCAGCACTTCCCTCTAGAAAGAAATGATCCAAAGTTACAAGAGCAGGTCCTCTGCTGTGCCAGAGGTTAATTATACGAGTGGTTCTGCAACTCGCGGCTTTTTCTTCTGCGCTCTGCTCACATTTGCCTTTCTGACGTGAACCACAGTAATGTGCACAATTCATGTGTCTCTGTCTGATTTTGGTTAATTGTAGTAGTAATTACTAATTTCCAACCCTTGACCCGCTTTTTTAATCGCATTTTTTAAACGATCTTTTGGAATTCGGTGTTTGGTTTTTAATTTAGATAAATTATGCTAAAATGTTCTTGAGAGAGCTGCACGCTGAGGTCAAAAGCTTTATCTGCACCATGCCCATTTTCTCTAACCTATTTTAATAATCACAGCTGCTTTCTTTAATGGGTAGCTTTTGTTGAACTATGCTAAATCTGTCCTGTTTAGACCAGGCTGCTGAGGAAGCAGTAAAACAGAGAGCTGTGGAGTGGCCCTGAGGCTTCAGGATCGCCACATGGCTTGGGAGGTTCTAGGGCTGGGTTTCCCTTTTCCTCCCTCTTTCCCTCCCTCACAGTCCCCCAGCTCCTATAACCTGAAGCCTGTCCCTCCCCTTTTCTTCATAGCTAAGAGGGAAATGCCCTGGGCTGCTGCTGTCCCTCACTGTGCTGCTGGCACCAGCCTGGGCTGTGGGACAGCTCTCTGGGATGAGTGGCCACATCCACCTCCCCTCTGGACACTGCCAAGGAGAGGTGGCCCTTCATCCCACAGATGAGTGATGGTCATCATGAGCAGCAAGAACTGGTTGTCAGCCACTCTTGGGATTCCCCTGCCTGGGATGTCCTTTTTCACAGCCAGGTGATTGAAGAAAGAGTCGGAGCTCCTTGGCTTTGGTTCTCAAGCTTATTATTTCTTATCTATAACATGTTCTCCCTTCCCAGCCCAGATGTGTTCAGCAGCTCAGCTCAAGGCACACTGCCCACCCTCAGGGCTGTGTTGTCTTTTTATACTATAAACTACATAGACATTATTTACAGTTATTCCCCAATACCTATCACCTATGTTAGACAGTCAGTTTCTATTCTAAACCAATCCCAAAGTGCCACCATCACCAAGAAGTTGGAGGCCATGAAGAAGAAGGAGGAAGGAGGGCAGTGCACACCCAGATTGCTCCATCTTGACCCCCCTGTACACTNTGGGAGAGGTCTCTAAGCTTTTAGCAAGGACTTGTCTTCATCCTCTGCTCTGGCCAGGCATAGAAGTGAGTGCACATATCTACAGGTGGAGGCATGGTTTGCTTTGGCTGTTTGTGGTGAATTGTACCAAGTTTCATTCAGACTGGTTGTCCCACCTTTCTCCTGTCCCCTCCTTATGCTAGGGATGGGAAAAGTTGAACCTGGTGTGACGCTTTCAAACTTGGAAGCAGGTATTAAAGAGCAATTAGCTGGCCGGCCTCCCTGGATAAAACAGAGAAACCTTGCCAAAGATCTTCTTGTCTTTAAACATTTGTACAAATCTCTTGTCAAATATAGAAGTAATTGCCTTCGCCCCCTTTCTTTCTCCTCTCTCCTCAACCACTTTCAGTCCTGCATCTGGTTTAATATAATGGGTGTTTGCATGAATGGCTTAGTTAGCCAGGATGGTAATAAAACACTTTAAATTTATTGTGACATTTGGATTTAATTAAAAAGTACACACTTAGAAAAATAAAACATTATGTGTAGAAGGAGTCAGGAGGGTTTTTCTCCTTTTCTTCCAAAAAGCTAATTAGAGTTGTATTTTAAATTGTTTATGTGCTGCTAATCATTGTAATAAATCATTTATACTGAGAAAGACACACTCTAATGTGCTTGTGTAACTGTTTATGCTCTCAAGTTTCTATCATGAACAAATTGATCTGGAAGTGAATTTATTAACCACTGGGGAAGAAATCATTAGTGCCTTCTCTAAATATTCCCCAGGTACACTTTTATTATAGTAGTTTACTGTTTTAACTAAAAGTAACGTTAAAGGGCCTTGGTTTAATTATGATGCAAATTGACTTTCCATCATTTCGAAGGAGGGAAAACTGCCTTTTTGCTGGTATGATACATCTACGTTGTATCTGCCAGAGCACCTCACAGTTTACAAAGGTTTTTTTGCAGAAAAAAAGGTTGTAAACTCATATGGGGACTTTATGGAAGTTTTAAAATACTCCAAGAAAGTTTAATCTCTTTAATCTACCTGGCCTTTGATAAAGGACCTTAGGATAAGGTAAGTGTAGCCTGTTATGTTAAATCTTTTGCAGCTGGCAGCACATTTACACTTAGAAAGCAACCTGGTGCTTTTTTTTCACAGTGCTGGAGACCAGTTGAAATCTTTTGGAAATAATCAGCGTTGCTGGTTCCCCATCGCCAGCGAAGGCACCAATGCAGAGATTTTCACTTGTAAAATAGTGGCAGAACTGCACTTATAATCTGAGATTTTTCTGGTTCCTAGTGCTTCATCCAAACTGGGAGCTGCTGGCATCCCAGCTCTTCCCAGGGGTTTTTAGGGTGTGTTTGTCCTGTGAGTCTGGAGGTGGTGGCAGAGCCCACAGATCCTGGGTCCCCTGAGCTGAGGGACAGCTTCCAAACTTGGGGGCATTGCTGAATTTGTTTTCAACACTTGTACTTCCCCTCTGGCAGTAAATTGCATTTCCCACCCTGCCCAAGAAACCAAATCTGGGCATTGAAGGCTCCAGTTAATGCTAGTAGGTTTTGTGGGTGCTTTTTAAATTTAGCTGCTATTACTTTGAGTACTGAATTATTTATTGACAGGTCTAGCATCGGGCCGTGGGGTGGGAATACCCACAACATGCAGATTTATGTACTTGAATTGGTGGTTAGGCAATTTTATTTGAAGTCCTCTGTAATTGATGGGAGAGTTTCTTTTTCTGTGAGGTGTTCTTAATTCTAAATACAACAACAACAAAATATCAAAGAATGTCTGCACCAAACACACCCAGCGACCAAACCAACCAGTGTTCCAGTTTTTGGTAAAGCAAACAGTCTGCAGCACTTTCCAGCAGAGAAAGGAGAGTGAACATGAGTAAAATTGTTCTTCTAGATATATACATTATTTGGAGGTGACTGGGAAAGGATTTGATGGTTGATGTACGTGTGCTCACACATCACAAAGATGGCCTGTTGCCTCAGGGATTTGGGCAGTGCAATGCCTTTGGGCCTTAAGTACCTGCACTTTTATTTGTACTGTTTTGTCTTTTTTAAAAATATGATCCTTACCTTCTCATGATCGAGTTAATGTTGTCTTTTTCTCTTTAGCCCTAGGGAGGTTCACAAGTGACAAACATTTGTGTGGCAGTCCTGGGCATGTGTGTGCTGTGCCACCAGCAACCTGTGGGAGTGTGTGTGTATGTGGGAAGAATTTATTGGTGTTCCAGTTACAACATGTCACTGAAGTGGTTTTTTATTTCTAGATTTTCCCCAAAACAAGTTGTTTTTTCTTACAAGAGGAAGGTGTTCACTCTCTATCTCCTTTTTTTTTGGATGTTTGAAATCAGGTAACATTGTATACATTCTGCTGGCAAAGTGGGAATTTTTTTGAGACTTCTAGCTATTCATTTTTTCCAGAAACCTACTATGTAGTGTTCAGCCACATTAGGTTTCTCTAATAATCCATGGGAGGGTGTGATCAAGATCTATTACTGCCTCTCAGTGTGGTTGTCAGCTAATTTCGTGAGGAGCTGTAGTGGCATTTCACTTTGCTGTTTGCAGGTTTAAATCTGTATTTCAAAAGCCTTGCTGTACTAACTAGGCTTCAGAGCTGGAAGGAACCAAAGGACATCATATGTCTTCTGGAAAATGTAGGTTTTTTTTTTCTTTTTTTTTCCCTCACCTTTAGAACCTTTTATGGCTGTTTTCAGAACAAAATACGAGGCCTTCAGTCATTTTGTATTCTGCTGAATCTGACACATAGAAATGTAAACGTGTCTATCAGAATACCATTAATTGAGAATAATAAATGTCCCTTTATAAGTGAAATCTTTACATAGAGGTGACTCCTGCTGGGATTCCTGAAGGCATTTTTCTTTCAAAGCACAAATATTTCAGCACTTAAAGCAACATTTGATATCCTCTTGCCATTTCTGTGGCCTGAGCCTCTGCATTGCTGTGGCTTCTTTTTCTTCTCTCGGCTTTACAAGGTACACTGCATCCAAACGTGGACTTCTTCTGCAGAATTGTCCCTGAATTAATGGAACTCAAAACTCACCGCTGGCAGTTGTATAAAAAGTCCTGGAGTTCAGAGATGGCTTGTCCTTTGACAGAGGGAGAGGGAAAGGAACCAGTGCAGCCATGTAAGAAATGCAGTTAAAGGAACAAAGCTGGTGCCCGTTTGCCCCAGTGGAGCTGAGGAGGACGAGCTGTTCTCCACCACCACGTGCTGTGCAAGAGCAGCTTTTGTGTGCAGGCTGCTCCTGCAGCTTTTTGTGTGTAAAAGTGTGAAAGCATCTGGAATGACACAAGTGTGTGTCTGCAAGCTGCTTAAATAGGTAGCCTTGGAGAACCAGGTCTGTAGGTTTTGAAGCAGAGCTCTGTTGTAATTCCAAACTTTCTTAATAACCTTGGCACACAGTGGATTGATGAGATTTAATACCTGCCCTTTAAGCTTCATTTTGTCTCCTTCCCTGTTAAAAATTCCTTGCAGCTGGGCATGAAATTACTCAGGTTGCCCTTCTACTTGGAAGGCTTTTAAGATGTTGGCATCCCAAAACAAAGGGGCGGTGGCTCTTGTGTGACATTGCAGGAGCCTTTCGTGGGTGGGTGAGGGTGGGCCTGGATTGCAGAAGCACTGGCAGAAATTGCCACTTCACAGTTTAGGATAAAAATTAGGCAAACCCTGTTCATGATGGGTAAAAGTGAGTAATAGTTTTAATATGTTAAGGCTGTGGAAGAGGCAATGACATAGTTTTGCTCCGATCTTGTCATGGGAATGGGAAGCAGTGGTGCCTTGGTTTAACTCTTCACTGGCCTCTGAGGAGGGGAATGGGCAGGTCCCTGTGCTTATTCAAATCTTCCCAGGGTGATAGGTAGTGCTGCAGTGGATTGGCTCAAGGAAAGCCACCAAATAGAGCTGTGATGAAGCCATCCATGAACTGCACATCAAAGACTGATCATTCTCTGGTGTTTATAATGCAGAGCATCTGTCTTACGTGCTAACTTCCAAAATATTTCTATGTCTGCTGATAATGTGATGGTAACTGTGGAATGCAGCTTTACCATTTTTGCTGCTGTACAACAAAAACATGATCTCAGGGGTTTATGAGTATGATAATACATTAACATACAAGTACAACTGTTTCCTGAAAATATAGGCATTCCTCCCACCACAACTGAACAGAGAGAAAAGATATTGCCAGTGGAGGTTTGCATACTGTACTGCAAGTTTAGTTTGACACTAGAAACTGAAGAAATGGGAAATTAGATATGTCTGGGGAGTAACTGCTAATCTAAGTGTTGGGTTTGATACTGGCAGACTCTGTGGAACCAGTAGCTCAAATCTCTGGAGGGCTGGCAGAGCCCTTGACCTTCACAGCAGCAAGGAGCTGTTGTTATTGCTGAGGGCTGGTCCTGGAGAGAGGGATGGGCAGATCTCAAGCATGGAAGTGGTGCCTGTTTTGCATAGATAGAGGATGTCTCAGAGCATTGATGCATTGGAAGGGTTTGCCCTGGTTTTCTTGGCTGTTTAAATCGTGCTGCCTGTTGGATTATCCTCTCTCTGGAGGTGGACACGTTTCACCCTCCAGGTCTGTGGTTGTAATATAGAAGTCTCTAGGCAAAAAGCATGCAGTGTCAGCTCTGGAATCATAGTTTTTATTAAAAATCAAGTTTCCTGGTTGCTCAGGTTATAGAAGTAGTTTGCCATGGAGCTCATTAAAATAAAGGTAAATATTTTGGAGTACCTGATTCATGTCATTGGTAATGTTATAGAACAGTGACAAGTTTTGGCTTCCCAGACATCAGAGATCAGCTGTAGGCTTTTGAGCACAAGATACATGTCCATCAAAGCTGGCCAGCAGTCCTGCTGACACACTAGAGAGTTCATTTCAGAGCCATCTTATTGGTGCTACCAACAGAGAGAGGCTGAGGGAATTGGGAGAGAGAGGAGAAAACAACAGGGAGATGTCACCACTGGGGATTTTTGAGACAGCTGAGCCAAACTCTTCTCAGAGGGGAGCAGAGGCTCTCACCTGGGAGAGGAATTCCTGCCTGGAATTTCCAGGGGAAAATACCTGTGCCCCAGGCAGCTGTCATCAGGGGCAGACAGAGGCACAGTGGGGCTGGCAGTGCAGGGTTCAGTGATGGTCCTGCTCCAGCACTGGGAGGAGGGGTCTGCCCTCCTCTGGTGTGCCTGATGGACCTGCTTGGGATTGGAGATGGATTTCAGCTGCCCTAGGTTTGGGAATGAAGTGAAAATAAGGCTGAACCTGTGTAAGAAGTGAGAAGTCTCTGGAGAAGTCTTTGCTGTTTAATTCTCTGAAAGCAGAGTGACAATTGCACACCCGGCAGTTGCTGTGAAATTGCTGCTACAGAGAAGCAAAACTGGGATAGATATTCTTACTTGGACTTTTGGGTGCCTGAAATGTAGATATCTATTCTTTTTCACCCAATTCCTGTTTGTAAGCAGTGCAGTTAAGGACCCAAATGGATCCTGAGCTTTGGAAATCCTCATTCACACACTTCCATTAGGTATTAGATCTGGAGCAGGTGTTGTCTTTCCTTATCAGATTTTTGGTTCACTGTGAATTAGGAATAAGTACACTGGTGAGCTATGAGGATGAAGCAAAGTAAATTGAGATTTCTGTATGCACATTACCACTTCAAATACTTTTGGCACTCAGGAAAAAAAAAACCTCCTAGCACTTGAAGTAACAAATTACTCATCTCACGCTTTGCTGTGGCAGATCATGGTTTGCTTTAAAGTAACATTCTTTTTTCCTGCGCTTAGATAATTTAGAAACTCCTCTACAGAGAGGTGCTGTGTGGTGTGCACTAGAGTTGAGGTAGATTGGAGAAAAGGATTACAGTTTGCATGTGGAGGCAGTGAATGTAGGCTGCAGATAAACGACATGGGTTTAGAGCGATCATTGCTGCTGCAGCTTATTTTTCTCAGGGACAGGTGCTGGCTCTCTCCTTACTTTGAAGAACTACAGTACTCGTGCCTGCACTGTATTTTGTATCACATTTGTGCTGTCTTCTGTTCCTCCACTACCTATCCACCTTCCTTTCTCACCCAGGAGCAGGATGCTGCCACCGTGGAACTTCTGTGTCTTCGACATGCAGCAGGTTGTGACAAGGGCACCCTGTGGCCTGTCCAAATAGCCATGTCATGCACTTCAGGCATGTAAAACATCCAGAGCTTTAAAAACAAAGCTTGAGAGAGGCTGCTGCGGCTTTGGGAGCAATCAGAGCTAGGAATAATGTAGGGTTGTTCCTTTGGTTAACAGGTTTATGTAGGAGCGTCTTTAGGTCAATAAGCAAATGTTTGAAGGTGTTTCCTTACTGAAAGGTGTGCTGAGAGCCAGCTGGGATTGCTTGCTTGGCCTGGGCAGTAGAGGAGGGCATGGCAGGACTGGATGTGTGTGCTGGGAAACCAAGCCTTGGGTCTTGTGTCTCAGCTAGATGTCCAGCCATATTTCTCCAGGACTGCATCTGCTTTATGAACAAGCCAGGCAGGTAAAGAAACAATATATTATGATTTAGAAGTAATAAGGTGGACTTTGCAGCAGCCTTGCCCTTAATAACTTTTATTTCCACAAACCTGGTTAATAGATACTCACAGTCTGTGAACTTTTTCTTGAAATATCAGTGTATATGTAGCTTTTTTCTTTTGAGGGGGAATAAATTACCTGGTGTCATTTGGCACTGGTGGATATGTTCCTTTCTTTGATACAGAGCAAATTTGCTTTAGAGTCAGTTTCTTGAACTTGTAGAAAAATTGTATAGCATTGAAACACTAGGAATTAATCTAAATAGCCAGTGTGAGGTGAAAATGCTCCCTGTGCTTTAATTGGAATGGCCTGGTGAAAGCCAGTTCCCAGGCTGCCTCCCTCACTAACTGCCCACCTTGTGGCAGATTGACATAATTCCCCCATCCCTGGGGAGCCATAATAGAGCACTCCCTGAAGTGCTCAAAATCCCAAAGGGAAATAAGGATCTCTTTTTTTTTTTTTTTTTACCCTCTCTCAATCTCTCTCGCCTTTTTTTTTAAACTTTTTTAATGGGGTTTCTGGGGTGCTTATGTTCATCCAGAGGATTGTGGCTATTAAATAGAGGGGGTTTAAAAGGTTTTTCTAATTGCCACACTTCCTCTCTCTCCCCCCTGTTAAGTGGCTTTGGACAGTTGCAGAACTTTGATTTCAAATTTGTCTAATCTCTTGAAATATCTAGGTAGGGAAAACTATTGTAACAGAAAATGGCTCTGATTTTTTTTTTTCCCTTTCTTCCATT
This sequence comes from Peucedramus taeniatus, assembly GCA_013400575.1. Lineage (NCBI taxonomy): Eukaryota > Metazoa > Chordata > Aves > Passeriformes > Fringillidae > Peucedramus > Peucedramus taeniatus. Next base: position 282,078 of record WBNO01011740.1, read on the forward strand.
TTAATAGATATGTTTAGTCTACTTTAAAAGCTTTCTGGAGGACCTTTTCTAAATGGCTAATTTAAGCTTGTCAGGTTTTAATTATAATCTCTCTATACACAAGTTAAGATGCTTAATACTAGTGAAAAGTTCTGAATACAAAGCAAACCTGTGTCAGGTTGCAGAGCACTCTTACCCATCTTAATTGCTTCTGGTCTGAACTTTAACCTTAACTCTCCCATCTGTCTTACAAATTCTCTTCTCTCATCACAACCACTTTCTTTTCTGTGGAGTGCTGAGGATCTGTCTTAATTCAGCAGGAGTTTCAGACTGGGAAAAAAACTGCCATCAGGCTGTGGATGTTCAGCTCTTCCTTTATCCCACTGCCTCATGGTGCCTGTTCTGGAGTGCAGCCTTGCTCTCCTGGATATCCCAGAGCATCCTGTTACCCCTGCTGGAACGGGACTGCTTGTGGCAGATGGGGTACCTCAGCAACAGGACCCTGACAACTTCTGGCCTCAGTTAAAATCCCTTCCCAACAGAATCAGTATGGCTTTTTCTTGGTGGTGGTGTTGCTGTTTTTGTTAGCAGTTTTATGGGTGTGTAGTTAGGCAGTTTATTCCTGTCTAGGACTGTTGTCTGCCTCATTTTCTAGCTGTGACCCAGCCTTTGTAGCAAAGGTTAGTTGCATCTTTTTCTTAGATAAGAATGAGTTTCATTCAAGCTTAGAAAATTAGCCTTGGAAATACTCAGTCAGTGCAGATTCTTTCTGGAGAGTGCATTTAAAAGTTGAAATCCAAAATTGATTTGGAAGTGCTCTAATCTAAAATAACCCTGATGTTAGCATTGTTGCCTGCAACTCCTGCTAGCCCCGGCGTTCCAGTTCAGCGCGTTGGCACACGGTTCCCTGATGCTGTGAAATTGAGACTCATCTGGAGATACAGCCTTTTCTAAAAAGGATTGCAGGGCACTTAAGACTCCTTATTTCATTAGTTCAGCGAAGGAGTTCTTTTCAGCAGTCAGGAGTCTCATGATGAGGTGGACAAAAACGGAGCAAATCACGCGGCGGGCGCTCCCGCAGAAACGGAGTGAGGAAAAGGTGCTCAGTAAGTTTTTTGGCCCGGAAATGTGGCATTTTTTGGAGCTGAAGGTTAGTGGTCTAGAATTTCTTTTTAGTCTGAGGTTCTAGGCAAAGCATTAGTAGCTACATATCCGGGCCAGACTTCAGGAGGTGCGTTTCAGGAGGCTTTCAGTTCTGCACATTGGGTTGGGTCATGTGATTATTATGTTTTTTTCATTGTTCCTGGCCAAGTGTAGCCATGGCCATCTTCACGTATGTTAGTGAGAATTAAATGGAGCATGAAGAACTGAATTGAAGAGCAGGCTTCCACTTTAAGGGGATGGGTTGCTGCATGAAGCAGTGGTAATGATCCAGAGGAGCAGGATGCATTGAGGAAAAGAGTGAAGTGTGAGCACCATCCAAAGTGCAGGCAGCAGGTCATAAATTCTTTTAGTAGTGGTGGTCTGAAATTCAAGGAATAGGATTAGAGGAGCTACAGTAGGTTAATGAAAATGGCTCCCTCAGGATCAGCTTGAATTCAACTCAGTGGTCAGTCAAGAGGAGGAATGTCTTGTGCAATTCCAGCTTCTCATCCATATTTTGAATACTGTGATGCTCCTGAATGCTTAATAGAGTAGAATATGCTCTGTTATGATATACTTCATGTGACTTCTAGGATGCTTTAATGCAAACTAAATGTCATGCTAACTTGCCCCAAACCCATAGTGCTCACTTTATTCTGGAATATATGAATTGCAGCAGGGTTTTTAAAGCCTTGCTTGGACATGAAAATAAAAAGAAAAGAGAAAAAAAAGAGGAACAAAAGAAAAAAGTCTTGCAATTCTAGTTGTGTCTTTGCTGTTGTCCAGGGTAATAATGCTCAAATCCTGCCTCTATACGTCACCTTAAAGGAACTCATTATAGAACAAGTATACAACAGCCAAGAAACCACTTTTCATTCTTATCAGCATATTTTCTTGTAAAGAAGGGTAGCATTAATGGCCAGCTGTGGCTTGTGAGCCCTGACTTAATCAGAAGTGAATAATAAAAATTAATTTGAGGCATATAGTTACTAGCCAACTGCAGCTATAACAAATGTTTAATGATCAGCCTTGCACTGGGGTCTGCATACCTTTTCCTGGGAATGAAAGGGCAAATGTCCAGGGGTGGGACTTTCTCTGTCCTAATTGCAGTAGCAAAATGAGGCAGAGTAAAATCTGATTGTGGAAGCAAACTGTGGCTCAGTAAGGCTTAAATTTGACCTCAGTAAACAGAAGAACAGCCTCTTCTTTCTCTGCCTTCTCTATCTTCATGGCATTAAGAGAACAACTTTGGTTGATATTATTTGCAAGGTACAGCAAATTGTTTCTGACAAACATCACCATGCCTTTTATCTAGTCTTGAAATATTAAACTGCTTTGCCAGAGCCATCATGAAGGGCATTGTGCTCTCTGGGGTCAGCACTGGGAGAGGAAGGATTGGTGGGCTACACTTTGTTTAAACATTTTGGGTCTTTGTCAAACTGCTTGCAAGGCCAGGTTATCCAGGGGCCTCCTGTAGTCCAGTGACTGCACTGTACAAGTCATGGACTTTTGTCTGGTCCTTCTCAGACAGCAGCTATACCTGAGCAAATTGCACTCTGCTCCTCTGTCTGGCTTCTGCTGCAAAGGACAAGGCAGTTCTGGGTCTCTGTTTCACTCAAACTCTCCTCTGCCTCCCAACCAACTCTGGGTGTGTCAAGGAGTTTGGAAAGGAGCAAGGCAAATCCTTTGGGAGGTGGCAGTAGGGCTTTCAAGGGAGTTTCAAGCCCCTGGAGTCTGACTGAGCATTCTTATGTTGAGTGCAGCTGTGGATAAATCCAGTAAAGCTGCACTAGATGTGAACCATTTTTGACACCTCTTCTGAGACTTGTTCTTGTGCACCTGAAGCTTATCAAAGCAGCTCCACAAATTCCACGGCCTTTCGGAAGGTTGTGTAGCATCACTCAAAACTTCAGGGCCTGCAAAAGGTGAGGTCATTATTTCTGTCTATGATGATACAAACTCCACTTCCTAATTCAGTATTTATTTCTTGGTTAACTTGCACAGTGCCCACCAATGCACAACTGAGACTGAGAGTCTCCACACACAGGCACTTGTAACTGTGACCACCTCAGCCTCTCTCATACAACAGGAAAAACACACCACTTGTAAATAACTGAGGGTGGGGGAGAAGAGATGGGATGCTCTCTTAACCTTGGTTTTCCTTTGCTACTTTCATGACACGAAATTCCAGTCTGCTTTATTTTTTAAGTCAGCAAACAGATTATATATTGTAAAAGATCAGTGTTTTCATGGGTGAGTAGTAATTACTGAGTAATGGCTTAAAACATTTCCTGAAGGAACATAAAGCTGTTTTTAAAAGTCAAGAGTACATTAAAAGGATTACCATGTAGATTTGATTTTTAGATAACACTAAAATGGATCCCAAATGGACTTATGAAAAGGGATGCTATCTCTTTAATGGAAAGTGCATGGTCTGACAGCTCAGCATGCAAATGGTCCTGCAAAGGACTGTCTGTTGTGTTTTTTCCTTTCAACAAGAAGACAAGGAAATAGCTTGCCCTTCTCCTTTCAACTTTTAATAGCAGATGGGTTGCTCTGGTTTTGCTAGGAAGGGGAGAAGAGGATAGGTTTGGCAGATAACTGCATCTTTCTAAACCACTGGGGAAGTGTATTTCACAACTCCTGGAAGGTCAGTCAGCGGCAATGGTGTCTCTCACACAGTTTGCATTAAGTAGGTAGATTCCCTCTGCATTCCCCATAGGCAAATCTCTCCTTGCCTCTTACATGCAAATAAATTTTAGTCCTGGTATATTTATTACACTAATCTTGTGCAGGGCATGAACATCAGTGCTTGCCTTGGTAGTAAGTTTGGACAAGGCAGGAGGGGCTGTTATATTCATACTACAGTAACTTGCAATCACGATAGTATTTTCTATTTCAGAGTTGCCAACACAACTTCCTGGTGATTGATGGTATAAAATGTGCTTTTGGCCTGAGTAGGATTTCTTCTAGAAACATTTAAAGGAGTATATTCATATTTCATTAAATACAGAGCGCATCAGGATTCCAAATTCTTTTGTGGTATTGCGCAAATCATTACAGGCTCCAAAAGTCTTGAGAAATTTCTATAAGCCTGTGAAAGCTTTAGATTGGATAGTCATCATTGCCTGCATTAAGGGCTGTGACAGATTGCTTCATCAGTGTACACAGAGCAGAACATCAAATGGCCATTTGGCAGTGGGCACTGAAATTCTATTAAGGTTGCCGAAAGCTTAGGTTGACATTGTGTATGTCTGCAAAGAGGCAGAAGAAAAGATGATGGTGATTGTGCAATGATATAGTTCTATTCTCCATAAGATATTCACATATATAGCATGCCAGATGTGTCAGGGTGAGGTTGATGTTTCACTGCTAAACCTGAGCACTGCTGCACTGCACATCTTTGCTCATGTCTCCAAAGCTTGCAGTGTTAAACAGGCCTTTTCACCTGGGAGGTGAGCATTGTTCAGCCTCACACACAAGCATTAAATAACTGAGAAGTTTTTACTTCTTGAGCACTCTTTGGGATGTTTAACTTGACAGAAAGTTTTTCCATTTGATTTTCTTGCCTGTTGAAAAAGGGAAGGGAAACAAACCCTGCCTTGTGTTTAATTTTGGTACACAGGTTATTCTTAAAAGAGCTGAGAAGTGAGGGATGAGTTCTTACCTTTGTGACCATTTGACTCAGAGGTTCCTCTTCCACTTCTTGGCTCTGATACCCAAACCCACTAAATAGACAACTTTTGTGGTTAGAGTCTTTTCAATGGTCACCTGCAAATTGATGGAATATTGAGGAATATGGGATGAATTTCAGGCCAGTCATCCCTAATAGTTTTTTTCTCATTCTTATACTGCTGGAAAGGTGGTTTGAGGGTAGTCACTCCATTGCCAGACTTTTTTCTACTACAGATGCTGAAGAAGGGAGCTGGCCACCTGAAATCAGGACCTTTGCCAGACTGCAGTATGCTAAATTGTGACTAATGGAGAAAACTTGATCAGAATGTTCTCGGATTAGGTTGAAAGTAGAAGAAATCTGCATGTCTTTGTACTGCTTCCAGGGCTTCAAACAGTAAAAATGGATTTTACTGAAACACTGGATGTGCTAGGAATAAACTTTGGACATGTGCCAATTACGAAAAATTAAAGCTCAAACAAACACATTTTATGAGCACAGGGAAAAACATTGCTTCCTGAAATGATTTATAGAAACTGTCTTGCAGCAACAATTATTATGCTTTGTGTTTAGTCCTGCTGCCATGTGTTTCTTTATAGCTACAGGTTGGCCTCTGGTAGGAGAAACTCTAAGTGAGAGAGGCTAAAAGCAGGTACTGGAAGACTCAAAACTTGTGGGGAAAATAAAAGTCTGGATTCTAACCCTAAACCTCATGTTCTGTATCAGGACCTCTGTTGGTACAGATTCAAATGATTCCAAATAATTATTTTTGATATGTTGGTCTATCTGAGCAAATGGCTTGAAAACAGGGTCCCTACATGTGAGATTGAAGGGGGCTTTAAGCCACTCATGAAGCTTTGGGTCACTTTTAGGCAGCTGAAACTGCCAGGAGACACTAGACTCTAAAAAATATTTCTTTACAGCTTGTCAAGAAGTGTATGGACAAAAAAAAGTTGCTGTGTTATTGGGCAGAGGACTTAGAACAGTCAAAACAGAAATGGTGATCAAAATGTTGTTTCTCTTACTAACTGCCCTCTCCAACTACTTTTTTGCCATGCTTGGGAAATTTGTTCAGTAATGATTCAGAAGAAAGAATACCCCAAATGAATTGCTAAAGCCACTGTAAAAATCACCAGCTGCATATTGCAGCACAAAATCAGCAATGAAAAAAAGATTGTGGTTTCCTCAAGGGGAACTCTAATGAATGGTCTAAGGCTTACTCATAAGCATTTAGTTGCAAGTACTTGCTGTTCCAAATGTAACGTTTTAATTGGATATATGGATGACATGATGAGTTTCACCTTGCTGTCCATAATTCTTGCAGTGAAATTCTTGGTGGAGATGCCCGAGACAGAACACTTCCCATTCAGTGGGAGTGCAAGGTCTGACTTGTTTCACAGGGTGCAATGTTCATAGAAGGTGAGTAATACAATACTGGGAACACAAAGTGAGTTTCTTTTTAAGGGAATGAAATTCACTGCATCTTTTTGGCAATGACTGTCTGCATTTACTTAAATGGGTGATGCAGGGCTCTAATGCTTTTAAATGATATTAGATCCTCTGATAAAAGACATAAGACTGCAGCCTATTTATTGTGATGAGACAGGAGTTAATAAGATTACTCCTACTCTTCAGTTACTTTTTCATCTTTTGCAGTCAAATGTTGGGGGTTTTGTTAGCAGGCTAAAGGAGGTCAGTTCATTTAAAGGGTGTTGATGCTAGAAATAAAGATTTTTTTTTTCCTCAAGGGGAACTCTGAAACTTAGGCTCAGTTGCCTGACTGCCAAACCCCTGGTCTTTAAACCAGAATTGATTTTAGCACTGGAATGCTGCATCCTTATAATAACCACTTATGTAATTAAAAAGAAAAAAAACAACTTAAAAATATAACAGTAATTAAAAAAATATTAAAGTAATTAAAAAAAAAAGAGTAAGGGTAATGTAAACCAATAACTGTGGTGTTTGCCAGAAGAAGGTTCAGAAATGTGGTAGCAGTGTCTGAAGGCACTGCACAAGGAAGAATTTGTGCTGGAGAAAAAAAAACAGAATTCCAGGGCTGTGTTGTGCAAGGTGCTGTACAACAAGGAGTGATTGTCACAAACCTTTTGGAGAGTAGAAGTATTTTGTGTGTGTGTGTGTACAGTTCTTTGCTTTGTTGTTGAGCAAGCTTTTACTCTTAAAGTACCTACTCTGAGGAAAAATTTTGGGGTTTAAAAAAAAAACAACAACAACCAAAAAACCCAAACAAACACAAACAAACAAACAAAAGCCCCAACAACAACAACAAAAAAGCCAACACCAAAAAACTTGTCGAGGGAAAGAGTTAAAGCCATCTGCCTGAAAGCATTGTGTAAAACACACACAATGTTGGGGAAATAAGCCAATTATGTGTGCTTCACAGGAGGTGGGGGGACTGACCTTTGTGTATAATTAGTTCTTTTATTTAAAGCAAAGATTTTGAATAGAATAACTAATTAGCTGTCATAAATGGCAAATTGAAGATTTTGGCCGGATTCCTTGGGGAGAGTGGGAGGACATCCCTCCTCCCAGCCCCTACTGTATGCTCTGGCTCTCCTCATTAGGGTTGTTTTTAGTTCTCTGCAGTGGTAATGAGGAGTGCACTTCTCAGAGCCCCCTGTAATAAAGCGTGAAATGCAGGTGGAACAGAGCTGCCTCCAGCTCCTGCTGCCTCCAGCTCCTGCTGCCTCCAGCTCCTGCTGCCTCCAGCTCCTGCTGCCTTCTCCCCACTCGTGTGGGTGTAGCCAAGGGCTCAGGGGGGCAAGCTGGAGTGGAGGGGGGTCTGCAAAGTCCTGGTGATATCACCTGTGTTTTATGCTCTGGACTCGACTGTATAAAATACAGGCAAGCTGCAAAGCCTTGAGGCATATATCATTAGCTAGCAGTCCCCCATTACTCTTTCAGACCAATTAACCTTTAGAGTTGCATTAGAGAAATTAGGTGGTGAACTTCCCTGCTTTCAGAGGGGACCTCTAGCTCTGCTGCAGACCAGAGCACTGTGGAGCCGTGTGCCGTAGGACCAGTGCAGATAACTGTTATTTAAAAGGTCTGCCATTTATGAAAAGTTCCCAGGCTCTCTTGGAAAGGAGGCTTTATGAACAGTGCCCTTAGAGGAACCGCAGCTGATTGCCATGTGAATAGAAATATCAGTAAAATGGCTTAGAAAAATTTAGAGGTGTACTTAGTGGACACTTGTGTTATAAAGCCAGCTGAATCATTTTACAGAAAGACTCCGACTGAGCAGATATGGGCTGATTAAAGCTTGTTTGTCTGGCTGTGAATAGTGGTAAAGTTTGGATTACTCACTACAATAACAGCCTCTTTAGACACAGACATAAATTTCAGTAAGTCCAGAGGTGGTGTCTATAATTTTTTAATGTGTATTGGAGCTCTGAGCACTCAGAGCGGGTTTAGTTTTGTATTTACCAGCAGCAAGTCTATTAAGCTGGAAAGGGCAGAGAAGGAAGTGTAGGTAGCCAGAAATAGAAAGGATTCATCTGCTGTTTCTAAGAAAAGAGAGCACTGGATGTCTAGCAACAGGAGAGCAGAGAGCAACTTGATGGTACTTTCAGAATCTGGCAATAATCATGTTCCCTTGTGATCATGTATTTAAATATGTGAGCATCCAGCTGTTAATTTTTCTAGTTCTGCAACACTCCTTCTCATTTTCTTATCCTTGTCCACAGAGCACGTGTGGAATTTGTCAGAGGTGACCCCTTTGTTTCTTGACAGCCCCAGTTAAGACACCACATGCCCTTTATCAAACAGAACTGGATATCTTGGCATTTTTAGGCAAGTACTAGGGGGAAAATGGACATAGAGAAATGAAGCAGCATTCCAGTCTTGCAGTGGGGAAATGACCAAAAAGAAAGAGCAGTTCTCCAGGTGGTTTCTGCCTGCAGAGCCCAGGCTGCTTCAGGTCTGCTGGAAGGGGAGGCAGGAGGAGGAAAGCAGGGTTTGGTGTTGATTGTGTCCTCTCTGTGCAAGCCTCTGCCCGTGAAAAGGGTTAAGCTCCTGAGATGCTTCTCTCTTGCTGCTTGGAAATGACATGGCAAGTGTTCGAGGAACCCTTGCTGATCAAGTTTGGCAGTTTTTGAAATTTTGTTTCACGCCTTGCCTGCTGTGTCAACTCACCAGCTAATTGCAGCTGCAACTTTCTGTAGTGGCTTGTGTGCTCCGTGCAGACTGGTTGGTTGGGATGTCGGAGGGAAACCTCACAGCCCAAAATGTAATTTCAAAACACTGAACCTGACCAGCAGAGGCTGACCTTGCTCGTTATTATCTGAGTGGGAATAGCAGCTTTGAACATCATATGATCTCTGAAATGGTACCTTTTTTCATTAGAAAGCCCCCTGCTGAACGCTGACCAAATACATAGCTTTTTTCCTTGCTTAAGGTACTGCTTAAAAATATATCTATATCTGTTCTTTTGCTAGTTATTAGAAGCAAATCAAAGTGTTACATTCCCCTTACTTGCAGAAGCCTCCCATAAGACAGTGGTGCTCTTGCAATAGCAAGGAGCTCAGATGGCTGCGGAGAGCGAGGGCTGCCAGGGCCACAGATGGAACAAGAACTGCCCCTGCAGTCAGCCCTCAGCCATCCTGGCCTGCTTGCCACAGGAGACCCTCCTAACCTGCCCTAAATGATCAAACCAGCCTCTCCTGATGGTCCAGCCAGGGTTTCATCCCTGCACAACTGCCCTTGTGCTTGATGATGCTGCTGCTGCATTGGCACCTCCTCTCTGGGTGAGGGCAGCTGGACCTCTGAAAGGGCACTGCTTGCAAAAGTGAGGCCTTGGGAGGTCCCATCTGGCTGAGGATCTTGTATTTCTGAACCACAGTTCTGACCTCAAACCCCATCCATGCAACCTTGAGTTTAAGGTGTGCTGGTTTTAGGGAATCTGTGTCTTTGCACATTCAGGGTCCTCGTGTCACCTACAGAAACCTTGCAAAAGAATTGTATGATGACCCCCCTTCTTGTGAGAAATCCTTGTTCCTCTAAGGGTAGATATTTAGAGAGCCTGTTTAGGGGGTGAGTAATGACTTGCTGGTGTCTGGGGCTCCTATCTAAAAATATAATTCTCACATCTAGGTCCTAGTTTTCTAAGGTGCAAACTATTTTCTTTCATCACTGGTACTGATCTTACACAGCTTGCAAATGCAAATTCACATGCTCACCCTTCTCTGCCTCTCAACAAGGCAGACTCTTCTCACAATGTGCAGTTTTCCTGGAGTGGAGTTGGGAAGAGCATGGAAATTACTCGAAAATCGAAGCTTCTTTTTGCTATTAAAATGTATTTTGGATTTTAAAAACCCAAACAAACAAACAGAGGTGTGTCTAGAGCCACAGGGCCACTTCCCTCATTCTCATAAGAAACTCTCACTACCTGCTGAGACTTCTGCATGAGACTTCTGCAGTCTGACCTCTGGCACTGCAGCATAATCCACTCCTGATGCTTCCCTGTCTTGTCCCTCTTTCCAAACATGTGTGTGTTTCTCTGTGGCTTTGTAGAATTTCTCTCAGGAGCATTACAGGTTGCATGTGTGGCAGTCTAATACAGATACAAGTTTTTACTTAATTATTGCAGATTTGTCACTGCTGTCAGAAGTTTGCTTGTAGAGACTTGGGTTTTGAGTGTGCTGCAGCAGAGGGCAGGAGGGTTCTTTAAGGGTTTTTGACTGTTGCTTGGCCTGTCTCTGTGCTGCTGAGACCACTTTGATTACAGATGGATCAATACCTCACTGTTTGTGTGGAGGTGTCTTAAGTGCTATTTTCGTCTGCTCGGGCTCTGACGAAGCAATTATTACTGTGGGAGTGGTGGGTTTACATGTGCTGACCATTAGCCACTCCCAGCTCACCCTGGCTTTTAGGGACAGCAGCAAATGTCACTGCAGTGGCACTGGCTTGGTCCTCTCTGGTTAAGGGACTGTTAATAATTCTATTATCAAGCTGCTGCTTTCTGGGATATCCAGCGCTTCCTGCAGAAAGGGTGGATTAATTTTGTGTAAGAGTATATAACCAGTGACACCTGCTGCTGTGCCAGAGTGTCCCTTCTCATCATCTCTGCATTGGTTAAGCCCACAGTGTGCTTGTTACAGGCCCAGCATTGTCATTTTTAGTGACTGACACCAGTAAAAATGAAAATCATAACAAATTTAATCAGGGCTCTAGAGCAAATGGAATTCTGGCATCTCAGTGAGTTAATTTCTTCCTTCATCATTTCCTGTCCTGTCCTGTCCCTCACCCACAGTACAATCCTTGTTTATTTTTCCACCTTGCCATAAAGTCCTTTCCTGCCTGGCTCTTAAACTGAGAAGGGTGATGGGCATCACAGTGCTCACCATGGCAGGCACTGGCTGCTTGGAGAAAAGGAAAAAGCTGGCACAGCACTGAGGGGAAGGTGACCACAGCAAGTCCCCCCCATCCTCCTGAGCTGAGTGTGCTGTCACCACCTCATACCCAGCTATCTCATGCCTTCTTTGCAGTCCCAGCAGGAGTTTCCAGGAAGGATGAAACTCCTGGTGTTTGCTGCCTTCTCCAGTGATACAAAAGGAGGAGGAAGGCTCTGCTTTGCTTAAGGAATGTGGCTTCATTAGTGGCAGAGGGGCACTGGTGGGGTTATCCTAAGCATTTCTCAAGGGCTTTTGGATCAGATTTCATTTGGAGCAGCCCCTGGCCTGCTCTGGCTTTCAGTCAGGCCTCTGTCACCCACAGGATTCACAAGAGAGGAAAAACAGTGCCATGCCACATCTTTTTATACCCACTCCTCTCCCTTCCCCATCAAACTCGACTCTGATGCTGAACCAGGGGGCTACACACCGTGATGGCCCTTCTGCTCTTTTTAATTGCCTGTGGCAGGCAATTAACAACACAAGGCTATGGGTAATGAGCGGGAAAAAAATAAATGGTGAAATTTCAACCAGTTTATTCTTCTGCAAGATGTTGGTTAGAAAGAGTCTGGTGCGTTGTGTCAGCACTACCCTTAGGAAAAAAGGGCTGTGCAGCAATCCTTGGTTCTCTGGGCTGTGTATGGGTCTGGTCTGGCTGGAGCCCAGGCCCACAGGGACCTGCAGGGACTGAAGGCAAAAGAGGAGAAGCGCTCCTCCCCACGTGGGAGTGTGTGTCCTGTTTATTGGCTTGGGATGGGACACTGCTGGCCACAGCCACCACCCAGGCAGGAAAGAGGCTGAACCCTTACCTGCAGTGGGGTTTTGTACCCCAGGGGATGGGGGCGGGGAGAAAGGACCATGGCCATTGGGATAACATTGGGGTGGGGTGTGGGGAGGGGTATCCATGGGGCACCAGGTGTGTGGAAAGGAGTGCATGGGGAGACACCATATGATGAGGAAGGGGAATATGACATACCATACTCAGTAACATTTTCCCAATGCCTAATACAAAGACCACATCTAAATTAACTATTTAGTGCAATACCACAGGGCTGCAAGCGTCGCGCTCCCTCTTAGCCTNAAAGAGGAGAAGCGCTCCTCCCCACGTGGGAGTGTGTGTCCTGTTTATTGGCTTGTTCTGGGACACTGCTGGCCACAGCCACCACCCAGGCAGAGAAAGAGGCTGAACCCTTACCTGGAGTGAGGTTTTGTACCCCAGGGGATGGGGGCGGGGAGAAAGGACCATGGCCATTGGGATAACATTGGGGTGGGGTGTGGGGAGGGGTATCCATGGGGCACCAGGTGTGTGGAAAGGAGTGCATGGGGAGACACCATATGATGAGGAAGGGGAATATGACATACCATACTCAGTAACATTTTCCCAATGCCTAATACAAAGACCACATCTAAATTAACTATTTAGTGCAATACCACAGGGCTGCAAGCGTCGCGCTCCCTCTTAGCCTGTGACAGCAGACGAAGTGAGGATTCCTTTGCAATCCAAGCAACGTGAGCTCCTTGTAATGGCAGCAGCAGCAGTGTTTGCCCCCGGTGGCAGCAGCCTGGCCGAGCTGGTGGGATGTGCTCTGAAGGAAGTGCTGTGTTTGCCTTGCAGGCGTGCCGATGCTCTCCGTACAACCCAAAGGGAAGCAGAAGGGCTGCGCCGGCTGCAACCGAAAGATCAAGGACCGGTACCTGCTGAAGGCTCTGGATAAGTATTGGCATGAAGACTGTCTAAAGTGTGCCTGCTGTGACTGTCGTCTTGGAGAGGTTGGATCAACTCTTTACACAAAAGCAAATCTCATTCTCTGCCGCAGAGATTACCTGAGGTAAATAGAGGGACCTACTGTGGGCTCTTCCCGAAGCCTCTCAGCGTGCTGCTGGCTGTCTGGCTTCCTAAAAATGTGAAAACATGTGCTTGTGCATGGCCAGCCCTGCTCAAAGAGACTGGAGTTTCTTCCACTAAGCAGGGCTTTTTATTTGCACCTAGTGTATTTTGTAGTCTGGGAGGTGAAGTGCTGCTTTTAGGTGAAGATACAAGGTGGAGGTCATGACTTTTTATTATTAATATGGACCAACAAGAACAAACTCTGCTTGCTGAGTAAGTTAGGAAAAACTCTTAATTCTCCTATCTCTGATGTTAGACTCCTGCATATTGACTGAGACCTGACCAAACCTTTACCTTTTCCTTCTCAGTCACAGCTTTTAGACAACTTCTAGTCTTGAGTAAGGTTGCTCCCAAGGGGCCCTTGTCTCTTTCCCGGCTAAACAGAGCAAAACTCAAAAATTACAGATCAACTTCAAAAAATGTTTCTGTCTGAGGAAATCAGCAGAGACCATCACTAGCTCAGAGTTAGAACCATTCTGTCAGTGTGTGTCTGCAATACATAACAACACATGGGATTTTTTGTCTGGTGTGTATGGGGGTTTTGTGCAAAATACTTTATGCAAACATAAATGAATATTAATAGGACAGCAAGCCTAATGCAAACATTATTATGAGGGTCACACTGCAAAACACTCTGAGTTTTGCTTTGTTTTTCCTTTGGAAGAATGTACTTGATCTCCAGCTAACGTGTATGTTTTCTTTTATTTTTCCTGAAGCACTGATAGCATTTCCAAGGTAAACTCAACCAGTAAAACATCTGAAGCAAAACAAGCCCAACATGCTGTTGTAAGAGAGGAAGTAAAATGCCTTCTAACCTTGCAGTGTTCAGGGCTGCCTAGATTAGTGTCAGTGCTCAGATACTTTGTGTGTTTCAATGTAAAACGTATTTCTGAAAGTCTTCAGTAAATATTTTCTTTGTAAACTTGAACAAACAAGTTTCTCTTTCTAAAGATGAGATATTAAGCACTGAGCCAAGCAGAAGGACTGAGCCTATCAGCTGCCATGTGGGAGCTGTCACCTTGCCCTTCAGCCCAGCAGGGCACAAGAGCATCCTGCCCACAGGAGGGTTTTAGAGCTAAAATTCTTCAGGACACACATGAAATATCCCAGCTGAAATTCTGCCACACAGGCAGCACTTGCAGCTCCACATCTGGTTAGGTGGGGTGTGTCCCCAAAATCTAAGTGAGGAAGGCAGAGCTTGGGTAAGGGTGAACACTTCTGAGGTGAAAAAGACAAGATAAGCAGCCTTTGGAAAAATGGAAAGGGTGTGAAAGGAAAGAGTTAACTGTCTTCACTATAATGAAATAATTGTTGTACCTTCCTTAAATCTGAGTATTTACTAATGTCACAAGTCACTTTTTCTGGAAGCATCCTTAACCCTGTCTGCACTAAGCTAAAAAAAATGAGCTCCAGAAAGTTCAAATACAACACAGAGATTTCCACCCCCAAATTAGCATTTTGGTCATTCTTTTTCAGCTCAGCTATACTCTTTCTGTGTTGTGGACATAATTCTGATGTGTCAGTGAAGAATATTTCAGTTTTTGATGTTCCCTCTTTGAGGAAGCCTTTCCTCACAGTGTCACAATTGGGTCATGCTAGATACTATCACAAGGACGCCAAAATCTCTCAGGAGAGCTACTTCCAGGAATAGTTTTCTTTCCAGGAAGAACAGCTGCATTATTTTCTGAAGTATTTGTTTGTACTTTATCTTGTTCATACACTATCTTTTCTTTATCTTGTTTGCACCCAGCTTCCAAGTGATCTAGGACTCTCCATCTGTCATCCTCCATTATTTATCACTTGACTTTGTCATTTCTGGTCTTGAAAAAGTGTTGTGTTTGTGATTTTTTTTTTTAAATTTGACCCTGAAGATAGATATTCAGCTATATTCTATATGTTTCAGAACCCTGCCAGAAATACTGAGCTGGGCAGTGTTTCCAATTTACATTTGCTTTTTGAGACCTATGAGCTACCCCATGTTTTGTCCATTTATTAAGCACCGTATTGATTTTGGTTTATTCTAGTTTCATAACAAAAATAATGTGTGGAATCAAATCAGACATGTTAAAGTGCCAAAGGACAGCAGTATTGATGCTGTTAGATTTAGAAGGACCTTTTTATCACTGGAGTTGTAGAGCACTTTCTTTCTTTCCTTGGTTTATCCTGAGAATGCTGCTTCAAGGTGGAAAAGCTGTGATTTTCCCACTGGCCCCTAGATGATGTGAATTTTCTGGGGCACACCAGAAGCCTGTGCTGGAGATGGAAAAGAAGCCAGGCATTGCAGACTGCAGGAAGTGGCCCCTCTCCCAGCTTTGTGAAGAGAGGGAAATTCATGACATGAACCATGCAAGGCAATGCTTGGGACTTGTGTTTGACCATGGCTGTGCAGCTTCTGTCACAGCACCACTTAAACTTGGTCTCTGAAACAAACTTCTGTGCCTGAAAGGTGCCTTGTAACACCTCTGCCTTCCTTTTTAAGGTTGGAATAGTTCCTGGCCTGACAGAGGGGAAGTCTGTTACTATTTGTGCCACATGGTTAAACTGTGAAGACTTGTGTGGCCTGTACATTAAATATTTTTGTTTTATCTGAATTTAGGGTGTTGGAGCTTTGACTGTTTTTTGTTGGGAAGAACAGTAGAATTGTCATATCCTGGGAAATTTGTCAAAGACTCGGCTGGGAAGGAATAACATTAATTCTGTAACAGTTGTTAATTAGCCTTCAGCTGTTTAGGCAGCTTTGCAGCTATCATGGCTTGTGTTCTTACAAATAAGTAAATTTTGTTTATACTGGGGGTTTTTGAGAGGTTCTGCTGAACTCCTGGGGTCTGTTCCACTGATGCTAAGGAACCCTTTCAGGCTCCCAGGATAGAAATAAGGGCATTGCTATGCAGTCCCATATTTATAGAAGTAGAAAGCATTTTTTTTTTACTTTAAAACATCTTGTATTGGTTTCTACACATAATATTTTTCTTTCTTTCTCCATTTTAACTATTAGTTTTATTAATAGAAGGAGATAAAGTTGCCATCACAATCTTCTCTACTGTCTGTTCCTTCCTGGTAATTTGAATTTTTCTTCTTGGAGAATTAACCATTCCCATCATTATATAATTCCTTCACATTAGTAGTTTTAGACTCTCTACCCACATTTTTAGTTCCTTGTTAAACAGCTCACGGTGTTTGGTCTACTAGACAAATTTTAGCAGAATTCATCCCTAAAAATAACTTTCCATACTTCACACTATGGTTGCACCATAAAGGGAGTACTTTACCTGGGAACAGTCAGAGGAATTCAGTCAGAGGGCTCCTGGAATATTTTGTTGTCAATTTGCAGCTCTGGGACCCTCCTGTGCCACCCCTCCTGAGGGCAGGTGTCAGTGAGCCACAGCCACTGCAGGGACTGGGGCAAGGGATGGCCTTGTGGCAGAGGGTCAGGAGAGGGGCAGTGCCAGCTCCTTCCCTGCTGTGGCAGTGTCCCTTTGGAGCTGGCACTGGGAGCCAGCTGTGTGTGCTGATCCCCAGTGGGTTTTCAGCAGAAATCTCTCCAGCATGTTCCAGGAGCTGTGAGCAGACCATAGCCTGATCATTTGTTTCACAAGATAAACTGTCGTCATTGCTTGTGAAGGAACATTTGTTAACCTTCACTTTTCATAAAACACTTTCTTGCTCATTTTTTAATCATGAAAGATGAAATTGGATCTCGAGTTGTTATCCTTGTGGTATCACCTCAGTCTCCAGCTGTGTCTCGATGTATCTTTCAATACATTTCATCTCAGCAAATAGATTTACCGTTTGTTTCATAATCGCAGTTCCAGCATTCCTACCTCTAATTATTTTTGATAAGCAAATGCTATTGAAGGAACTGCTTCTGGGACAGAGCAGCTTAGCATGCAGGCTCAGATGGCTCCTCGCAGCCCCCACGCAGCGACATGTGTTTGTTCCGAGGCATAATTAAACATTCACCAAGCTCTGCTTCACAGGGACGGGCTGGGTGTTGCATCAGGATTTCCCGTGAGGAACTGACAACTTAAATTTCACTGTGAAGTGCTGATGAAGAACGTGATTTTCCCTTTTTACTCAGCATGGTGCCCTCACACGAGCAAAGGCGAGTCGGGCTTGCTTTGAGAGGAGCAGAACTGTTGCTTCTGCATGTTTGATATGCTGGTGTTGGGAAAGTTTTTCATCATGTAAACTGATTGGGGCCTTAATTAGACTCCAAAGAAAGCTCAAAACCCGCATTTAAAAATGATGGTGAATCAGTAAAAGAGAAAGGCTTTCTGGGAAACCTTGATGCTGTTCTCGGTGGGTTCATGGCAGTTCTTTTCACCCACTTTCCCACATGTTTGGATCAGGGCTGCAAACTCAGCATGGCATCACTCTGCACCTGGTGTTGCCTCCAGGGAGCAGAGCAGCCCTCTGCATCCCATCTAAAGGACAGGGACCTCCTGGCAGGACTGCCATCCCCTGCCACCCCTCAGCACTCTCTATCACAGAGGCTTGACCTCCTCCCTCGGCAGCTCCTACTTCCAGTGACTCAGATGCCAAGTCCTGGGGTTTTTGCTCTACTCCAAATGTCCCAGGGCATTAATTCTGTCAGTGAATCACTTTAGGAGCCCTTTAGGTAAGCGTTCTGTATCTGGCAGATATGCAGGGTTGAATTTTCTTGTGGGATAAGAGGATAAACATGGGTGCCCTGCTCTGTTGGCACGGGAGGATGTGGACAAATTCCCTCCTTCTGGTGGCCCTCCCCAAGTCAGGGACAACAGCCCTGAGCCAAACTGCCACACCATGGCTGGCTGGGTGAGAACAGGCCTTTGGGAACTGAGATGTGTGTGCCCCAAAAGGCAGATTTTAAGTTAATCTCCCCAAGACATCACTAATGCTCGGAATGTGGCTTTAACCTGCAGGAGCTGCAGCACCTTTGAAAGAGGAAGGAGAGAATTTGGGATGGTTTGTTCCCTCTGGAGAAGCACAGTGTGCATGTATGCGCAGAGAGCATGTCCTGCAGGATTTTCAAGGGACATGTTTAGTGTGGGAAGGAGAGGCATAAATGCAGTGTGGCTGAACAAATGGTGTCTGCTCAGAGCCTAAAAATGTCACTAAGCTGAAGTGCTGCTTTTGCCTCGCAATAGGGAGCATCTTGCATGCTGCATAGGACACCCTCACTTCTACACTTGGTGTCTGTACAGATTAAGGAGGATTAATTAGGCTCAAAATACAGTGTGCCTTGGCAACATTGCTGTGCTTTGTGATGTTAAAGTACAGATTTATTTTTTTCCCCCTGCAGTAGCTGGTCCAGGACTTTCTCACCGCCTGTGCCCATACTTGGTTTGTTTGTTTGCTTTTTGCCCTTTTTTTTTTGACCTCCACAACTTCTCACTGAGGAGGAAAGCTAATGGGGAGTAATTCTGCCTGGCTGTGGTACACCAGCATGCCTCTAGCACTTTCAGCTTTGCAGTTTTCTGACTGTTGTGTTTAAACCCTCCTAAGAGGACGTGTTCACTGCTTGTGTTCAGCAGTGCCAGAGCAAGGATGGGTTTAAGGTCAGCACCTTAAACCGTGGGCAGGGCTGGGGCAGGGGGGGAGGACTTGCACTTCTCCAACCTTCTCATGGTCCCAATCCCTCTGTAAAATGCCCACTGAAAATATGGAGGGAGAGGCCAAAGGAGTGAAAATAAGTGAACATTCAGATGTGTCCTTCAAGTGAAAACAAACTCCCTTGAGCAACCTTGAAGTTCAGGCCCAGCAATCTCTGAACCAGTGCAGTCACTTGACCAGGGGCTGTTTTGTACTGGTTCAACTCCCCCTGCTATGCTGTCCTTGAATGCCAAACCCTTTAGCATGCAAGATGTAAATTCTTTGGGATTGAACTTGAAGGCTTCATGAGAGGACAGCTTGACCATCTTCATTAGTATCAAAATGCATTTTCTTTCCTTCAGCTGACATGACTTCCCTCTGCAGCACTGACAAGGGTGTCCTGGATAGGAGGGTGCACCAGCTAATACATATTTACTGTATTTACTGTGCTGAATCTCCTATCACTGAGGCTTTCTCTAATATTACACAAAGGTTGATTACAGCAAAGTTGTCTGAAGTTGCTTTTAAGCTCATTCTTTTTACCTTTTTAAGTGATGGCCAGGCTTTCCCTGCATTTATTGGTAT
Organism: Peucedramus taeniatus; assembly: GCA_013400575.1. Lineage (NCBI taxonomy): Eukaryota > Metazoa > Chordata > Aves > Passeriformes > Fringillidae > Peucedramus > Peucedramus taeniatus. Next base: position 301,327 of record WBNO01011740.1, read on the forward strand.
ATTCAATACTCCAGTCAAATCACACTTGTGGGTTGGCATATTTCTAATATCCACAGATGGGAAAGATACTGATTGCAGTATTTAGGAGCCACCCTCAGTGAAAAACAAGTAGTGAGTTTATTTCAAAAGGTAGGGGCAAAACCATTTCTTTTCATGAGGATAGATTTCAGGCACACAAATCAAGTCTTCTTCTGCAGCAGGCCCTGATGAAACTAAGGAAAAAACAGCAACAGGCAAATAGGGAAGGTGTATGGGAAAACCTATTTCACCTTCTGGGTGGGGAGGATAATATGAGCATGGAGTTCCATAGCTCTCCTAAAACTTGTATATCCAGATAATTTGGATATATAAAAATGTAGAAAATATGTAGTGGTACACAATATCTACAAATGTAGATACTTATCTATAGGTTAGTGTTTAGTCCTGCTTCAGTTCATAATTCTTATCTTTCACTGTTGACAAAAACTTTTTGGGGGGGGGGAATTATCAGTCTCCACTCAGCTGTTTGAATTTTGAACATGTTTTGTTCTTGTGTTTTAAAAAATCCAGTTGACACTGCCAACCTTTCCTTTCTGTACTATTCATTATTTTAATGTGCTTGTCCTGCTTCCTCTTTTTTTTCTCCTATGAAGTCAACAGCTCCAAAATTTTTGCTCTTTCTGTGGAGGGAAGATTTTCTTTTTTGATTGCAAGCTGCTACCTAGTCAGACACCAGGCTAGAGGGGGCGAGAAGAAATGGGAACTCTCTCCTTGAAGGCAATGACTAAACCAGATTGTTGTTCCTAGTGGAGACAGAAATAGGCAAACAGGTTCTCAGTTTAGGCCCCCTGAATATCTTGGTTGAACAGAAAAATCTGTTAAAAGGTGCTAAACTTAACGATTTCATATGAGAAGTTTCTAAATGTTTTCCCTAAAGTAAGAACCCTTTAACATTCTTCGCCCCTCCCAAAAAAAAACCAAAAAAACAACAACCTGCAGGGTGCTGTGACATTACTATGGTTTGAATTTATTTGAGGTGTACTCACAGAGTTGTTGAGGTCTGGATCACCATGCTCAAGACTGCTCTTTAGCCCAGACAAAACTAAATAAAACCCATCCTTTGACAGTTGCCTACTGCTTCCAGGAGCACTCCCTTCTTTTCCCATTAATTCATTTGCATTCAGGGCTGCTCCTGTATGCCAATTAGCTTTAATTTTTACTATACACACTGACATCAATGGCCAATGAGAACAGGGCATAGCAGGGTTTTTAGTGTGCCCATAAACTACGGAAAATTGTCCTTGGACAAACTCCTGCTTTTAGACTGGCTGACAACAATAGACATGGTTAAGTTCAGGCTAAGAGCCATTAAACATAATTACTACCACAGGGTAAAAGTTTAATTGTGCTAAATTTTAAATCTGCATAGTCTTTGCTTATTTACAAGCTGGCTGGATCTTCCTTTTACATAAAGGGGAATAAATCTGTACTTAAAAATGGCTGTCTTAACTTCAAAGGGAAGTGAATAAATAGGGTTTTTTAGAAGAAGCAAAACAACCCCAAACTGAAAACTTTCTGTATTTCCAGCTTCTTTTATGCCAATGGCTCAGAGCTGGTGAGTAGAGGATAAACATCTTCTGATAGATTTTTCTAATGCACTTCAACTTCGTGTGTGTGAATGTGTGAGAGAGGGTTGCATCTGTTAGGAAAGTGTCTGGGGGACAGAATGCAGATCAGTTTGTTCATGTGGGGTTATTTTAAATTTAACCACAGATGGGGCTTGGGGCAGAAGGTTTTTCCTCCTGCTCCTTCTCTCCCTCCTTCCAATAACGTTAAGCTCCCCACTTTGGGAAGTTTCAGCTCAAGTAGCTTCTGGATCAGGAGATATCAGAGGTGGCAGGTTTTCTACAAGCAAACAAAAAAAAAAGCCAAAATACTCTGTTCATTTTGCATTTTCTTCCAACAGATTAAAAAAAAGTCATGTTCACTGAGCTACGAGTTACGGCGTATTTTTAGAAGCACGGTGAACGCATGGGGCTCTAAATCACTCCCCAGAAAGCAGATTAAAACTAGGAGGTGCTAGAATAAGTGTGAAATGTTCGTCTGTTGGGAAAGGGAGGGGATGGAGGACTGTGAAACTTGATAGAAGAGACAAAGATTAGCACGCTGACTCGCTGGAAGCCACGTTATGTAGACATTAGAAGGCAACACGATTTCAGCTGGACAGAACATAAGCTTCAGATCTTATGCAAACAGTCAAAGCTGTTTAACAATTGGTTTACCCCCAGAACCCCTGAAAGGAGACAGGTGAATACGATGCCAAATACATTTTTCATGTTTCTTAAGCTAACTGTTTAAATAGTTAAGTGAACATCTGTCCAAATTTCCCCATCATTTCCATTTAGAAAAGTCTCCTATTTGAAGGCTGAAGAAAAGCACCTGCTTAACAATGCAAATGGTGCTGTCTGGGGCCCCTTTATTTTGTTTAATCTAGATTGAGCTCCACACAACTGTGATGCTAATGAATAATGGATATTTTATACTTGTGCATGTAGCAGTGCTGGGCACAGAGCAAATCTAGGATTAACCTCTCAGTTTCCCTGCCTAATGCATTTGACTCTTTTTTTTTTTTTTTTTTTGAGTTTGCTGTGACTTGGGTACTCTAAAAACAGATGCCTGGTTTTATGGGAAATGGGAAAATCCTGGCAAAAGCTGTCAGGCTTGGCTGTGCCCAAGTGGAAAGGGGCAGCTAGGCTGAGGAGGGGAGGGATGTCTGGAGTAATGGCTTGATTTGTGAGTGGGTGCTGAATGAGAGCCAGGGTGTTCCAGGGTGGAGACCTGGATGCTTTTCAGTGCCGCATTCTTCCAGTCCGCTCTCCTGGCGTTCGGCAGCCGAGGCCCGTGCCCAGCTGCCTCCCCTGCCTTGCCTGCCTGTGGGGGCAGGAGCAAGAGGGGTCAGCTTGCCAGGAGAAAGGGATTGCCTTTTGCTGTTGCGAATTATACAGCTGGGATTCCACTCTGCCTTTCAGCCTTCAGATGATGGAATCACGGGGGAAGAAATTTTGGTACTCCCTTTGCGGATTTTCCGTCCTGCATGAGTGTTCCTGTTTTGGTTTGCGTGGTTTAGCTCTCAGGGAAAACGTAGTGCTGTTTCTTCATAGGAAGGCCTGGGATTTTTCAGCCAGGCCTAATGAAAGACCACTGATACCACTTCTAAAGAAAAATCAGGGTGGGCTTTCTTAAAGCTGGAGAGCGAGCTGACTTGGGAGCACAGCACTGTAGGAGGGCGGGAGAGTTGTGCGGAGGTTTCTATAACACTGCTGGCTGTTTTAATTCACAATTACTGGCCAGTAATAATTAGTATTGATTTGCCTGGCAAATTGCAGGTTTAGAAATTGGTTATGGATTTTCCTGATGCTTCTCATCTGCGGGTTGTGGAATCAGCCAGAACCGATGGCTCGGAACAATCCGTAAGCCCAGCTCTGTCGGCAGGCAGCGGCGCGTTGCGTGCACGCAGCTAACGGCCAGCAGGGATTGTATGTCTTGAGGTTCAGCACCCCCAAAATACCATTTCTGTCATACTCTGGGCAAAGTGACTAACCACACGTGACCAGAGGCTAGGGGTGAACCTCGGTTCTGTCAGCCCGTGGCTCGGTGCCCCCGGCCGGCTGGCACGGCTGCGACGCCGCGGTGGCACCGTGCCCCTGGCACACGCGGGGTCTGCGGGGACACCTCGGGCAAGGGGGCTGCGGGAAGGATGCCACGGTCTTGCTTGAGTCCCCCCCGGCAGGAGCTGCAACAGCAGCAGACATCTGGGGAGACAGATAGCGAAAGCCAAGATGAAAATGGCAAAGCTTGCAGTGCTGGAGGGCTGTCCTGAAGGGGCGGGCAGCTGAAGTGGAACGGCTGAGCAGGCTGAGCATGCTGCTCAGGCCGCCGTGGAAGGGCTTAGCTGGCTCCAGGGAGGGCCAGGGAGGCACAGCCGGGGAGGAGGTCTTGCTCTCTGAGATGCTGTGCACTCATTGCAAGAGGAGTCGTGCTTTTTGTTTTTAAGCAGCAGGTAAGCCAGGTTCTTCCTGAGCTCTGTTTCAGTGCTGCCTGCCAGGATTGGCAAAGTTTGCGGGACTTCTGTGTCCTGCTGCCAGCCTGTCCCTCTGTCAGGCTGCAGCCAAGCTCGTCCTGCTCCCTTGCAGAGCAGGATGGGCAGCTCCCAGCACCTACCCCACTGCTGCAGAGAGGCAGATAGTTTTTGACTGAAATTTTGTGAGCCCCAAAATAGTGCTCTAAGTGTTTAATGCTTTTCTCCATTAGACAGCAAATTAGCCCTAGGCTCACAAACCAAATGAAGTTTCATCTCGATGATCGGAGCCTGCTCACCAGGCATTTTTATCCCAAGTTCCTGCACGCTGGTTGGTCAGTGAAATGGAGACTGCAACTTCTATTTATTGGTGCAATACAGTATTTGATACTGCTAATTACACTTAATTAGTCCTTCCACCATTTAATTAAAATGGCTTCTAATGATTGTGCTTCTTTGGCAGGCTCTTTGGTACCACCGGGAATTGTGCTGCCTGCAGTAAACTGATCCCTGCCTTTGAGATGGTGATGAGGGCCAGAGATAATGTTTACCATTTGGACTGCTTTGCCTGTCAGCTCTGCAACCAGCGGTGAGGACACAGTTATTGCACACACAAACTCATTTATACCTTTGCCTGCAAAACAGGGGAAACGTTTGATGCCCACTGCCTGTCTGGGGCTCACAGCCTGCTGGCAGGGCAGGGCTGGGTTGCCAGGCTGACCTGGCCTGGGGGATGCATGTAAGTACCTGTAGCCTTTTTACTGCAAATCCCCTTGGAGCTGCTGGGAGTTGGAGGGGCAAGGGGGAGGACACGCACACGGACTGTACAGCTGCTGCTGAATAAAACAAACTGCTCCAGCATCCTTTCAGGAGCCACCCTCTTTGCTGAAGGCAGGTGATGGAGAATGGACCTCCTCTGGCAAACTGACATTATCTTGCTTAAATCACGTTTCTGACACGCTCAAAACTGGGGGTGGGAAAGAAGAAGTGTAAAGAGAAGGGACAGAAAGAGAAAAATACTCTGGCTACACTAGGAACAAATCCATTTAGTTGCTGTGTAATTAATAGGGGATCTTGGTGGTATAATTTTGAGTGGGGCTTATTTATTTCTGCTGGGTGGAAGATGAACATCCTAAAGTATAATAAAGGGCCATGCACAGTGTTTTCACCTGAACTACCTATATCCACTTGAGCTTGGGAGGGCTGTGAAAAATCTTCCCAGCACTGTGTTTGTCAATCATTGTAGGCAGAATGGAAGCCCACAGAACCAGATTTGTCACTTTGTCACCTTCTGATGCATCCAGCTGTCCATCCTTGTCCAAGATAGACCTGGAACTGCTTGCAGTTCTTACTGCTTGCTAAGTCAGGCTGCAGTGACTGCCCAGGGTCAAGGGCTGTGCTGATATTCCTGTTCTGGATCTGTGGTTGTGTTTCCCAAAGATGAAACTAGGATGCGATGCCTCATCCCGTGGGAAAGTGTGAGAGACATGACAAAAACTTGTGGGTAGATGGAGAATCCAATTCTGTACAAGTCAAGCTAAAATCCTGACTTAAACATTCCTTGCTCAGTCTAGCACAGAGTCACAGTGGGATCTCTCACGGAGCAGCCACACACGTGTGTGAACGCAAACCCCTGCCAGCTTCCCCTGAACGTGGGAGATCCTGTCTGATTTGCTCCCTCCGCCAGCGGCTCGGCCCTGGAGCTGAATTTGGTGTCAGCTGCTTGGTGCTGGAGCACGGAGGGGGAGAATGAGGTGCCTTTGCTCGCTGCCTTACGGGAGGCGGGGGCGGCACGAAAGTCCAGGTACAAAAGTCCCATCAATGCTGTCGCCTGCACGGGCGGTGGCAGTGCCGGGGCGGCAGTGACATCTAGTGGCTCCTGGCCTTGGGCTCTCTGCGGGAGCCACGCGGGATCTTCCAGTTGCCCAGTCTTGTTTTGGAACTCCTGAACACAGAGTTGATGCCACCTCATCCCCCGAGATGCTCCTTCCACTCTGCTGCAATCAGCAGTGGGTTCTGGGATTTGTCTCCAGGCTGGGGAGTGTGGCGGGTGCTGCCAGGCTCAGCCCTCAGGATCGGCTCTTTTCAGCCTCCTGATGATTCCCAGGAAGGAGAGGGTTGCTCCCAAACTCCACGCCAAACCTGGAGCATTATAAATGTCCTTTCAGGCAGAGGCTCGGGGCTGCACAGTCAGGAGTGCTGGCTGGCCTTGGAGTCTGCAGGCTGAGTATCTCTCATCAAACCCCTGCTTCACCCTTCTTCTCTCCCAGAAAATCCTAGTGCTGCCTAGTTTTCATTTTCAGTAATTTCTTTTAAATTTCGCCCTTTATTTCAAAGGCTCCAAAGCACCTCTCCTCCTCCCTTCCCTCTTCAGCTCCAGCATGGTCCCACTCTGTCCTTCAGACAACCTCCAGGGCTGTCACTGCCAGGCAGGAGAGTGCAGGTAATCCCTCTGTTCTGGCAGAGTTGTGCTGTGATGCACAAGGGATTTGCTCAGTTTGTGAAGGGCTGAGTTGTTCTAGAAGATGGGCTGTGTGTAGATCCTTGCTTTTGGCTGAGGTCAGAGGGCTGCCAATTTTTATGACTTACTCTGTAGAAGTTTGGGCTTGAAAGGGCAGAATGGAAGTGATCCTGTAACAGACAGCACGGGATGCTGAACTGAGAACAGTGAGATTAAGTAACCCTAAAGTCAAAACTGCAGAGGTGGATGCCAGTTCTGGTTCTGAATTGGAAACCTCACCTGACACCCCATCTTGTTATTCAGCTCTGAAAAGATTTGATGATGAAGACCTTTCCTCAGTTCTCTTCCAGCTTGCTTACCCTTCTGTAGCTGGACTTTGTATAGAGTGCTAAATCCATCACAGCAAAATCTGCAATATTTTTACCAAGTGTGCAGTGTTTTCATCACTTCCATTCCCTAAAACATAAGTTTGGCATCAAGTCCTGTGTATTACCACTCAGGCTGCCATGCTTTAAACTGTTCTAAAGTCATCATGGTCATTGTAGTGCTGAATAAAAGCTGGTCACTGACAGGTCAGTGTTACAAGGGTTGCAGGAAATCCAGCTGCTCCTCTTGCCATTATCTGAAGTGTGGGTTTGCTGGGAAGAAAATCACTCTTAAGGAATGGCAGAGTAGGTTCAGCACCTATTTCTCACTGCTGCTGGCTGGAAGTTGATTGCCCAGACAGGCTCTGCAACATCCCAGCTCCAAGCATGGGGGCTGGCAGTGTGAAACTGGGCCTGAGGTAACCCTGTTAAATCCTCTGTCTCCAGTTGTGATGCATCAGCTGAAGAGATTTCAGTTCACTGGTGGGTTTGCAGGACTGGCAGGTAGAAACAGTTGCTTTTCCAGTGAATGAAACCCTTCTCCCAAAGCTTCATGTCACATCAGGGTACCCCTGTAGAGCATTTCAGTTCCCATGTGCTTGTACACATCCCCACACCTTCCAACTCCCAAATTCTCCAGCTCCTCCTTTGGCTCCTCTACACCCAAAACCAGGTTTGGCAAGAGACAGCTGTTGATGATGCTGGTGGCAAGAGTAATTCTTGCATTTCTCTTCCTGGAGATTTATATGGCACTTAAGGTGGGAATAAGCAGTGAAAAGAAAGCAGCTGTATCTGTTATTTATTGTGAGTAAACCTGATTCTGGGGATTGTGGTGCTAGGGAGAGTGTGTGCAGTAGTTTTTACCATAAAAGCTGTTCATTGAAATTAGGAATAATCTTTATCTTTTTAATATGCAGAGAAGGTTGAATTTCAGAGCTGCTAGAGCATGTGGGAAGAAGATGGAAGGTCTTCAGTGAAATCCTATAAAGTGTGAACCAATGCCCAGTTCTCTCTGTACCAACTTGGCAAATTAATCAGCTTATTTGCAGGTGTCCAGTTGGAGAAAACTTGTGCCTGTGCTGGGCCTATAAAGAAGCTCTAAAATTATCAGCCCTGTTCTTTTAGCAGAAAATACTCAGTTTTATGGAGATGCTCTGCCTGAAGCTGAGTTACAGATGATGAAAGCGCTTCAGACAAGGGGTAGGCAGTGCCAAAGCTCTGCCTTAAAGCAGGGGAAATGGGCATTTGAGGTCTGCTAAATCACCTGGGGATGGGGTCACCTCCAGTGATCTTCCTTCAAAGCCCAGAAGATATCTGGCCTCGCCAGAGGCTGGTACCTACCCCTTCCTCTCAGTGCAGAGCTGCCTTGAGGCACAGTGCCTGACCCAGGGTGTCTCTCTGCTTTGGGGACCTGAGGCTGATTTCAGACTCAGCTCTTGGGGCAGCCTGTGCTCTGGTCTGTCATTGCCCTGCCAGTGCTATGGACAAAAAACAGCCTCTGAATTGGGTGCAGAGAACATTATTTGTTATCTTGAGAAGTAAAGATTAGCTTCTGATTCCTGAGCAAGCAGGCAGGGCGGAAAAAGCTATTGGCTGTCAATTCACACCTCTCCGATCTTATATGTGGAACTTTTTTGACCTTAATGGTCAAATAAAATTGTTAAATATCACAAGCTTCTCTGTCAACTTCAAGACAAACAGAACAATTTACATGGTATATAGAGAGCAGTGCCCTTCGCTCAATGAAGATAAAGGTTAGGAGTCCAGCCACCGAGAAATTTCTATTTATTGTTCACAAGGGGGTGAGGGAGGACTTAATAGCCAGTCCTTGCCAGGAAATTAGTGTAAATACTGCTTCACCCGAGGGAACTGTGGAAATGTGGATACCAGCAAAAACTTCAAATAGGCTCCGTGTAATATCGCCCGCTTGGTTTCCTGGTTGGAGAGCCAACATCTCTTGTCTGCAGGGACAAATCCCTTAACTGCTCCCAACCTCCTCCTGCAGCTGGCATGGGACCTGCTCCCCAAGCTGCTCCCTGTGGCGTGGAGCCAAGCATGGATGTGCCAGGGAAAGGGACAGCAAAACCCTGGGATGGCAAGGGGAGAAGCAGTGGCAGAGCTGGAATTCAAACTCTGCTCACCGCCTCAAACTCCCCCCGCTCTCACGCCTGTTCCTACTCACACCCACTAATCCTTTTTTCTATCTTCCAGATTCTGCGTGGGAGACAAATTTTTCCTGAAGAACAACATGATCTTGTGTCAGATGGACTATGAGGAAGGGCAGCTGAACGGGAGCTTTGAGTCCCAGGTTCAATAACAGCCCCTACTTCGCTGGAGCACTGTGGGATGGGCGCTTGGCCGCACGAGCAGCGAGGACGTCTGTCAGCTTGCCTGCAATATTTTTTTAATTCTTGGTCCAGAGAGGACTATATACATTGTAGTACTTTTCCCCCCCAACACAAAGCAGTTACAATTTTAGATGTACAGTTGTGCCTGCTTAGCTGAGCACTGCATTGCCTGTATGTTTGTGAGTTTTTGGGGTCTGGGGGAGGGCTCTGTACAGTCTGTTTTCTGTATATAAACTGGAACATTTATTTTATGAAAAATGTAATGCAATTTTATTACTGGTGTGAATTAAAAATTATGAATGTTTCCTGGTCATCTTTGCCGTGGTTTCTTCCCTGTGTGGCAAAAGCCTGTATTTCCTGTGCTTTAGCTGAGCAGACTATTGGAAACGTGTACATATATCCCTGGAAACTGCATGGATCACAGCAGAGGCAGGCTCTCTCATAATAACTGGGGGAAATGCTGCTGCAGGGTTGTGGAGACTTCCATCCAACCACCTGCTTCCCTGTATAATGGGGGGGAACCAGCTGGGGCCAGGTGGTGGCTGGGAACCATTGGCACCACTGGCGGTGCTGTGCCATGCTGAGCTGCTGGCTGGGAGGCTCCTTGTGGATTCAGACACAGCATTGCCATGGAATTCCTGCTGGGATTCCTGCCTGAGCCAGTCTCTCCAGCCTGGGCTGTGAGGAACAGGCTCCCTGCAGCCCTACCAACAGGTGCCTGGGCATTGATCAGAATATTAATTTCAAGGCTTTGCTAGGCAGTGGGATTTTCCCATGGGGCATCACTGGTCCAGGTCAGAGCTGCAGCAAGAGCTGATGTCAGGGCTGGGACGTGACCGGGCGCTGATGCAGCAGATCCCTGCTCCCAGCCCTTTTTGCTTACTCTGTGCCAGGTGCTTTGACCTCCCACGAAATAAAAGCGATCAGATTTGAAGCATCTCCCAGAGAAAAAAATTCTGAACTGTGTTCCTGCTGCGATGCTTTGTGGAATGATTTTCAAGGTTATGCAATTCATGTGCAACCCACTGGACTGTATCAAACACATTTCTTTGTATAGTGAGTGTCACTTTAATATAGTGCACCAGTAGCTGTAAAGGATGGCTGCAATTCTATTTATTTTGTCTTCTTGCTTTTTCTTAGATTTACCCCCCTTTCCTTTAATAAATAGACACCGAGTACTTTTTTTCTGATGTGACTTAATTGGTTGCTGGTCCTGGGTCGCTTGTGTGTGTTCTCTGAATTGCAATTGCCAGATGTAGTGCAGCTTGGTGCTGCTCTGCCTGTTGCATGAAATGCTTTTATGTACACCTGTGCTGAATAATGGCTAAGCAGAAGCAAAACACCACCAGACACTTAGCATGCCTCAAAATATCACTTGTCATCTAGAGCTACCTCAGACATGGGGATTGATTGAGTCACTTTTCTTCACAAACAGATCTTTTGGGTTGGGAGACCCAGTATAAAATGCATGGCCTCATCCCTTTCTATTCCCATAAACATGGAATAGCAATTAAAGAGCCACTTGGAGCTGCCTATGGATGTGTGGTGTTTAAACTGCTGTTCTGTTTTAGTGCTTTTTGGGGTGGGGGGAGGTTGTCTTTTGAGAAACTGTAGAGTTGATGCTCTTTTTGTAGAGGCTGTTGGAGGCAGCCACCCTGGGGCTACGGAAGGAGCAGCTCGTGGCCCAAATGTTTCCATTCTTTGCTTTGAAATGGGCTGCCAGACAGCCCCTGCCCCAGCCTGTGCTCGGGATTGATGGATCCCTGCCTGCCTGCCCCTGGGATTTGCTTCAATTCAGCACACAATGGCAGGGCAAGGCTGCTGTCCTGTGGTGAGGAGGGGAGCAGTAAAACCAAACCAAACCCACTCACCAAACAAGCTGCAGGGGCTGTTCAGTCTCAGTTCAGATTCTTAAGGAGGGTTTTGGTACCAGTTTAAAAATTGAGTCCTTCAGAGGAAGGCACCCGGGCCACGACTCAGGAGCGGTGGCTTCCCATTGCTTCCCTACACTTGCCCTTGCTGTGAAATGCAGGCACTGCTCCCCTGCTGGGGTGCAGGGGCTTCATTTCTGATGGGCAACCCTCTTGATTTGTCACCATTGCTGTAGATCAGATTCCTGATACCTAAGGAGGAATTTCATGATGTTGGCTCATGCAAAAGCCCCAGCTGGAGGCTGGGTGGATGGGAGGAAAGCCTGGGGCAGGACACAACTTCTCAGTGCTGAATGGGGTGGGGCAAATATCCAATTGTCTTGTATTTTAAAAAGAAAAAAATACAAGGGAAAAACTGTGCAGCATCTGTATCCCTCTTTTCTGTGTCTGCACAGCAGACAAGGCCCAGCTGCCACAGCCCGTGCCCCAAAGAGCGTTGGAGGTGGGACACCTTTAAAAATAAAAATCCCAGGAGGAAAATGCCATCATGAATTCTTGTCTGAATGCTGCAAATTTGCTTAATAGAAACAAGGGCTGGAGTGCAGACCTGCTCTTGAATAATCACTTCCACTCTACGGAGCAAGAGCACGGAAACCTTTTGATGGTGTTATAGTCATCACTTGGCATAAATATTCATTCAAGGAATCAGAGCAGAGTAAATGGCATTTTAGCTGCTAATAATTTAGTATTAGCAGATAGCCTTTTTACTGCTAAAGATAACCACTGCTTAATCAGTTTAGTGACCACTGGCATACAGTATGACATTTAAGCCTGTGCCTCAGTCCCCGTGTTGAGGACACGGCTGCCGGTGACCGCTCTGCCCAAGCCTCCATCGTTCCCACTGTCAGCCCCAGCTACCAACTGCAGTCAACTGGCTTTAACTTCTGCATTATCTGCCATTTGCCTCCTTATCTTAGATCAAAGAGGAATTTTAAGTTCATACTACAGATGTTAAAATCTAGGATCTTCTGTCTCTTTCTCTTTTTGTGGTTGGGGCTAATGGCTGATCACAGCATAGTCTGATTTTGAGATTAAAAAACAAGCCAGTGTTTAAAGGCAATCAAAATCTTAGGCTTCGTCTCCATTCATCTTTAATGCTGGTGTAATTGCTGCACAGATTCTGGCTCTTCCTGCAGACTTAATTTATTTTATTTTTGGAGCATGCCCCTGTCTGTCAGAGGGATGTTATACTTCCCTGAGCAGCATTAGCGCTATTGAGCATTCCGCCACCAGCAATCCATCTCACACCATTTCATATCTTGCCAAACAAGTTAATCTAATAGTAACAGCGGTTTGTTACCTCATTGTTAGCTTAATTTACTTTACAAGAAATGCTATATTTGCATTTCATCCCTCTGTCACTGGCTTGTGAACCGTGCTTCCCAAGGCCAAGAAGGGATGGCTCGCACCGCGCTCGGCGCCGGTCCCTCGGCACTGCCACACTGGGGAGGGGCCGTCACCCCCACCAGGCTTCTTCCCTAATTGGCCAGGGGGGGATGTGGGGAGCTGGGAGAAGGATTTCCAAAGCCACAGAGCAGGTTCTGGAAATGCAATATTGAGAGTAGCACAAATGCTGCTGCTGCTCTTCCAGTAATAGAGCTGAGTCATAGACAGCAGCTTTCCCTGGCGGCAAACGTGTTCAGGAAATGTCTTTAGTATGGAAATCAGCAGATGTATGGACACAGGGCAGACATCTGCAGCACCAACAGCTTCCTCAGGCTTTCAGGGAGTGCTCCCTCACCAGCCCCTGCCCCTCCCCAGGGACTCACCCAGGTCTGTCTGTCTGCCAGCATGGTGAGGGCCCTGCACCTCGCTTCCAAATCGCTGGGCTGGGGGAGCTGTGAGCAAAGTGAGCAAAGTCCTCCAAGCAATCACTCAAAAGCCACTTCCCCAAAGGATCCAGCAGCCCCATGGAGCTGTGCCAGCTGATGTGCTTGGTGGGCAGTGGGATGGAGCTGGGGATGCCCCACGGGGCAACGTCAATGATCGGTACCTGGGGCTGTCCCAGCTAGGTCAGGGAATGTGGAGTTGTTGGAGGTGGAAATGGCTTTCCAGTGAAAACTTCTGACTTAATTGTTCATGAGCTCACTCTGTGTCCCATTGCTAAACCCTCTCCTTGTTTATGGGGCTCTGGCCTCCCACCTCCTCCAGCAGCTGCTGCCTTCCACTGCTTAAAGGAAGGGAGTGACCCCGTCTGGGTGTCCTGCTCTGGTTGGAACAGAGAAATGCTGAAGGATGCCAAGGGCAACTCTGGCCAGCCTGAGACATCTGGCAGGGCAGTTTTGTGGTGCTGAAGGTTTTTAGTGAAGGTCTGAGACAAAGAAGGGCTGGAAGGACCAAACCCAGAAAAACAGCAAGAAACAGAAAGGTGGGATGAAGTAGGGGATCAGCTGCAGATGAAAGTACCAAATATTGGGTGATTTTTGTGAATCATTGAAGGGCAAGTGCCCAAAACAGAGATCAGTTTTGCCACAAAAGCACTATGAAGCCCCTCATAAGTGATGTAAACAGTGGAAGTGTAAATATAAATGCACATCCAGCCTCTACTGCTGACTGGCCACATGAACCTGAAGCTGCAGGAGCTTCCTGTAGGGAATGTTTCACTACTAACTTAAATTATTTGAGGAGAGGAAGAAGGTGCTGCCTGCTGTCTGCCTGAAGGGGAGCAGAGGGGCCAGCTGCCTGGTTTAGTCCTTGACAATAACACTGCTGGAAAGAAATGTTGCTAATGCAACCTGGGCTTTTATGGGTGATTTTACTTAGAAAATTACCCTGAGAATAGCTTTATTATTATTGAATAGAATCAGGCATTTTCTTAAAGGTCTTGACATCCCTGCAGAAACTGTAGAAAATTGTGATTTTATTTAATGAAAATATTGTTATCCAAAACCTATTTCACTCTGGGGCTTACCCTTCAGGCCCATGTGCCTCCCAGCAGTGGAAAAGCATGGATTTCCTCTGGTCTGCCTCCCCCTCTGCAGCTCACATGGGGTTTTTTCACCCCCAAAATGCTTCCCTATGCACTTTGCCATCCATGTCTATCCCAGTGGAGTTACATATAAGCCTGTTAGTGGTAACAGAGTGGCCACCAGTGCTCTCAGGAATGGGCTGCCACCCTCCAAGGACAAACCCTGGTGACACTGCACCCTGGAAGCTGCTGGATCTCTCTTCTCCCCTTGGCTTTTGGTCCCATCACAGCGGTGACTCCTCAAGCCGTGGCCTCTGGTTGGTGGGTCAAGGGCAGTGGATGCTCCAAACACTGCCCAGGGTGTCCCTGTCCCCATCCTCCAGCAGCAGCTACAGAAAGGGCCCCAGTCTTCAGGAATGGCTTTTCAGAAAGTCTGTTATTTAACCCAAGTAACCCCTTTAATGTTCAGCACTCGGGTTCAGAAGGAGGACTTCTGTCTGCAGTTTGGTTTTCTGAGAAGAGCGTATCTTTGTCATCATTTAGGGTTTTTTTAATTATTATTTCTTAAAATTCTTGCTGAACAGACCCCAGAGATGCAGTGAAGCATCTTGCCTTGGCACACAGAGCACACAGAGTGCAGTCACAGCAGCCCTGGGGGGCTGAGGCAATGAATGACCTCTGCCAGGGGAGGAGGAGGAGGAGGAGGAGGAGGAGGAGGAGGAGGAGGAGGAAAGGTGCCCCAAAGTCTCAGATTCAGGACACAACATCCTCCAGAGCAGGATGCCTCGCCTTTGCACCTCAGAGGAAGCTCTAGGAAATGCCATCCTTTGGCAAGATACAAACAGCAACACTGTGGCTCAGTCGTGGCCACAGTGACAGCCCAGGGGCAGCTCCTGGCTGCCCTGAACCAGGTCCCCTCACCCCACCGGGGAGCAGCAGCCTCATAAAAAATTCCTCAGTGCAATGGCAATGTTGTAAAACATGAATATTTAGTGCATGCATAATAGTTGTTTATTCATACTTAAATGTCAGCTGATGAAAACAAACCTAAAAGGCTCCATTCCCAGGGAAGCACTGGCAGCTGCAGGAGATGGGATGCAAAGTCACTCTGGTTTTTGCCACTCTGAAACCCCGGGCAGCAGTGATGGACCCCTGCACTCTCCAGCTGCAACATATTCCTGCTCCCTGGGAGCCAGACCTCGGGGAGCCAGTGCTGTCACACTCTTAGGACACCTATCTACCAGAGAGAAAGGGTTCCACATTTGTGCCAGAGCTGAATTTGGCTAAAAGTCTGCCAATCTGGGGTGTGCACTCCCAGCACGGGCGATGGAGTGGCCAAAACTTTGCAGGACAAGGATGCTGTGGATGCAGGGATGTGGCCAAGGATGCAGGCAGGCAGTCCCCCCTCATCCTGCCTGTCTCCTGCCCACTCCTGCTCACCAGCACGAGCAATCCACACTTGGGAAGGGGGAAAAAAAAAAACCAACAATAAAAAAGAGAGAGAAATGAATTATCAGTAAAGTAAAGAAACACAAACTTATGAAGGACAATTTTTTTTGCTGTCAATACGCACAAAGAGACAAAAATTGGAAGCTTTTGAGGAAAAGAAATGCGTCTGAACTTCTGAGCGAGTGAAAAAGTACTGAAAAGCCCTGCCATGCCAAGCTCCTCTGAGGTAACTTCTGTGCTTGGAAAGAATATTTCAGAAGACATTTTATTCTTTAGAAGATGCCAAAAATGCAAGACTTGGCACTTTAACAAAACAGAAAAAGGAAAACACATAATCTTCTTAACTAGTAAGTCTTTGAGCCCAGGATCACATTGTTGCCATATAATAAAAAGGGATGTTATGCAGTAAATTGGGCAGTTAAGAATTCTGTGCATACTCAAAATCGTGACATTTCAAGGACAATAAAGTTGGCTGGCTCGTGGCCATTGGCCATACGAACAGAAAACAAAAAAATGGATTGTCAGCTGGTTATTCATACTGCATTACAAAACAAGTCTCCCAACAGGCAAACACTCTTTATTGCTTGTGTTTTTGCTCCAGAAATATATTTTTTAATTAAAAAAAAAAAGAGTTCTCGCAGCATTCATCTTACAAATGTTAACCCCTTAAAAGACAATTCTGACATGCTTTGCCCCTGGCTTTTCCACTTTATAAATGTTCTACAGACAAGGAGAAAATCAGAAGGAAAAATTTATTTCTCGCATGGCATAAGTGTCTGTTTCTTTATGGGGAGAAAGAAAAAGAATCAAGGCATTTGAGACAGCTTTTATGCTATTAATCATGTGGGATGAAATTAATCACGTGGGATTCATCTGTTCTGAGTTTTGGGGCGTCTGACTTGAAGCCATCCCTGGAGAGTTGTTTCCCAGAGCAAACACAGAACCTGTGAGTGTGTGCCAGGTGATGTCCCCAGAGCTGCTGCCAGGGCTGAGGATGGTCCCAGCTCAGTGCTGGGCAGTGGAGTGGGGCTGGTGGCAGGGATGGTGGCTCAGGGAAGGGGACCTGCCCTGGTGTTGTCCTGGCTCTGTCTGCTGAGCTTTACCAGGTGTGTCACTTCACCCTGACCTGTGGAGCTGTCCAGGCTCCCCAAGGGCTGTGCTGCTACTGCAGTTGTGAGCACAAAAAATGATTCCTACCTCCTCTGTGGCTGCACTGCACGCAGGCAGTGATGCTGCTCCTCCTGTGCTTTCTGCAGGCCCTGCTTCTCCAAGGGCAGCCAGGGATGCTGAGGCACATCCTGCAGGTTTCTGACACACTGCTGTGCCCTTCCTCTGTCTCTTTAATTGTCCCAGGGGGTTGTGCTGGAGCAGCTGCAGGTGGTTTGCAGCAAGATGATCAGGGCTACACCTTCTGCAGGTGGTGGGGGAGTTGGTTTGGGGTGAGGTGCTGTGAGTCTCTGCTTGGAACAGGTCAGTGGGCTTTTCCTGAGCTTTTGTTTGGGCTGGAGAAAGGGCAGGATGTGAGCCTGGTGATGGACACAGGATATGTGCTGGTGCTGTGTTGTTCTGGGCTCTTGCTAAGAGTTGCAATAGTTTGTAAGGGAAGGAATCTCAAATCCCTGGTTAAGTCAAGTCCCCTTGGCTGGAGGACAGGTCTTTGCTGGGAATGATGGCTCTGTTTGGTCACAAAGCTCCCACCCTCTCCTGCTGGGTTTTGGGATAGAGACTGAGTCAGGCTGTTGTGGTGAGAGTTTGTCCCCTCTGTCCTTTAAGTAAATCTGTCCTGACCACAACTTAGGGGAGAGGCTTGGTCAAAAAAACTTCTGTAAGTGTTTTTTTTGGAAAGTGCTGGTTGGTTCTTTGTAGAAATGGCACTGGGCTAGACCCTGAACTGATTAAAATACATTTGTTGCCTGTCAGGTTATTGTATTTCTCTCATCCTCTGAGTCCTGGGTCAGCTCCCTGCTCTTCTATGTAGCTTCCACTTTCTGTGCCACTGGTTTCTGAACAGTGCCTTTACTTGTTCCTTCTGCTTCTCCCTCTCCTCCCAACTTCTTAAGCATTTTTTGCAGTGTGATTTTCTCAACCTTTCCTTCATATTTTAATCTATTTTTGTCTCTCCCCTGTATTATATATACTATATATATATATATATTTTTTGCCTGTATGTGTTGTTTCCCGTATTTACCTTGTTTTGATTGCACATTCTGTGGGACAAAGCACAATGATGCCATTTTGTGGATAATTAAATCCTCCTGGTTGTGGTCCAGCCAGTGGAACAACTCATGCAGGAGGGTATAAACTGCCTGGATTTGCATGCAGAGTCTGTCATCTGCTGTGAATCATTTTGGGATGCTTTTGCATGAGTGAAGCTGTTTAAAAATAAATTGTATTGTATTAGACTAATGGAAGATAATAAATTCAGTTGGTCTTTTAGCTTAAAATTCATCAATGTCTGGAGCTGGAAGGGGGGAAGGAGCTGGAGGACATGGAGCCATCCAGCAATTAATGGCCAGGAGCTCAGCTCTTGCCAGGCTGCTGTGATGCCCAGCAGTGTCACACTGCTCTGGCAACTTGAGGATAGCACTAAACCCCTCTTAAAAAGGCAGAAACTACCAAAAAAAAAAAAAAATCCTTCCTTCTTTTAAACATCAATTAACAAAATATCCTTTAATCAAAGTCTGCTCCGAGTTGCACTATGCAAAGGGCTTATTCCAAGATCAAAAACCTTTGAATTATTGAAGCCTTTCCACCCTGATGGCATTTGATGTCCCCACACTACAGCAGGAAGAGCCCTTTTTTTGGGGGGGGGGGGGGGGGGGGTGTAATTTCCCCAAGATCAGAACATGTCAGCTCTGCTCTGATTTTGGCCAGCAGTGTGCACGAGGCTTGTGCAGATCCTCGCTGGTCAATTTTGGGGAGAATAGCACAGAGAGTGCACGACCTGCTGCTGTGTCACAGGGCTCCTGGGACAGTGTCCCTAGCAGGGGGTGCCCTGTAGCCCCATCCTGGCTGTGGGGGTACTGCAGGGAATGAATTTGTGGTTATTTCTGTGCATCACCACCTGCTCCAAGTGTCACTCCCTGTGTCTGTGTGTCCCAGCACGTGCTCCCCTTGGTTTTGTGTCCCTGTGTCCCAGCACATGCTCTCCTTGGTTTTGTGTCTGTGTCTGTGTGCCCCTGTGTCCCTGTGTCCCAGCACATGCTCCCCTTGTCTCTGTGTGTCCCTGTGTCCCAGCACATGCTCCCCTTGGTTTCCTGCTCCCCCTCTGCCCCAGCCCCAGGTGGCTGTGGTGCTGCTCCAGGACAGCCCCCCTGAGCTGTGACAGCCCCCGGATTCCAATCCCTGGCTCTCTCCCACTAAGACCCAGTTCCTTTTTCCCTCTTTGTGGATGATGCCTTCTCATCCCAGCGCTGTTGGGGATTTGGGGTGATTCTGGTGGCTTTGCAGAACAAGGAGGCTCTCACCTCCTCCAAGCACGTGGAAGGAAAGCAGTTTATCAGCAGAGCAAGTAACTCACAGTGAATAATTCCTTCAACAAGCACAGCTCCTATATTTGAGTATCTGCTGTGCTCTTCCCGAAATTGTTGGTACTCAGAATTAAGGGAGTTTGGGGTTCTTTTTTCCCTTTTGGTTTGGGGTGTGTGAGTGTGCTCTGGCTGTGCTGGCCAGCTGCAATGACTGGCACCAATTGCCCCTCTGGTACTGTCAGAGTTCCCCAGCCCTCTCCCTCTGCACAGCCAGGACAAAGGTCCTAGAAATGTCCTAATTCCCTGAAAATATGGCAAAAGCAAAGACTGGTGTGGACAGGATTAATATTCACCTAACAAAAAAGGCTCTGTAGGCAAAGCTTGTGCACTGATGGAGGGTGACAAAAGCCCTCTAAGCAGGGCTGCTCATGTTTAAACTCACCTGAGTGGTTGAGAAAGTGCCCTGGATGTGTTTTTTCTAGTACTTTTTATTTTCTTATGTTTGACCCAATACAACTGTTAGTTTTCTTTCACATTTCCAGTGGTGCTCCACTGAGGAAGCCAAGAGTGTAATTTATGGAAGGAAAAGGTGCAGCAAATAGATGCTTTGGCCTCTAAAAAGCAGTCCTGGCACTTAAGAAGTCACTTGATGAATGGAACCTTTGGTTGATGTCATTTGCTGGCTTTGTGAGCAGCTTCTCCTAAAGCCTTGCTTTGAGGAAAAGCAGATTTTAAGAAGTGGGTGTATGGTCTGGACTCTGCTGCTACACGTGGTGAGGCTCACGCTCCTGGAAACTCAACTTTTGGCTGATAACAGGATCAAGCAGCACTGTGGTAGCTTTCCTCCTTCACCTGCCCCCAAACATTGCATTTACAGCAGGAGGTAAAGGCTGTGAGAAGGCTGCAGGTACAAACACACCATGCTTTGGTGTCTTTCCTTGCACACAGGTCCCTGGCAGGCTGATCTGGCCAAAGTGAACCCTGCCTGTTGGTGTCCCAAACCAAGGTCCCAAGGGGATAACTTGGCAGGGCTTTTTCAGCAGCAAGATGTGATGGGCAGCACCTGTTTGGGCACGTGGTTATGGCTGGGTCCTCCACAAAAATAAAATAAGCTCAGGTTTTATCCCCATTAGCAAAAGCCCAAACCAGTGCCCCCTTCCCCATGGCTGGAGATGATCTGACTCAGAGGAGGCTCCAGAGCTGCCTGCTGCAGATGTGAGAGGTAGAATTTGGGAGCAGTCTGGTCCTGCAGATTTTGCTCTGGCTCCTCTCATTGTTGTCATCCTCTCCCACTGTTGGCTCTGCCCTGAGCTTTGGAGGGATGTCCTGCAGTCACTCCTGGTGGCTGCTGTGGTGCAGAGCACCTGCAGCAGTGGGGCTGCTCCTCCCCAGTGCCACAGGAGCATTCCCAGGGTGTTTGTGGGGCACAGAGCCACACCTGGGGCTGTGCAGCAGGTAAACCTGTACCTGCAGTGGGATTGCTGCCCTGGTAAATTACACTGCTCAGGACTTCACTAGATCAACTTTCTAGTCAGCCCAGGTCGTCTTTTTTTATTATCCAATTAACTGTACAAGTTAATAAGAAATTTTCTTTTTATATAAAACCGAGCTTTTTTTTTTTTTTTTCTTCTATGCCTGGAGTAACATAAATTGACCTTTTCATATATAGCTTCAGTGTCCTGGGACTGATTTGTGGATATATATTGCTGCTTAGAAAGGCTGTAATTTACAAATGATTGTTTGGAGGACTTCAAATTACCACCATTCATATATATGGATATATAAACAAAAATTGAAGCTTCTTGGGACATTCTACATAAACAGTTTTCTTGGGAAGAAAAAGGATTCTCAATAAAAATAATAATAAAGCCCAGTTTTTTGTTTTTTGTTTTTTTTTATATCTATGCTACTACATAAAGTAGGGGTAGATTACTTCAGTCCTACATTTATATTTCAGCATTTCTGCACCATTCCCTCTAACTTTTTTTTTTTTTTCTTCCATCATATTTAAATAAAATACTTCTCTATTCTATTCCTGATGGGTTTGGGGTGTGCAGGTAGCAGAAACCTTGCTGCCCAGCCCTGCCTGCCTGTGCTGTCTCTGAGAAGAATGGGGATGGGGAGGATTAGCTCCAGCTACCTTAATGAAATATCACTTCAGCTTCTAAGTCTCTCTCACGGAAAAGTACATGCATGCACAAAGAGAAACACTTTTGGAAGCTGCTTGTGGTTTTTATGGCCCTGCTGCTGGGAGCTGCTGACAGTATCTGCTCTCAGCAGTCAGGCTGTTAAAGCCAGATACCCTAAAGTCCCTGCTTTACTTTGGAAGATATTTCTATAAGGTTTTTTGGCTTTCCTGGTCCAAGACAGAAGAAAAAACCCAACCAAAACACAGGGTCAGCAGGAGCAGCCAAGGGCACAGCTGCAAGAGGAGTTCTGCAGCAGCACTGAGCACCCAGGGCTGTGCATCTGCCCACAACATTCATCCAGCCTCCAGTGTCTGTGCTTTGGGGGCAGCTGTGAGGAGGTGTCATATTGTAAGGTAAAGGGGCCTTTCAAGCCATTAATTTGTCAAGTTGTTGTTTATATTAATTTTTTTTTTAGCTCCTGTGAACTTTGAGGCATTTACAACACGTTCTATAGTTTTGTGATTTTTTTTTTTCAAAGTTATAAACAGGTTGATGCAAGTTTAGATGACTTTATTTAGACTGAAAGTAGATCATTTAGTGCTAGTTCATGTTTCTTGCCTATCAGAAACCAAGTAATTTTTAGTCCCTTTATTAAAGCAAGCAACACAATCTGCCTTCAGCTGCCAGTGTGCATTTCCAATGAAATGTAAGGACTTAAAAATGAGCACAACTTGAGCAGAGGAAAAGGGATCTCGATGCAACAAGAACATGGTTTTAATTGAGATTAGTTGGCCCATATTCCATTAGCAAATCCCATCCCATGGACACTGTTCCTGCAGAGGCAGGCAGGATTTATCAGCCTCGGTGCTCCCTTGTGCTGCTGCTCTCCCAGGGAGCCGCGAGGAGCGAGGCGGGACAGGCTGCTGTATATCACCCATCTCCTGCTCACCAAATGATGATTCAGATTCACACTGAGATCTATAAAAGTCACTGCTTTATTGCTGTCTTGTATTTCTGTATTAACCACCTCATTATCATCCCAAATGGAGTATAAATCTGAGGGTATCCAGTTGCTCCGGCCCGCGCGCTTGCGCTCCCCCGTCTCCTGCCGTATAAATCTCGGCTCCGGGTCACGGGAGGGAGCCAGCTCCAGAGCAGGCAGGCTTTATAAAGGAGCAGCCTCCTCTCCTTGGGGCAGGCTGGGCAGTGCTCCGTGTTCTCCTGGCTTCTCTGCTGCTCTGGGGGAGCAGTGGCACTGATGCTTCCCGGGGATGCTGCGCCTGCTGCCAGGCCACATGTCGCGTCCCACGTTTAGGAGATGCGCTGGTCCCTTCAGAGAAAGGCCAGTCTTTGGGGTCTGGGGCTTTTTGTGTGTAGGGTGTGGCTGATATGAAGCCAGTTGCCACGTGGGAACCATTGGGAGAAACCACAAATGGCTGGGAACCATCTGGGGAGAGCCCCAGGCACCCTGACCTCGGCCACACGCCACCTGCTTTGGGCACTCGGTGTCTTGGTCTTGTGTTAGAAAAAGCCCCAAATCAACAAGGAGGCTGGACCAGGCTGGGTCAGATCATGCCACAAGCAGCCATGGCTAGGAACTGGATGGATCTTGAGGTGCATGGGGGATTTAGTGCTCTGGAGAGGCCTGAGGGCTGCCAGTGAAGCTCCTCCAGTGCGCTGAGATGAGGTTTGATGCCACATCCACAGCTCGCTTCGTGTCAGAGTCAGAAACAATTGCAGGATTCAGCACATGATCTTTTGATCAGGATTTCTCATCCCTGAGAACACGTGCCATTAGCAGGAGACAACTTTTCCTGTAGTTCAAGGCTAACCATGTGTGCTTCTAACTGTTGATGAAGAATGCTATTCCTAGCACTGAAGTGTAACTTTCTTAAAATAAACTGGGGGGGAAAAAGTGCAACCTCTGGATCAAGATGTCCCAAAGGCAGCAGCTTTGGGACATGTTGCTTTTCTCAAAGAGCTTTTCTTTTTTTATCTCATTCATTTGGTGAGAAGAGACCAAATGAACCACAGAGAAGGCAAAATAATTTTTAAATTATAATTATTTTCTGTTTCTGCAATACAAAGCACTTTTGGAGCAGGTGCCTCTTAAAACCTGCTCATCACTACAAGCTATTTTTGTTGCTAGTTCCCATCCAAAGCAAAGTGATGAGTTTCCCAGAACTTGATAAATTACACCCCTCCCTTGCAAATTATTCTCCTTCAATCTTCTACCACCTCTGGTCTTGATACATGGGCTGGAGAGGGTGGCAAGCTTTTAAACCTCATTTAATGCTCATACCCAAGAGTTGCAGAGTTTTCTGGGTTTCTCAAAGGTTGTGCTTACTTCTCCCACTCTGCATGAAGGCTTTTTAAAATTATTATTATTATTATTATTATTATTATTATTATTATTATTATTATTATTTTCACAATGCTGCTGATTCTGAGCTGATTCAGGCACCCAGGTAATGAATATTCTAAAGCAAAGCTTTGGAGGAGAGAAAAAATGTCAGGGACAGATATATTAGGGACACAATGAAGAACCTGTTTGATGTTATGCTCAATGCTGAGACTGCCATGAGGACATGTGGCTTTTCTTCTCTTCCTACTCCTTGTCCATGAGCTGCTGGACTCCCCTCATTGCCTCCCCTCTGGTACCAGGTTCCCCTCCCTTTGCTCTTTGTCATTAGCTGTGGTCCTCACATTTCACTGAGCATAATTCCTTCACTCAGGATTTTATCCTGAGAAGAAGAAAAAGGCAGAGAGAGACCCCAGAGATGGGAAAAACAATCCTTATCTCATTCACTTGTCCTGTGTTTTGCTCATGTGGAATGTGTTAGGAATTTGTTTACCTGAACTGATGAGCCTGACTGGTGACCATTGGTCAGTGATTGAATGCAATTCAGGTGAATTGTGTTCAATCACTGACCAATGGCCACACAAGCTGTGTTGGAGACTCTGGAAAGAGTCATGAGTTTAATTATTATCTTTCTAGCCTTCTGTAAGTATCCTTTCTCTATTCTTTGTATAGTTCAGTATAGTTTTATTTAATATAATATAGTATCATAAAATAATAAAATAGCCTTCTGATCAAATGGAGTCAGAGCATCATTCTTCCCTGCCATGAAGGTTCAAGGCTTCCTACAACAGTTAGCCACTGAAATATCATGTAGTTGCACAAGGTGGCTTGTTCTGTGCTTCTTGTTTCCCTCTTTTGGGTCTCTTCTCCTCACAGAAAAAACCAGTTCCCATTTGGCAGGTCCTGGGCTGTTGGCTCCAGGCAGGTTTTCCCTCATCAGCCTCTGAAGACACATTGGTAAAATGTCAGTGTCACACACTCCATCATGCAGTGAGAACTATTAAGTGCACATTGTTATTCCTGCATTCAGACCTGCACTGCCTCTTTGCCTCCCTGGGAGCCTCATCTAAAGACCAAATACGATGCTATGGATGTTGGGTAGAGTGAGCAATCTTCCTTCCCCTCCTGCTCCTTCTTTTAAACATTTATTTCCCCCCATTCTAGTTGATCTTTCCCACGTTGCACCAAGCAAAAGCAACTGGGGCTGGCAGCACAGTCTTTTGTGGTGTTTTTGGGGTGTGGTGGGAGAAGCAGCTGCTGGGGGAGGACAAGATAATCCTGGTTTTGAGACTCCTGAAGATGCCCAACGTGCAAAACTTCTGCAGAACACAACATTTAATTGGGAATTTCTTTTTCTACTGAAAACTGTATCTTCTGCACCAGTGCACTGCCTTTCCAGAGTACCTTTAGAACTCTGACATTCATCTCAGGAAGCCTACAGGCTCTCCAGCAAGGAGTCTAAGTTAGCAGCAATCAGGAGTGTGGACTCCAGCACTCCCTTGTGTGCACACTCCTCATGCACACAGGTGTTAAGAGGCAGGTTCACTAGAAAAATGCAGAGTATTGCAGCCTCACTGGTGATGGAATCAGCTGGCTGCTGGGTCCTGATCAAAACTTGGAGGCACTTGGGGAGAAATTCCTGCTTATGGGTACAGTCTTCTCTTTTAAGCCCTGGTCCAATTGCTTTAACATGATTTTGGGCTCCTGAGGCAAGTCAGCACCAGGAGAGGGTAAGAAGAAAGGAATTTAATCAGAAAGGAAGACATTTCCCCAAACCTTCATTCATTTTTTGGGTGTGCATTTGCTGGAGTGTCCCACAGCATGGCTCTGGTCACTGCAGACTCCTCCAGGCAGATGATTTACCCTGACTTTGGAGCTGCCACGAATGAAAGGCACTTAACAAATGCTTCTGAAAGAAGAAAACCTCTGTACTCCTCTCCTCGTCATTCACTTTCAAATTGATAAGTTAAATACTGTACTCCAGCATAAACATTTCTCAGGGACAAAGTATAAACATTTCTAGTGGAGTGCACTTAATACAATTTTGTTTGCCAAGTGGTGCTGCCTCCTCCCAAGCTACGTCTCTGAGAGGGTTTTATTTAAATGGAGATATAAATTAATTGCACTCAGCACAGCCTCTCATCCCAGCTCTCTCCTGCATCCATACCCTTGGACTCTGTGAAGGGAAGGGCAGGTGGGAGCTGTGGCAGCTGAAATACTGGCAGGACACCACTGCAGCCCTGCCTGCTGCCTTCCTGGTCTCCCTTGGCTATTTTTTTTTCCATTGCAAGACATATGACTGGATTTGCTTTAGTTAGATGGATGCAGATGCAATTCCATGAAAGATCTCCTTCCCGAGGCAGGGGTTAATGCAATGTTTTGTGACCTGGCTCTACAGTGATGGGTGACATCAACTCTCAGACAGCTGGATTAAATTAATATATGTCAGATATTTTAAGGTTTCATTCAGGAGAAAGCCTAATTTTAGACTTTGATTGAATGACTGTCATGGTAATAGCATGGATAATTTCCTTTCAAAATTGGCAAAATTTAAATTTCTATGATGTCTTAAACTGGGCCCAGTTATTAAAAAACCTGAGCTTTCTGACATCTGTCTGTCTGTCCCTTCTCTACCTGAATTCCAGTTTAGATACAAATTCCTGGTCAAACCTGACTTTCTTCCAATCCCTCCTCATCATGCATTTTGTTCATCCATGAAATACTTTGGAGCAAAGTAAGGAAAAGTGCCACCCTTGTGAATGGAAATCAATTTTGCCATCTAGACCAAAGTTTCCATGTTTTGCAGAGGAAAACCACAGCAGGTACCAGAGGCAGGCATTTTGAGTGCTGTGGAGCCTCCCTGCCTCTGTCCCCTTCAGGGGAAGGGGGCAGTCCCACACTCCCAGGATCAGAGTGAGGGACCTCGAGGATCAGCTGGTCCAACCTTTCTTGGCAAAAGCACAACCTGGGAAAAAAAGGCCCAGCTGAATCTTAGAAGTATCTGAGGCTGCAGAATCTACCATTTCCCTGGGGAGATTATTCCAAAGGCCTGACTGTGCTCATTGGGAAAAAATTTCCTCTTGTGCCTGACTGGAATTATCCCCAGGTGTAACTCATAGCCATTACCCTTGTCTTTTCCATGTGAAAAAAGGAGTTTTGATCTTTGCAGCCAGGAGCTTATGAACTGTTTTGGGGGTTTTTTCCTCTGCTGTGAGATGTCAGAACAGCTAGGTGGAGAATTTTGCCTGAGAGGTTCCTTCCACAGCAGTCTGACCTGCCCATTACGAAAGCCAAGGGGAGGCTCGGGGCAGGGGATGAGGGCTGGGGATGGAAACTTCAGCTCAGTGCTAGGAAGTCCCATGGATCCCAACCTTCTTGAGGCTCCAAAGCTCTGCCCAGCTCCTCCCTACCAGGAGTTGCAATCTGTCAAGTCTGCAGAAACAAATTTGTTCTCATAAAACAGCGGTGATTTTATGGTGCGAGAGGAGAAATGTACAGCCAGCATCTTGCTGCTCATCAGAAAAACAGCAGCTACCTTTTTCTACCAAAGGTTTTTTTGCCTTTTCAAGATTAAAAACCTCCCAAGGAAGGCTTACAAGGTTTATGGCAGAGGTATACAAGAAGCGAATTAAAATTCCATAAATATATTTGCTGGCTAAAATTTATATATCCTGTATTCCTCGGGTATCTAATTAGATCCAAGAAGAAAATAGCCCTGCAAAGGATTGGCATTTTGCTCAAATAATTTTTAAAAATTGAGCTAAATAATGGCCATTTTATACTGCACACAATATAATTGTTCTTCTTGTATTGGGGAGCAGTTATAAATTATCTGGTGTCCCATTCTGCCTCATTGCCAGGCCGAGTCCCAAACAATTGTGAATATAGTTACTGGGCATGTAAATTCACAGTTTTCTGACAACTACACCGTTACTGCTGCTGCTAACTAACATTCTGTATAAAAAATGCAATCCCTGGGAAAGAAGGAGCATTTATCTAAGTGCTGACATTGAAACATTCTGAATAACTCCTTGAATCATTTGTACTATTATGGGGAGAAAATGTAATTATTGTAATCAGCCTTGAGTCTGAGGCCATGTTGTTTTAACAAAAAAAAAAAAGGGAGAGGGGAGGGGGGGAAACCAGATCTGAACAACGAAAATGAACCTTGATAATGGAGCAGCCTTGAATTCCACTTCATTTATCACACTAATGGATGTCAAGATGACCTCAATCAAACATTTTGTTTTCCAGTTTTAAGCAATGGAAAATGTGAAAATGTTTTTTTTTTTTTCCTCTGGGAACAAAAAAAAAAGGGAAAGTTATTTAAATTGTTCCTAGTAATTACATTAGAGTAGAAGGTCAAAGTCAATATGAAATAGTATCAACCAACCTTTTGATGAGTCTTGTCCAGGCTCTTTGCTGGCACTGTTCACACATCTCCATAAGCCCAGTGCAAGCTTTATGTTTCTCTTTCCCTATTCCTTGTGTTTTTATGCTTCACTAGAAATCCCATTTTGTGGTGGTTTTATCTGGAACCCCAGCAGTATTTCATTGAACATTTTTAAGTAAATATTTGTGTTGTTTAAACACCACCTCCCTCACTGGCATGCTTTGGGGTTGGGTACAGCTGTAAAAAAGGCAGAGAAATCTGAGTAGAAAGAAGTTTATGTCAACAGCACTTCATGAAAATGTCCTGATTCACCAGTAACATTATAAGAATATCAGGATTTTTAATACTGAAACTTTAAAAAGTGCTTATGTTAGTGTCTTTGAACAGCAAAAATACCACGTGACAGATCACTGTGGGCCCCTGCTCACTTCCACATGAAGCTCTTGGAGCAGTCTGTGCCAAATAAACTTCTTTGAAACGGTCAGAAATCATCCATATGGTAAAAAGTCACCTCTCCTCTCTTCACCAATAATTCAGTATTTAGGAAAATACTTTGCAAAAAATGTGGAACCATGTGGTCCATGGAAGGGGCCCTCCTGTAGGAAGGGCAGAGCCAGGCTGGCCCAAGTCCCCTGCCCTCCCTAGCTGGGCAGAAAGTGCCTACATGGCAGAAAAGAGCAGGAGCAAACAGGTAAGAGCAGAGGAGAGATGCTTGATGCCTAAAAGGATGTGTATGAAAAGCAGTGTACAGACCTCAGTGTCTTCCTTGGGAATAAGAGTGCACTGTGTAGTAACCTCAGGCTAAAAGACAGACCAATGAATCATAATAGAAAAAAAAAAAAAAAAAGTGTGGACATTTTTAAGTTGAGCTTTTAAGAATAAATAAATCTGTAACATAAATCAGCTGTGTCTTTCCCCCTCCCTCCCTCCCCCACCCCCAAACACTTGCTAAAGCGATTGGAAACATTTGGGTCTCAAAAAAAAAAAGGGGAAAGCTATAAGTGCTTTTTCTTTCTTTTTTCTGCCAAATCATGCAGAAGATGCTGGCAGCTGCAAAGATTCAATTATACACAATGCAAAAAATAATTTAGAAAAATAATGGCACTTGAAAAAAAAATCGCCTCTCCAGAAATTGCGTGGAACAATAAATCTGTTAATTAGCTAATTAATATTCAATTGGGGTCAGTGGGCTTAATAGAACCTTTTTCTGAGACCCAAGAAATTTTCCAATCACAATGTTAAGCCTGCCCACTTTCATTATCATCTAAGCACAGGCAGCCCTTATCAGGCCGCCAGACGCCCGGGAACAATGCGGCACCATTATCATCCCTGCGCAGCGGGCGCGGGTACCACAGTCGGATGTTGCAGGCTGTGAAGTAAAAATGCTTGAGCATTTAGGGTAATTGATATATGGCTTCTGCTGTATTGTTTAGGGCTGTTTGTTTGCTCTAGTGGTATTTAAGGCAGCGGAGCATCAGAAGATTGATTTTCATTGGTTGCCATTTTTTAAATTTTTTTTTTTAATTTCTTTCTTTCCGGCGGAATCGATGACAAGTTGTCAGTGTGGGACCCTGACCAATAGCATCTGGCAAGTGCTCCCCATGGCACAGGGGGTGCTGCTGGCCAGGCACACGTGGAAAGTGCTGGGGCAGTGTGCTGCCCGTGCCTTCTGCCAAATCTTGTCCGGCAGAGACGCCGTGGGAACGCTCCCCTCGGTGGGTGGACATTAAAACCCACATTGCCATAAAAAAGGACACATTTAAACCTGCCTCGCTATAAAAAATGACAAAATGCAAGATCTATGTTATGAGTGGCGGTGGCTGCTTTTATTTATTTTGCCAAGGGACTGTAGTTTTCTGCTGTAAGGCCTGCTGTCCTTTCTTAATATCAAAATATGGAAGTGGGTCCGGTGGCTTTGGGTGTCCCCGCTGCCCCCCAGGTTTTGAGAGTGCTGTAGATTGCAGCTTTTGGAGTTCACTGGACTGAATACGGTTGTTTATGGTACTCCACAACATTTCATACAACAGTTTGCCAGTGAAATTACATTTGTTGTTTAGGTGGCAGTAAATCCTCCAGGTTAGCATGGAAAGGCCATCTAGGTCCAAGCAGTTTGACACAGGCTCCTTAAATCACCTTCCCAGCCCCCTGGCATGTACCACACTACTCTGATGATTAGATTGTAAATGGAAAATACAGCTGGAGTTCCCTCTATGGAATGGGGACTTGATCTACAGGACCTACCTGCCCCTCCACTTCTTCACCAAGCTGCATTTCCACGTGCTGTTGCAAGTGACCAAAGAGGGTAAAGGCAGCCTGGATACTTTGCAGTTTAAGGTTTCTCAAAAAACTTGTCCATCAAGAACAATGCTGCATTCCCCCCTTGCCATGGGTCCCCCACCAGCCCTATGTTTGTCTCAGAGAGCAGAAAAAGGGGGAAAGATTTTTCACTGGAAATGTGGAGACTGGGAAATTTCCTTCCTTCCTTCCTTCCTTCCTCCCTTCCTTCCTCCCTTCCTTCCTCCCTTCCTTCCTCCCTTCCTTCCTCCCTTCCTTCCTCCCTCCCTCCCTTCCTCCCTTCCTCCCTCCCTTCTTTCTTTCTTGTTTCTGACAAAGGATTCCTGTAACCAATATTCAAGGCAGAGCATTATTACTTCACAGAAAAATTGAGAGTTTTGCAAGTATTTCCCAGGTGATGTGGCTGTTGGTTATTTGTGTACTTAACCTGAAACTAGAAACACCTGGCTATGGATGGGTTATCCCTGAACCTACTGGAAAAGAACATTTCAGGTGATTTCCTGCCAGTGAAGCTATAGCTTCAGTGGTTTACAGGTGTGGGCCTTTCATGGTGGCAGCTCTTGTGCCTGGTGCACCCCAAGGAAGTTTTCTCTTGGCACTGCCAGGAGAATGCTGGTATTTTTTGAGCAAGGAGATTCCAGGAGGAGATGGGAAGGTGCTGTACCTAGGGGGACCCCAAAATCCCTTCCCAGCTATTGGTAAATGCTTGTCATTTCTCTTCAGTCCTGCTATGGTTTTTCCACTTAGCTTTTTGAGACCCACTTCACAATGCTCTCAGACTTTATTTCAGGGGTATGGGCTGGGGAGGGGGAAATAAAATTTTTCCTTTCTCCTTCAACTTTCTTGCAAGTCACTGGACTTTCATATTTATTTCCTGGGTAGCCTATGTGCAATTATTCTGATTAGATCCCTCTTGCCACTTCTCTGCTATAGCACACATCCCCTAAACCTTAAAGAGAAAATAAAAGCTGTTATTTCCTATTTTCATAAATGAAAAGATGTTTCAAGTATTGGGAGACACTGAAAGAAATTCTGCAGTTTGAAGATACTTCAACTTAACTACTAATTGCAGGGGACCAGTGGGCGTAATTTTGGCACTATATTAGCTTTGCCACTCCATGAATAATTTGCATACAAAATGCTTTATTTTGGCAATCTATTAAAGAGCTATACAGTATTTGTGGCTTATCGCATTCACGCAGGAAGCAGGATCCTTGGCCATCTCGTTAAATTCTGTTGATGCATAACAATTTAAAGCATGGCACAAGCTGGTATGACATTTAAAGATGCCTTCACTTAATTATATTACACAAATATTGGGTTGTTTATCCTTGGGAATAAAGTCTTTTTGAAGTCGAAGTTGGCATGCGTATAAAGGAGTAAATTTTAACTGATCCCTCAAGTGGGCCTCCTAGCTGCAAATTGGGGTTCTTGCATTTTTTAAATTATTTGTGATAAGAAGCATTACACTTTGAATGCAGCCACTGGAGTTTGTTTGGTACTCCCTCCCTTCTTCTCCCCTAATGGAGAATACAGTCTTTAGCAATAAATCGGCACATGAAACCGGAGGGGTAACTGTAGGCTGGGGTGAGAAATGGGACAAATGAAGCACTAGTAAAGAGTCTGTGGCTGCAAAAAGCAAAAAGTCCTCACTTTGGTCTTCATGTAAGGGGGTATACAGACTGTCTGCACAGAAGCAATGTGGAAATTAGGGTAAAAGAAAAATCAACGTTTTTTCGGGGTTTTTTTTTCAATCTCCAGAAGGATAATCAGCTGAAGCAAACACTGGAGTTTGGGTTTCTTTGTAAATAATAAGTTGAAAGGCTGCAAATCTAAAATTCATTTTGTTCACCTTAGTTGGCTATTCACACTTTCTTTATGTACATATATATCGCATGCAGAAGCTGAAGGGAAGAAAACTGAGAATGGGCTGGGCAGAGGGGTCTCCAGCCCCATAAAAGGGAGAGATCCTAGATGAGGAAACTGAAACCATTCATTTGCCAGAGTTGGGAAGAAAGTGTGATCATTTTGCTCTGTCAATGGTGTTTAAAATAGAGAATTAACCAAATTTTTACTTACTAGACAATAAAAGAGAAGATTGCTTTGTGATAAAAACTCTTTATTGGAGCAGGAGCCTTCCTCCATTTCCTGCTCCACTTTGACCAGGAAAGAAAAAGCAAAACCCCACAAAATTACTGAACAATCCTATCTATCCTTACTCATAAATGAGTGGGATGACCTCCAGGCTGTGGACAGACCATCACTTAGAAGGTTGTTGCACAGTTTAATCACTGCCTGTCCCTTTCTAGACTTATTTTAGAAGTAGAATGTGGTGGCTTGAAATGACTTTGTTGGTTTGGGTGATCAGAAACATTAAGTTCACCCAATTCTTGTGTATTGTAGGAAAAATATACAGTATTTCACTCTCACCAAAACCAGCCATGGAGAAGGCAGTCATTGAACACTGTTTAGAGTGCTTGTCTAATTATAACTAATGTTTTTCTCTGTTGGTTTAGTGAGATAATCTCATAGAAAAA
Organism: Peucedramus taeniatus; assembly: GCA_013400575.1. Classification (NCBI taxonomy): domain Eukaryota; kingdom Metazoa; phylum Chordata; class Aves; order Passeriformes; family Fringillidae; genus Peucedramus; species Peucedramus taeniatus. Next base: position 334,032 of record WBNO01011740.1, read on the forward strand.
TTAACTTTATATCCTGTTTCTTAGCATACTCATTCAGCTATTTGGAGGAGGTTCAAAAAATGGTACATATATATATATATATTTTTTTTTTTTTAATTCTGTACTTCCTAGTAACCATTGATCTGCTGGCTGCAGCTCTGAGCTGTGGTTTACCCAGGAGCTTCTTTGTCCCTGTAGGTAAAGTCTCTAAAAGTTGAGATGACAGCCTGGTCCTGGCATGGTGGCCACATCTCCTCTTTACCTGTCCTTTGCAAAATTGCATTGCTGTGAATAATGGAAAAAACCACACAGACCAGTGGGAATTGGCACCACTGCCCCAGAGCTGCTCCTTGTGCTCAAGGAGAAGTTTGGGTCCTCAGTCTACATTTGGCTTTGATGTGTGTGTCCTTCCTATAATTAATTAACTAATGAGCTGATATGAAGTAATTTTATATATCATGGACTATTGATAAAATCAGTGTTAAGTATATTAGCAATTAGGAAACTAAGAGGATGGTAGGAATCCTTACATGCAATTAACTACTCTGATTTAAATTCCCGTCCTCCCATTATCCTCCGTTTCGATCTATAAACTGTCCCTTACTGAAGATGGATGTGTATGGATGCACTCCTGGAGAAGCTGCACCACATCTTGGACTGTGTGCCAGTGCATCAGGATGGATCTGTGCCTGGCACTGCCTCCCACACCCCAGCCAGACAGACAGAGGCGCCTGAATGTCCTCAAACACACAGGACTCCTTAGCCTAAATCCCTCTGGGTTTTGGTAAGGTTCAAGAGACCTAGCTTTGCCTTTCCAACGACTGAAGCACAGGTGAGCAACTCCCACAGGAGTATTCTTGTGGATCAGAGAGGAAAAGTCTGCTTAAAGCAGTGCCTTGTAGCACTGCAGGTCTCCTCCTGCAACTGCTTCTTACACAAATTAAACAGCACTGAGCCCTACCCTGGTAAACAGCATATTCTTTACTGTTTTACCAAGTGCTGACCTAATATTTTTCTTATGCTTTCTATTTGTTGTGAGATTTGGTTGAATAAGTTCTTGCTTCATAATAAACATCTCCCAGAATTAATGGAGCAGCAGAGAGGCTGCTGAGCTCCAAGCTGCACCAGCAGTGCCAGTGATTCCCAGGGAATTATTTGCAGGTGCAGGTACTTGGCAATGCCGGGGTTTGCCAAATGCAAGCGGTAATGACTGGCATAAAAATTTTGGCCAGTGTGTTAGATGAGCTGGGCACACTGCAGAGCTGTGGCTCACAGATCTCCTGCCCCAGGTTCAGCAGCAGTTCCACCAGAGATCTGCCTGCCATCAGGAGAAGAGCCTTGGTGCCAGAGTTGTATCACAGGCTGTGGCACCATGTGATAGTCTGCTGCACAGCCTAAGGATGCAACAGGGGAAAGCAAGGCAAACCTCTACCATCAGCTCATACCCATTAATAACTCTGGGATTTTTTTTTTCACTTTCTTTGATTTATTTTCCCTGCATTTTTTCACGCTGTCATCATTTGTCACTGCTGTGTGAGCCAGCAGTACCAGCCCAACAGCCCCTCACAGCCATCCCTACCCAAAGGCAGGTGCCTGGCCCTCCAGATTTTCAGTGGCAATTGTATCAGGCACATCCAGCCTTGGTCCTTGTGGGATCCACCAACTGCCCTCTCTCCAGGCATTTTTCAATGTGTAACTGCATGTGTCAGCAGAGCCATGAGCTTCAGAGTGGGCTGTGAGAGAGGCTGGGACAGGCAAGAGGTGCTGGTGGGGGGCCAGGCAGGGAGACACACACAGGGTGAGTGTGATCTTGTGTCCTTCAGGGGCTCTTTCATTTCAGTGGATGATGCCTGATTTGCAGACAGAATTTGGGCCACTGGGCTAATTTTATTTAATCTTGCAAGATCTCTTGAGAAATTTTTAATGGGAACTCTGTATTAGCTGTCCCTACAGCTGCACATCCAGAGGTTATTTAAACTTGAATGTTTTCTCAGCCAATCACTAAAAAATCACAAGCTATCACTTCTACCCTCTTTGCCAAGCCCTTAAATCTTCCTTCATCCAGGTGTGTTTGTAGCCCCAGTGCCTCTCTCTGAGGCTGTTTCTTCAGCTTCTGAGAATGGGACTTTCTAAAACAAGCCATACTTGTGGCATTCTTCTTTTCCTCACTTGTGGGAACCATCTGTCAGTAGTAGCAATAGTGGTGTGCCCAGAGACTTCAAGTGAGCTTTAAACATAAAATGGGGACTACAGATGAAGTCCTGGTAGCAATTGGAAGATTCCAACCAAGCAGAAATTAAAGACAAGAGAGGTTGAATGACTTCAGTAAAGACACATGGAGAGTAACTGTCCCAGAGATAACAAGTCCCCTGAGAGCCTGGTTAATGTTCTGCTCTTTGATCTGCTTGTCCTTTGGTGACTAACCCTACCTGGGGCTGCAGAGGGATGGGTGTGCTGTATGGAGTTGGGCTGCTCAGCTATTTCTTGCATGAGAAGGATGGCATTGAATCCCATCCCAGAATAAGTTGCACTGAAGCTTGTGTGGGAGGTGCACATGCCTTCAAATGTATGGGGTTTTACTTCTGAAAATTACTTTGGTGACAACAGATGACCATGACCATGCTCTCAGTCTTACTCACCTAGTGTGCTTCCAGCACCATCAGGTTTTTTTGGGGGGTGTGTTCCTCCAGGCTCTGCTTGGAGTTTTACAGACATTTGCATGCTCTCAGGTGTGTGCATGAGAAATGTTCTGCCCCTGACACTTGGCTGTTTCTCACACCTGACAGGAACCTGCTGTGCTCCTTCTGCTGGTGTTGGTGCCCCACACTCCACAGTGACCTGGCCTGTTTGGTGCTCATTGTTGTTCACATGTACAGAGTAACACTTCTGAATGACATGGTCTGTGACACCTGTGTTGGCACTGCTTGTACTAAATGCTGAGTTAAAAGAGCTGAATTAAATCCTGAGTGAATATAAATCAAGGTGGCTCTATGGAAGTGCAGTTTTCAAGTCCTGCCCAGCCATCCTTTTGCCCAGCAGTGCAGAGTCTTGCCATGATCTTCATGAAGATGGTTAGTCAGAAATGAGGATGAGTGATAATTTCCTTTTCCCTAACATGAGAGTTATCAGCCATAGGACCTGAGCTCCTGGCTGATTAGCTCTTAGTGTCACCCTGTCCTACTCATCTGATGCCCAGTTTAATAAGTGGAATGTTATATTTGAAAAATTATTATATAAATACCTTATTTATGAGTTTTGTTTCGTTTTTTTTTTTAAAGACTAAGCAGTAAATTAAAAGGGATAAATAATAGAGAGATTAGCTGCAATGTACATTAATTTCCTGATGTTTTTGTCATGTATGTAATGCAAAGTACCACTACCAGTTACTTCACCATCATCATTAACAACGAGAACTGAAATTTGCACATATAAAATGTTGCTATTCCATGCCCTAATTTCCTTCTTGTATCTTAATGATGTCCATTATCACAAATTATCAGTCCCTCCTACCTGCACCCAGCAGTGAAGTGGTGTTCCCACACAGTTTGGGACCTAGTTCAGCACCACCAAGGAGGGATGCAAATGACAGAACATTTGTGCCTGTTGGGCTGTAAAAAGCTTGGACGTGCTGCTGCTGCTCTAACAAATGAGACTGCTGTTGACATGGCCTTCCACGAATTCCTATGATTTGCAAAATTTGATGTTGAGCAGCCAATTATGTTATATTACTGCTGACTATGAAACAGGGATCTAATCTGAATCTCAGTGATGCTAATGAACGTTTTTACACTGACTTCAAAAGGTGCTGTTGGATCGAGCAGCAAATTATTTTCCTCCGGGGTATTTAAATTTTGATGTGTCCCACAGAACCGGAATCTCTCGGGTCTAATGAGCAGTGTGCAACTCCTGCCCTGTTACAAGGGAAATGTAGGGGCTGACATGGATGAAACAAGGAGGATCTTTCCTTCTGCCAGCTATGTGACAGTTGTGACAAATTGTCCTCTGCCGTGAGGTCCTACCTGAGACTCGGTTGTTGGTACAGGGGGCAGGGTCAGCAGCATCAACTTTCAGAGCTTCAAAAAAGGCCCCAACCACAAGGTGCTTCTATAAAGCACATATTTCTGGCCTACTTGAATCCAGCTGTGTGACTTTCAGGTCAGGAAAGAGGAATTACAATACAATCTTAGCTAACTTTTGATTCTCCACAAAAGGTCTTAACAAAATTGGATGAGTTTTATATGAATATGTTAGCAGGGTGTAGAATAACTCTTTGCTTGCCTTCTTCTCACTGAACTGGTAGGTAGCCTTTCTAGTGTGAATAGAGGCCTTTTTTTTTTTTTTTGTAATGAAAGACTTATGAAAAATATAATAAGTGAATGGAAAGAGAAGCACAGTAAGTTCTGCATCTTTTCATTGATCTGTTATTTTTAGTAAATCACATGTAATCATAATACAAAATCCTTGAAATATGATGTGACAAAAGTAATCAGAAATCAAGCTCAACCTGAAAATTAAAGGCATCAGCTCACAGAGTTCATGAAAGACAGTTTAGTTAGCATATTGCAATCCATTTAGCAATGTACTTAGCATACCACTGTATCTGGTACAGATCTGTTCCTTATTAATTTTCAATACATTTATTCACCTGCTTTATACTTCAGATTTGCTGGGTGCTGCCAGACCTGTGTTTCCTCAGATTGCATCCAGAGTTTGCTGCCTACTTGCCTGATGCTGCAACTCCTGCAACATCTGCACCTGCCCCAGCCAGAGGAGATGGGTGCAAGGAGGCCAGTTCAACATCCAGAGTGAAAACGTGAGGTGAAAATTAATTATAGCATATACTATATGTGATAGAAATGAGTTACTGCCCAATTATGTCTCCTGTTTCCATTCAGATGAATTAATGCTTGTTGTGAGCCCTTGGGAATTCAGACACACTTTAAACTTGTAATGAGTGCTATCATTATTGCTTTTGACAGTCATTGAAGTATAATTATCTGATCATCTATTTAAAACAAAAATATCAAAACTTGTAATATATGAGTTTTAAACTGGCAAATTACAGAACAGTCACCTTAGCAGCTCAACCACTCAGCTATTTTCTGTAGTGGCACTGCCATCTCCTGGAAAAACTGAAACTGTTCTCCCAAATTTTTCACCTTGAAAGAAACTTTTCAAGAGCAAGAGAGAGGTTAAGTACAAAAGCCAACCAGCTCTTAAATTTGAGGCTTTAGGTGTTGCTGAGATGCCTGGTTTTGGTGCAGAAATGGCTGCACAGCTCTTTGTTATCAGAGGATTTTGCTGAGGAACAAGAATTGATGTGGTGTGTGGAGTGTTGTGGGCTACTCCTATCAAAAGGAGATGGTGGGAATGACCAAGTGCTCCAGCAGTTTGGTGTTTCTTTACAAAGCATAACCCTAAGCACAAAATGGGCTGCCCACCAAGGAATTTTGCAGGATCCTTTACTTAATGCCCCCAGCATTCAGTTACCCAGGAACAGCTGCTTTCTGACCACAGCATTTTAGCAGTAAAGAGGTTTCTATTGCAACTTTCATCTGAAAGGAGATGGCACTGTAGAGTTTTGTCTGCTTTCTTGGCCTTTGCTGAGCCACCCTGTGATATTTAGCACTGAACATCCTACCAGCTTACTAAGCAATGGTTCTGGCTGTGCTGAAAGGTTTCCTCCACCTCCAAGCACGCTTCCCATGCTTCTAGGTGCTGGGTTAGTTTTCTTATTCAGATTTTATGGTTTTCCATGCCTTGTTTTCAGGATATTTTCACATTTTCCATCAAAACCAAGTGGCTTTTTCACTCAAATTTCACTTCCAATTCCTGTCTCTCTGCTGGGCAGAAGCTATGTGTGAACTATCCATGTTTTATTGCCCACACCCAGCTGGGCCCATTTCTATCTCCACAGTGCTGGAACACAGGTACACAGGCTGCTCAGTCAGCCAGCCACACACAGCTCCAGCTGCACAATTCCTGCTCCCACCACACTCATACAGAGGTATGCTGCAGGGATGCTGACCTCAGAGACACCCAAAAATTGCACAGCCTCTCACGAATCCTCTGGATTCTGATATTTTTCTCTGCCTGTGATGTCTCAGGATATCAATGCTGCTGCAAAGGAAGTCACTAGCACTCAGTTGCCCAGCCTGCTCATTTCTCACTGTGCATAGTGTTGGATTGCTCTCTGAATTAATCCTCTGGATAGCAGGATTTTGGAAAGTGGCAACCACTTTTTTGACTGTGGTCAAAGCAAAAGTCATGTCTGGCCTTTCTTTCATTAGAAACAGCTGATCTCCTCTGCAAGATTTTTACATCACACTTTGTTATAGATCTTTCTCTTAGACAAGAACAGTTTTCTTTTAGGCAAGAAAACTTTTCCTGTCTTTTTGTAGGATAAGTGCACGTCAAGTTGGTCACTTGGCAGTCTCCTCCTGCAACTGCACCACTGATAGATGAGGAACATTTGCATGTCTGCAAAGAGAAGAGAGGCAACAGACTCTTTTCCCCCCCTGGACTCATCTCTTCCCTTCAGCCAGCAATAATTTTCTCTCATGCTTACAGCAATGTTTGGTATTAGTTTCACAATAAGCCTATCTGGAGACCACATCAGCAGTGCAGAGATTTTACCCAAGACAGGTTGTAAATCCACACACCTTCTGTTTTTCTAAGTATTACCTCAGTCACAATCTACTGCAAGTGTAGCTTGATGTGGCCTTGTAAATAGGGACAGGAATTCCTGTGGCACTCCAAAAACTTATTTCTGAAGAACTCAGATTTTTCTAGTGAGTTGTTACGCTTTCAGCTCTTTTGTATTGAGTAGCTAATAATGGCCTTGAAACAAAAACACCAACCAGAAGGTTCTTCAGGTCTGGAAAAATGGCAGTTCACACTGCTGGCCACCACAGCTCTGCCTTTCCTCCCCTCCCACAGCATTTCTGCAGTACTGCCAGGCCTAAAAATGCACTTTCTGTAATAGCAGCAGAACCTCCCCACACTGCCATGTCTGTGTGTCTCAGGTACAGGCCCCCTTCCCTGGGGTTTTTGGGGTTACTTACCTGGGGCACTGGGGTTTTGCCACTAAAAGTGCACTGAAAAATTCAATACTGCCTCAATACTGGAATCTCCAAGCTTAGGGAAGGCTAGCAGATAATATCCTTATTTCTTTATCCAATGTCTGGCTTGCACAAAGATATCACTTTGATAAAACCAAACTGATGGGAAATGACTTGCTCTTCAGTATTTTCAGCATCAACATTTTTTCATATGGCAAATGTTTTTCATAAGCTGAAAGCTAAAGTTTGAGACCACTTGCGGTTCTTAGATAAAACTTGAGGCTTCCTTGGTACTTCTGATGCTGTTTTGAACTTATGCACTCATTTTATGATCAACTTTTCCTGGTACCTGTTTTTTAATTGAAATGCTTCTTTTCATCAGTGCTAATTTCACTCCAAAATTTATCATTCTTTCACAGCACACAAGTGATTCCCTTGGAAGCCTCCTTGCCATGATGTGTTCCATGTACAGGTTGTTGCTGAAACACAGTGTTTCAATCATAGCATCCCCTCCACGCTGCTACCTCACATGCTCAGCAGAAGCAGACACACATTTATTTATTATTTACAAAAAGTGGCACAGTATTGCAGCCTGCTCTCCTTGTTCATTAGCTGATTGCCTGCCTGAGGGGGCTGCGAGAGGGCTGAGCTCAGCAGGAGCTCTCTGGGCACAAAGAGCAGCTTCCTGTGGAAATGTGGTGCCCCTGCTCCTGGTCTGTCACTCCAGGAGCTCCCCAGGCACAGCTGGGCCCGTGGGAGAGGCACAGAGAGCATTCACAGAGGCACGGGCACAGATTTCCTATCAGAACTGCCACAGCCATCCTGCAAGGGGGCCTGGGCTCACTTTGGCACAGAGCAGGCTGCAGGGACAAAACCCAAAAGGCTCTTCTGGCAATCAGATCATTCCCCAGCTAACACTGAGACCAGTCAAATGCAGGTATATCAAAATCAGGGGTGTCTCCTTGCACTAGGTCATGATTTGGCCCATTCTATGTAATCTGTCTTTTTTTTTTTCCTAATCTTTCCTTAGAAAATACTTTGTAGATGATTATCCTTAGAAAACAATGATTTATTCCTCCATGAAATGTATGTCTGTCTTTAATCATATGGGAACACTCCACTGGCAAGTTGAGCCTACAAAACAGTTGATTGATTTTCCTTGAAGGCCTTTCTATCTTGCCTGGCTTCCAGTAAAGCAAAGGTCCTGCAAGGTGCAGCAGCTTTATTGCAGACATAAATGTTTATGTCACAGGTATCTGAAGGCAGTGACATGAACCCACTTCTCCACTCTTTCCTATACAACTCCTAACTTGTTCTCCTTGGCTTCCCACAGTAAAAGATGCAGTGTGGATTCAAAATAATTTTCCCCCTTTGAACAGTGGCAGTCCTGCCTGTCACTCTGCATGGAAAGTGCCTTTAAGAGAGCCCATTAGAAATGTTGATCTGAATTATAAACCCAGGAGATAATCCAAATTGTCTGGAGTTCTGGTGATGTCAGTGAGAACTTCCATGCACCCCAAGCATGCTGGGGTCCATCCAGGTGCACCTTCCAAAAACAGAGGAGCTCATTGTACATGACTGTGCCTACATACTTGAACAGAGCCAGGCTTTGGGAAGCTGGCACCTTCCCCTGAGCAACATCTTCTCTAAGGCACGCCTTGCATCATAATCAGCACCATCAACACTCCCTAAATAGCTCTACCTCAGCCACAATGAAATCAATTCAGCATGAAGAACTTTTATTTCTAAGTAAAGTGGAAGTTTTGCCTGGTAATGGATAAAATTGTAGTTTAACTGGCCCTAAAGGTGGCTGGCATGTGGTAAAAAGGCCACGTTCTCTGGTTCTTACTGTACTAAATGCATCCTCTAGCTGAAAGAAAACAGTGATTATCAGAAAGTCAATTGTCATTCTGCCTCTTTAGAAAAATTCCCATTAAAGATAAAGCCAATTTTAATTAGATTAAGTATCCAATTACTGTAATTACATTTTTAAAAAATTCACATCATGAGGATGACCCTTTTAAAAAGGGTTACAAGAATAATTAGTGTATTCATATTAACCAAAATGTATTGGATAATATTTATACCCAGAAGGCAAAGTACATTACACATATTTCACCTTTGGGGAAAGCTTGCAAATGTTTTGGCAGTGGTATGAATATTTATAGGGAAGAGCGTGCTTTAGCAAGATTATATGAGAAAGCATTTATATGCTCACAAATTTTTACCCAAGGGTAAAGTATACATAAAATGTAGTGCAGAGATTATGGATATGCAAAGTGCGATTTAAGCGCGGAATTCATATCAGTTTGTTTAATTAATTGGAGCAGAATACTACTCCCCCCTCCTTTTTTTTTTTTTTTTTTTTTTTTTTGTATGTTCGGCGCAATTTNTGCTTTTCCTCCCCCTCCTTTTTTTTTTTTTTTTTTTTTTTTTGGTGACAGATCGGCCACAGAATTCATCTGAGCTTTCTTTCTGCTGATCAATAACACCAAGAAAGGTGCCAGGAAAGGGCTGAACCGTGCCCTTTTCCACGTTCCTGATCGCGCTGCGCGAGCAATCCCGTCCGCTGCCGGATGCTACCTGAACAACTCAGCGTGGAGCTGGGAAACACACCAATCAACACTGCTCATTTAGGGGCAAATCCTCCAGCTCTCAGCCAGGGGAAGGCTTCAAGAGACACCAAATAGGTTTGCTCACGCACAGAAGACAAGAAACCACGTCCTTGCTGCAGGCCGCCCCCGGAAGGCACGGAGGATGTGACCCATTTTTGCTGCTGTGCCAGCTCCTGTGCTGTGCACAAAGTTCCTGCTGCAGACCACTGAGACCTTCCTAGAGAGCTCTGCCTCTACAGCCCAGCCAGAGATTTCTGCCTGCTCTGCAGCTAATCAACAGCTTTGGGAATTGCCAAGGAATTACGTTCTTCTTCAGAAAACAAGCTCTCAAGCTTCTAACTGCTGTTAGCATTTGCCTACTACTGCAGCGTTTGGCTCTTTACTACTAAGATACTCTGCAGTGAGAATGCACACAGGCACCTCCCTAATTTAGGTGAGGAGCTGGGGTAGCACAGCTTTTGACAAAACCTAGACAAATGAGGAAGCTCTTGTGTCATTTGTTAGCTTGATTAAGACATTTCTTCCTGCTTTACATTTATATCAGAGATTGTTCATTTTTATAGCAATTTATACATGGCCAGTCAAGAATGAACAGACCAAAAAAGAGATAAAAAGACAGGCTTTAAATGATTCATTCAAGTTCTTTCACATTAATTTTCTCTTCACTGAATTATCAGCAATCATTCTCGAGCATTCATGCCTTTCCTATTTTTCAGAACAGCTGAGTATTGCTCTACAAAATCCGAAATTTGGTATTCCTGTGGCTCATGTAGATCCTTACCTACACATGTGGAAAATGTTCTGCCTTCTGAAGATGACCCTTCCTCTACAAAAGGTAAAATTTAAAATAAGTTACAAATACTTTTGCAAAGGGATGGTTGCTTCAATGCTGATATTGCCAGCGTGGATAGCAGTATGAAGAACATTAACAATTTCCACCACTCCCACTGTCATTTGCTGGCTTTTGAGCTTTCTTGCAAAATAAAATAGCCCAAGAACATCCTTAAGGAAAAAGTATAAAAACAAGGAAAATAACCCACCTCTGATTCATACTGGCTAAATTGCCTCTAAAGCTTTGTCCCATAATAATGAGAAACTTGAAAAGTCACTAAGCATGTGATAGCAGAGAGACAGGTAGGTGGGAAAACAGGAGGGTTAAATAAATAGGAATAAAATTAAAATGCTTTCTAACATGCCTGTCCAGAAGTTCAAAATAACTTCTTGGAGATTTCTATTGGCTGAATATCTGTTTTACTGGCTGGAGGGTATTTTGCTACATAAGTGTTGTTTCTGAATATTATAAACTACTAAAGAACAACAATGTATTTTTCATGATGGAATGAGGGAATTGTTTGTTGTTAGTGAACTGGTGACACATTTCTGATCAAGGCAATGCTCCTTTTGATGCCCTCTCTTGTTAACTTGGCCTCTGGAGGCATCAAGAACCGCTGACAAGTTTAGGAGAGAGTCACAGACACCAAAACAGCTCCCACAATTTTACTTTCCAGGAACAGTGCAGGGACTCCCAGAAATCCTGCTGTGAGAATCCTGAAACCTGGTGAATGAGTGATGGGTGAAGGAGCTGTGGAAGGAGACAGTCCAGCCAGGTTTGTAAGGGCTGGTGGGGTCTGGCCAAGGACTGCTGTCTTCCCAGGATGAAGGTGCTCACTCAGAAGGATTTCTGGAATTGTCCATCCAGTTCCAGCTGTTCAGACAGTGAATATCTCTTTTGAAGTAATTTAAGAGCCTGTGGCACTCTGCTGCCATAGTGGTCTGCAGCGTTAGTCAAAGCAATTCTGCACTCAGCTCAAGTCTAATTAAGGGTAGCTCTTGCGTAAAGTGAGTTAAATTCAGTAGTCACAGCCCAGACCCCATGGAAAATAGTCTAATTCAACTGCAGTAATACAGTGTAATATAAATATAATGGAAATACAAAACCATATAATTTAATTTGACATGACTGACAGTTTTTTGCTTAAGTCGGTGAAAATGAACAAGTACAAACACTGAACTTCCCTCTTCGATCTTTTATTGTCAGTGCAGTAGCGAGCTGGTTTCAGGACGACTTTGCACAGCAGCACCCTAAACAAATGCACTGACAAGAGGCAGATTTCAAACCATCTTTTGAAAATATATGCACATTTTTAATTTTTGTTGTTTAAGATAGTTGAAGTAAATTGAATTAAGCTTAAATATGGTCTGGACTTTTCTACATTGGTCCCGTATGCACAAAGGAAGTAAATAAATCCACATGGAGAATCCAGGTTAGCCTTGGCCTCAAGCAGTGCTTTTATGCAAACTGCCTTCTAGCCCTTGCAGCCTGGCTGCCCTAACTCCAGCAGTCCTGCCACAGGAAAGGTCCTGGCCCCTCTCAGACCAGGGAGAATGGGAGCCACACTTCCATGGATGCTCCCAGCCCTGCACACCCTGTACCCCCCTGCCCCGTCACTGCCATCACTGCCTCCAGCAGAGACCAGCGGAGACCCTGAAGAGCAGTGAAAAACAGGGTACAGTGGAGATTTTGGTTTTTTCCCCCAGAAAGTTCAAAGTACTACAAGAAAGCAAGGACCAGAGCCTGGGAAACAGTGATGGGGGGGAAGGAAGAATCACAGAGTGGTCTTGGTTGGAAAGGATCTTGAAGACAACGCTACAACCACCCTGAAAAAAATTAAAAAAAAAACCACAACAAAATTGTTACTGAGTCCATTGTGGTCAGAATCTGGTCGGGGTTTTTCCTTTTGCCAACTCCAGTCCAATCTCCAGCCGAAATCTGGGCCGGGTTTTCCCTCTTGCCAACTCCATTCCATACTCAAGGCTATATTCCAGTCCGGGTTTGCCCTTTTGCCAACTCCATTCCAGACTCTGGCTATATTCCAGTCCAGGTTTTCCCTTTTGCCAACTCCATTCCAGACTCTGGCTATATTCCAGTCCAGGTTTTCCCTTTTTTTCCAGCTTCATCCCATACCCTGGCTATATTCCAGTCAGGGTTTTCCCTTTTGCCAACTCCATTCCAGACTCTGGCCAGAATCCGGGCCGGGTTTGCCCTTTTGCCCATTCCATTCCAGACTCTGGCTAGAATCCAGGCCAGGTTTGCCCTTTTGCCCACTCCATTCCGCACTCTGGCTATATTCCAGTCCGGGTTTTCCCTTTTTTCCAACTCCATTCCATACCCTGGCTAGATTCCCATCCAGGTTTTCCCTTTTGCCAACTTCATTCCATACCCTGGCTATATTCCAGTCTGGGTTTTCCCTTTTGCCAACTTCATTCCATACCCTGGCTATATTCCAGTGCAGGTTTTCCCTTTTTTGCCAACTCTATTCCATACCCTGGCTATAGTCCAGTGCAGGTTTTCCCTTTTTTTCCAACTCCATTCCATACTCTGGCTATATTCAAGTCCAGGTTTTCCCTTTTGCCAACTCCATTCCATACTCTGGCTACATTCCAGTCTGGGTTTTCCCTTTTTTTCCAACTCCATTCCATACTCTGGCTATATTCAAGTCCAGGTTTTCCCTTTTGCCAACTCCATTCCAGACTCTGGCCAGAATCCGGGCCAGGTTTGCCCTTTTGCCAACTCCATTCCGGACTCCGGCTGAAATCCGGTTGGTACAGGAGGAATCACTGCTCGCTTCCAGTAAAGGGCCAGTTTCCCACTACAGGCACAAAGGCAGCCAAAGACTCTTTACAAGTCTCTTAGCCCTGCCTTGACAAAGACCCACGAGCAGCTGAGCCTGCCCGTGCTGCTCCCAAGGGCTTCGGTCCAAGAGCTGGGTCAGACTGCCCCCCGGTTTCTGTCAAATTTATGGGCTTGCAGTGTTTAAACCGCTGGGACACATTCCTTTCCCCTTCTTCCCAGGGATGTCTCATTTGGCCAGCGTGTGCCCTGAAGCCATCAGTGCAGGTGCTGGAAGCACTCCAGCAATGGCAGCTGTGATGTGGGGAGCTTGGATTCCTCAATTACCAACTGGTGGACCTAAGACTCAGGGAGCGAGGGCAGAGCTTCCTGGGCAGATCCTGTTCCTGATATTTCTGTGATTACCCAAATCCTATTTTTAACCCAATTATTTTAGGAGCCAAAATCCAGTCCAGGTTTTCCCTCTTGCCGACTCCATTCTGGACTCCAGCCAGAATCCAGTCCAGGTTTTCCAATTTGCCGACTCCATTCCATACTCCAGCCAAAACCCGGGGTTTCTTGAGGTCAGCTGGAGTTACTAGAGATCATTTGAGTCCCTGCTGGGGTTACTTCAGGGCATTTGTTTCGAGGAAAACGCACAAACACCAGAGGTTTTTGTCCTAAAAAAGGAGACCGAGGAGTCCTTCAGCTTTATTCGAACAAAGGGAGAGAGTGCACTGGGGCACACCCACAGGGTTTTCTTCCTCTCCATTTTGGAAGCATCAGCCTCCTTTTATCCTAATTCCCAGCCACATGTTGCCCTCTTCCTTTTCCCACTGGCTGAGGTACTAGGAAGGCACAGCCTTCCCAAACTGCCTACCTCATATTCCCTCCTTGAACTTACTATTTTACCCCAAAGTGCAAAAGTTCAGCCTTGTGCAGTCCCTTGCCTGTGTCAGGAGCCGAGCTGTCAAACCCGCTGCCCCAAGTCAGCAGACAATAAGACCCATTTCAAAGATGTTAACACCCACACCTTCACCCACCAACTTGTTTGTGAAGACACGAGCTTGCCTCTCAAACCCTCCTCTTCTTATTTCTTAATTTGTCTCTACAAACATGACTTATTAATAACTTAATCCTTTTTAAAAAGCTGGAACCCTTGGAACACACCCTCCTGACTTTTCCACATCTGGCCAGTCCTTGCACCAGGTGTGGCCAGTAAATACAGAGAATAAGGTAGACAATGACACTTCCTATTAGTCCATTAATCCCTAGAGTTCCCTGTCTGTGGTTATTGACAGCCCAGGTCTTCCATCCTTTTCAAATGAGTTCCCCGGTCCAAGTCCACTGCCTTCACATATTCTGCAGTAATTTGTTTTCCAAAAGCACGGACCACCCCACATGCATACTTTTAATCTGGAAATACATTCACTACCTTTCCTTGATACACTTTGCAGGCTTTTATTAAAGCCTACCATTCTGTGCTTGTGTTGACCATGTGCATGGCAGCTTCTCCTCTTCTTGCAATTCCCTTCTTTTACTAGAGCACAGACACTCCTTTTCCTCCTATGACTCTTGAAGATCCATCACCTTACCTGCTTCTCAATTCTAAACCCTCCTGTTCCATTAAACAGGGTTCTCATACTGGAACAATCTAGTGCTGGTCACCCACCTAGAATTTGATGCCACACTTCATGAATCCTGCCATCAGTCACCGTCAAAGCCATGGCTGCACAGTTCTGCAGACAACACAACCTCAGTTACCTTACACAAACAATGGGGCCACCCCTCCCTTTGCAAACTTTCTAGCACTAGAATTCCTTTGGCACAGCCCTGTTCAACATCCACATACAATTCCAATTCCTTTTCTGAGCCTGGGAGAGTGAAAGCTGGGGCATTAATCGACCTTTCATGTAGTGTTCTGAGGTTCTGCTTTCCTTCTGGGGTCTATAACACAACAAAGGGACTATCTTGGGTTAAAAAGCCACAGAATAAGAAGTCCTTCATCCACTTCCTGAAATACCCTCTTCATCCTAAAAACTGTCACAGCTCCCCTTCACTCCTGGCCAAAGGCACCTCCAGGAATCCCCGGACTCCCTCTGAGCCATCACACTTCAAGCCTTCAGTCAAAATAGGCCCCAAACATTCAGCCTTTTTCTCCATCACCTGGGCCTTCCCCTCAGACACTCTGAGCCTCCCTTGCAGCCAGAAAAGTGAAAAATTTCACAGTCCCTTCCCCCACCACCTCGTCCTGTTCTCCTGACAGGCAGAGCAAGTCCTTCACATCCTGCAATAACCTCATTCCTAGGGATAGAGTAAATTAACCTCTTGCCCAAATAATCCTTTCTGCCTCTCGTTCCCACTCAAAGGCAACATTCTGTTTACTATGCTCTGCAAGTGGGCATCCCCAGAAACCATCCTTTAGTAGCAGTGTCAGGATAGAATCAGGTGCTGGGATGGTACAAGGATCTGGGACTGTGGGGTGCCCAGGTTTAATAATCTTGCACCATTCTCTAAGTTCCATCTGATTTCCTACCTGGCAGGACAGGAGTGTCATAAGGAGACATACGTGGCTCCAAAACTCCTGCCTTCAACAGAGACTCAACAACAGGCTGGAACCCCTACTTTCCCTCCCTTAAAACAGGGTATTGTTTTTTAGACACCTTTTGTCCACCTTTTGTTTCCTCAGAGTCATGTGGAAAGGCTCCACATCCAGTTTTCCACATTCCCCTGGGAATGCCCACAACTCTGGGTTCACTGCAACAGTGCTAGCCTCCCCATCAACCTTTACAATACTAACTCACATTCCCAACTCCAGTCATCAAACCCACTCCTTGCAAACCACAATCACAACTAGGAATAACCAGGAACTCACACTTTTCAAACCTGTCTCACACATTCAGCAAACTCTCATGGGCATCCCCGTGTTAATTTTATTTGCTGGCAAAGCTCAAATGAACACACACATCTTTCCCACTTATGAAAAGAACATTTGAATTGTTCCCCCTGTTGGCATCAAATTCAAATTAAGACAGCAGATCCTAACACCCTGAACAATCCATGTCTAATGTTTCCTTCCTTCCCAATTGCTGTCCTGGTGGCTGCCCCCTACCCCTAGGTCCTGGGGCACCCAGCACTTTTTCCCATTGGGGCTAGTAAAACTGCCATTATTCTTGCCTGTGCCTTTACCTTTTCCTCCTAATCTCTTCTTTCATATCTTTCTAACCAGTTCACCCAGAGATTTATTCTGCCCTTCCACCATGAGCATGTGGGTGCTCATTCTTCCACAACTCACAATCACTTATCTCCCCAGTACCCAAAGAAAATCATTGAAAGAAAATCCTAATTCTTCCATGTCAAATCTCCATTTCCCAGATATTCCACGCTGCTCCTCCTTGTTCTCCCCCTCCTCACCACAGACCACACACCAGAGCCAGTCCCTGTCCAGCCAGGCCCCCGGGGTAGTAAGCGGACAAACCCAAATCTTCCACCCTGGCTCCGTAATGGCCAGGGAAACGTGGGGCTGTAGGAAGAACACCTCCTTATGCTCCCTCTTCTGGAAGCCGGGAATACAAAAGACAAAAGCCACTCCCAGTATTAGACTGCAGATTTCAAAGATTCCTTAGCACATAGCTTCTCCCAGCTATTTGCCTTTACCGCATTTCTCCACACCCCACTTCAACCGATCCTTTCCCAAACCAACACCATATAGCCCGCTCTGCTTGCCGAGACCCTTTCTCCGTGCTTCTTAGCGCTCCCTCTTGGGCATTTCCGTCCTTAACTACCTCCAGGAGAATGCGCAAACCATCTCAACATCCTCCCAAAGGATCCTTTTATCCTAATTCCCGGCTGCCTCTTGCCCTCTTCCTTTCCCCATTTGCTGGGGTACTACGAAGGCACAGCCTTCCTGAACTGCCTACCACATATCCCCCCCTTGAATTTACTGTTTTACCCCAAAGTTTTGAGGTTGAGGCTTATGGATTCCCTTGTCTGTGTGAGGAGCCAAGCTGTCTGCCCTCTGCAACAAACTCGCTGCCCAAAGTGAGAAGAGACATTAAGACCCGTTTCAAAGACGTTAACACCCACACCTTCCTTCACCCATGGAATTGTTTGCAAAGACATTAGCACACATCTTTCCTATCTAATCTAAGACGACTCTCAGTTTGAAGTTATTACCCCTGGGTCTTGTCACTACACGTAAAAGACCCCTCTCCATCCTTCCTGCTGGCTCCCTTCAAACACTGGAAGGAGAAGGGAGCCTCGTGTCTCCTCCGCCGCTGTCCGAGGCGCAGGGCTGTCCCTCGAGGCCGCAGCCCAGCCCATTCCCTGCCATCCCCACACGTTTCCAGAGCCGCAGCCCAGCCCGTTCCCCGCCATCCCCACACGTTTCCAGGGCCGCAGCCCAGCCCGTTCCCCGCNTGAGGGGCCGAGGCTGCACGCAGGGAGCTCCGCCGCCCGCTGTGGAAACATAGCGTAGTTCCCTCTTGGCGCGTCTCTCCTCCTTGCTCATCCCTTAGCGACGTGCGGAGTGCCGGAGGATTCATTTGCTGTGATCTCCTTTCTTAATTTTTTTTTTTTTTAAGTAGTTTATAAACTTCTAAATATCGTTTTATTTATGTACAGGGTATTAAAGCTTCCTGAAAAGTGACATATTCATTCCACTTCTTCAGTTTGTTTTGTTGGGTTTTTTTTTTNATCCCCACACGTTTCCAGGGCCGCAGCCCAGCCCGTTCCCCGCCATCCCCACACGTTTCCAGAGCCGCAGCCCAGCCCGTTCCCCGCCATCCCCACACGTTTCCAGCCCCTTCTCCTGCGGCCCCCCCGCGCTCCCCTCAGGCTCCCGCGCGGCGCCTGCGCGCGCCTGCGCCGAGCTCCGTCATGGCGGCCTGGACGTGCTGCCGTGTGGCCGCCGTGTCCTGCCTGGTGCTCTGCGTCTCCCTCCTCCTTCCGCGCACCTTCCTGCCCCGGGCCGGCGGCAGGCAGGAGCC
>WBNO01011740.1:352326-446889 GCA_013400575.1 Peucedramus taeniatus
TGAGGGGCCGAGGCTGCACGCAGGGAGCTCCGCCGCCCGCTGTGGAAACATAGCGTAGTTCCCTCTTGGCGCGTCTCTCCTCCTTGCTCATCCCTTAGCGACGTGCGGAGTGCCGGAGGATTCATTTGCTGTGATCTCCTTTCTTAATTTTTTTTTTTTTTAAGTAGTTTATAAACTTCTAAATATCGTTTTATTTATGTACAGGGTATTAAAGCTTCCTGAAAAGTGACATATTCATTCCACTTCTTCAGTTTGTTTTGTTGGGTTTTTTTTTTGTTTTTTTTTTTTTTTCATTGCAATACATCCCTTCATTATTTTGTTATTTTGTGTATGGAATTCTTTTGTTGTTGCATATGAAATAAAAACTCATTTGAATCCTCTTCATTGTTCAGTTTCCTACACCAGCGCTTTAAACTTTTGTTTTCATGCACCAGGTTCTCATAATGCTGTGGCCATGTGAGGGATTATTTTAGGCTCATGTCCTGTCCCTGCAGCCCCCCAAGCTGTGTCCTTCGTGCCCTCCCACTCTGCACGTCCTCTCTTTAAGTTCTCAAGGAACAGGTTCATACAAGCATTTCCCATCCTTTTTATGCCCACTGCCTTTTCCTGTAGAGGTTATTTTTTGCCCAGGGCACTTCACAAGAGTAGCTGGTATCATAACCCCTAGTCTGGCAGAGAGGGAGTTTTGCCCAGGGCTGCCCACAAGCCAGAGGTGGGGCTGGTGGGAGCACAGAGAACTTAGAAGTTCTTCAGGGTGCTGTCCCACAGGAACTCATGTTCACTGACTGCATCCTTCCAATAGCCTGGCTCTTCCAGTGTCTGCACTCTTCAGTGACATGGATTTCATTTAGTATTCCATTTCAGGATTTTCTGAGGACCATCAGGCTGAAGTTCCTGCTAAAACAGTGTTACCTTGAAGCCAAATACAGGATTTCCATGCCACAGCAGCCCTTTCCTGGTTACCATGTGTATTTTTGATCTTGAAGAACTTGTAAATAGGTTGGTCAGCCCTGTAGATCTGCAGGTGTGTAGTTCCATTGCAGGATCTCCTCACACTGAAAAGCCATAAAAGCCCAGCAGCCAGCCTGGGTGAGGACTGTGGATCACCTGCCTGAAGCAGGGATGGGAGCAGATGCTCTGGGAGGTGATACCTGGCTCCCCATTAACTTCTGCCCCTGCACAGCTCCCCACTGATCCCACAGTGGTACCAGGTGATGGAATTTGGCACGCTGTTTTCCCACAGCAATGCAGTCTTAAGCAGTTGTCAGTTAATGTGGTGCTCCTTCCTTTGCCTGCAGGTTGATCTGACAGAAACAGCTTTAAAAATCCCAACAACAAACTTGTTCTCCAATTGTTTTCAGTGCCCCCTAATTGTTTTCAGTGCCCCCCACTTATTTTCAGTGCCATCTCTTGAATGAATGCTGTTCTTACCTATTTTAGCACAGCTGGCTCTGAGCAGTGCTGTGATAGGGTGACTTAATCACAGCTGCAGTTAAATGTTTAAGATAGGTCACATAAATACCCTTTACATCCTCAGTATTGTGGATACTTCCCATCATTCCTGCAGAGATCACAGGACAGCACAGGCACCCCAGCACCTGCCTTTGGCTGAGGATGTAATAACTCACCTCAGCTGCTGGGTTTCAGATGAGAGTTTATAGCCCGTGTTTTCAACTTGATAGCAAGGATTTCATTACACCTGCTCTGCAGACCAAATTGTATTTCACCTGAAGTTATTTTTTTATTGGAAGAATAAATCTTGATTGAACCACTTAAATCATATCTCTGTCATTAGTTGTCCTCCTCAGTGCTCTGATAACTGCAGTTACCTGGTAGGAGTTTCAGGGGCTTGAGGTAATCATGTAGTTCTTGAGGTTAATAAAGTGCTTGTGGTAGTCTTGGAGGCAAAATGTCTCTGAATAAAACATGCTTAAAATTTAGTACTGTTTGTTAGAACTCAGTGTTACCAGAAGGCTTTTTATCAAAACAGGCTTTAGGCATGGGAATGGAACTTTCTCTAATAAAGTCATTTTCAGTCTCTTTTAGGAAAATGGTGAGCATTGAACTATAGAAGTTAATATTATCTTCTGGACAGGAATGTTGTTCTTTTTCACAGAATTAATTTAATGTATATGACAAAGCTTACTTAAAGAACTTACTGTGTTTGTATCACATTCCTGGTTGACTTCAAAGACAGACATTAGAATGTTTATCTTTTGTTAAAGAGGAGCAAAAAGGGGACCTACCAGCAGTTTTAAAAGTACATTTTAAGTCTAGTGTTCATAAATTTATGCCATGCACTTTGTAAAGCCATTCTCTAAGTCGGTAGTTTCAGATAAACCTTACAACTCCATGACAGCAGCAGACTGCTTTCTTTCAAACAATCCAGTGGCATCAGCTTTACCAAAAAAATATATATGACAATTCAGGTAAAGCCCCTGCTCAACTTGAATTTGTGCAATGCACACATCAGTTGCCTGCTGGTGTCCTGAAGAACATTATGTGGCAGAGAGAAGTATTACCTAGACTAAGAGTTACTGAATAATACAGTAACATAAATCTAAATATACATAGTTGAGTTGGGCTCAGTAGCAATTCCTAAAACTCTTTAAGTAGGACACATAACAATTTTCATGGAAAAAAGATGCTTGAATGTTCTGAGTATCATCATCTGGTTAGCTGCTGTATTCATTGTGCTGTAAATACAGTTTTTAAGATTTGTTTCTTTTCAGTTGAGTGTTAATATTGTTACAAGATTAAAAACCTCACAGTCATTCTCATATGAAAATGCCATTAGGGACTTCGTCTACATTCAGAAACTGCAGCCTTTTAAACAACACAAATGTTCACTGGGGCATAATTTCATTTTTGGACTTCAAGCTCTTGAAGGGACTGGGTTAAACTAAACATGCTCTGCTTGCCCTGTAGCTGGTTTGCAAAGTTGATTTGAAGCATTGAAACTGACAACGTTATTAAATGTGTAGGATAAAACCTAGGTAAAAAGATTGCAAATCCAGCAGGGTGTGATTGGTGGGAGTTAGCACACACAGCAGTCAGTCTGCTCAGACTGTCACAGGGGAATAGAGAAGTATTTCAAAAGCAGAGCAGCCCTTTGGCACCCTTCAAAGCTAACTGGAATTAGTGCTCTTCCCACAGCATTCCCACAACAGGAAAATGTCCTGTTGAAGTACACACCATCCCCAGTGGCAGCAAACAAGGACCCAGCTCATGCCCTTCTGTGCTCATCCAGTGTCACTTGATTTTCTTCATGTTATGTTATTGTTTCTGTATGTTATTGTCTCCATTTGAAAGTGGTTTGTTTCATCCCTGCAAGTGTGGAATCTTGTTCAAGTCACAGTGGCATCCAAATTGTTACATTGTCCATTTATACACATTTAAGAGCCTTGTGCATATGTTGCTTTCAAGTTGCCTGTGCCCTCAATTTCCTGTGTAATTTGCATGGGTTCTTCACAATAAAAAAAACTATGGAAGATAGTATTTGTTTAGTAAGGAAATAATTAGAGAAGTGCAAAATCAATAGGATAGATTTAGAAATAGGAGTTATGAAATTCCCCTTGATAAAGAAATGTCTAGTGTCTGTCCTCTTGGCCTGATTATATTTAATTGAATTGAATATTTTAAAGCACAAACGAGGCCTTGTGGATAATTTAGAAAACCATTCACTTTAAGTACAGTTTCACCTTTGTCAATTATTTTCTGCTTTCTTAATATATATCTTTTTTTAAAATAAACAATATTTGCATAAGTATAAGATGTTTTATAAGTGTTTACCTACCTTGCTGCTTCATCCCCACCTTAGTGATGCTGCTCTCTGCACAACGTCACACTCATTTCCACAGTGACCTACTGCTGCAGGGCATTGTTACTGGAGCAGGGGGGCTTTCTTGTAAATAAGATGCTATGCTTTCCATCACAGACTTTGAATAATTCACTAAAATTTAAGTGCATGATAACAGCTTCCTAGAAATTAAGCTAATCTGAGAGTGGCTTTGGTCAGTGGTAGCGTACCCTGGCAGTTACACTAAAGAACTCACGGAATGTGTGCTATCATCTACAAAAAAAATGTGTTTTTAATAGTGGAACTTCATGAATTATTGATATCACTTCCTAGTAAGTGTTTACTGCAATTTTCTGTGCTCAGGAATTTAGCTGCCTATGATGGTGTTTCCTAGCAAGACCAAATGTTAATTAAATTTTTCTCTTGTGTCTCATAAAAGCACTTGCAGCTGCGTACTCACAGAAGTAAAGTCAGCTACTAGCAGCGCTGCTTCAAACCTGCTTTTCATTTTCTTCCTGCAAGCACAGGCAGCCTCTCCCAGCACCAGGCAGCAGCATCCAGGCCATGTGTGCCAGGGAGGGGGAGTTTTCCACATGGATCAGGGAGTGAGCTGCAGCCCAGCCTGGCAATCCCCATCTCTGGTGCTTCCATCCAGCGCCTCCCACCACCAGATTCCATGGCAGAGTAACTCAGCTCAACGCCAGTCGGTGGAAGGGAGTGCAGCTGCATGTCCAAGCTGGATATGGACATGGAAAGCAGGATGTCAACTACACAGAGGAGCAAAACAGTGAATTTCACAGCAAAACTGTTGAATTGATGGCAGCAAGAAAATAGAATAATGCATGAGCTTAAATTTATTGAGGTTCTTGCACCCTTCAGTTGCGTGAAATCATTTGCAGCACCATTTCAGGCTCTCTGCAGTCTTACTCTGGCATCTGTACATCCATTTATGCTTGCTCTCCTTTCTTGTGTTAAATTAGCTCTGCCTAGAAAGGTTAGAAACCTATAAATTTTTTCCCCTTTAAAATGCCAAAGATAATATGTCCCAGGCTATACTCAATCTCCTTTCTCACACTGCTTTACCTTAGACCTTTTTAAGGAGAACAGCTTGAGGTAAAACCACTTTTCTTAATCTTTCATTACTCGCTTGGTAAAATCAGGTAAATTACTATTTCTTATATGGCAATAACCAAAAATCTATGCTGGGCAAACACTGCAGTCGTGTGTCAAGGTGTTAGATGGGTAATGGTTTGGACATTAATACATTTATACATTAAATGCCTTTGGGCAATATTGAAAAATCAGGCTCACAGTGGAAAACCAATACGTTGTTGGGGGATCTTGAGGAGAGAAACAAGTAGGAATCTGGCACTTCATCCTGCTGGAGATGCTGATCTCTTGGGTATTCGGACAAGAATATCTCTCTTAAAATCCCTGTTTTGTCAATTGCCCTCCTGTCTCTTTCTCTGCTAAAAATCAGGAGATTTTAATTGTGTGATTCCACTCCTAATTGTGTAGGAGTTAAATTGCTAGGAGTAAATGGCTTTAAGCAAAACCTAACTCCCAGCACTGCACGTCACAAGAGACTGAGGACTGAGCTTACAGACTTACTCCAACAAGTTACTTACTCATCAGTGGAGGTGAATTTACAAGCAGAGAAAATAGCTCACTTGCACCTGCTGCAGGTTTATGCTGCGTGTAAAAGGGTGGGAAGTAACAGAAGGGCAATGATCCCTGTGTGGTTCTTTGCAGGGAAGCTCAGTCGCTTTCCACCGAGGATGCATTCCCACGCCACTCCCGACGGCCGAGCTGTCCCTCATTTTCTGAGGTCTCACCTTACTGAAGCAGTTGCCAAAGCCAAGGCAGGTGGAGGTGGTAGTGGAAGCACTGGTGGAAGTGGAAGAGGCCTCGTGGGACAGATTATCCCTATATATGGATTCGGCATCTTCTTATATATTCTGTACATTTTATTTAAGGTAAGACCAGCATAAATTGAAAAGGAAATAAAAAAAATTGGGAAAAAAAAATTTATACTCTCATTTCAGTACCTTGTTCCATTTCAGCTGTGCTCAAAAAAATGCTTATGCTGGACCTTTGCCTGGTGGTCCAAAGATGGGAGTATCCTGTGGGTTTTGCTGTTGCAAAGATTGTAGCTAAGAATGCAGGGAAGGATTTCTCTGATCCTGCATTGGCCTCTGACCTCTTACAATTTCTTAAGGATTTTTTTTTCCCTCCTGGAAAATGTGCAGGTCTAGAGTAATATTAGAATAACTTTGAATATACACGTAGCATTCTTTTCCCTGATGTATGCGGCTACACGTTATATGTACTCAATATGTCACATGTTGTTATTTGTCTGAAAGGAGTTTTCAGCTGGCAAAATCTTCCAGGCATCTTTCATGGTTGTGCTTTTCTATGGCTGCTTTCTGGCCTATTTCAGTTTTCTGTATTTTTTCCCATTGCCTCTGGGGCTTATCTGTTACCATTGTTGTAACTCATAGAAGGCCATGTTCTTGTCCTTATCAGCTGGCTTCCAAGGGAAGAACTACTCCTGCCGAGCGGAAATGCCCCCCTGCTACACCTGGGAACATGAAGAGGAAGATCAGTGAGTATGGGTCTGAGCTGTATCTGTAGAGCTGTTGGCTCTAAAAGTCCAACAGGATTCTTTGAGCTCTGGGTGCACTCTAAAGCTGATGTTCCCTCCCACCCAAAAAAAAACCCAAAAAACAAACCAAAAACCAAGCCAGGATCTTCTGTGTTAGAATGAGCAAGAGTTCAAAAGAATTATTGCTGTGTCACTTTCTAATCTCATTCAGCCCATGAGGCTGTTGTAGCAGCCTGATCCAAAGCCCCTCTGGAAGGAATGGCTTTTCATGAGGTTTGCATGGATTTGCTGAAAAGCTGTGTCACTAATGATTAAAAATAGATAATAGGGTGTCCAGCTATAATTATTGTATAATCCCTAACAGTCTAGTAAGAGCATAGAAAGATACCATGAAAGCTAGTTTAATTTTCTTGAATTGGTGAATTCTTAGTCTTCATCAGGCACTTCCCTAATTTGTCCCTTTTTTGCAATGCAGAGTTTTCATGCATGCAATAAAGAGAGCAAATAGTATTATGAAATGTTAATTTGATTTTACCTAAACATTGGTGAGATAGATTCAAGTATTCGTAGGCACTTATTAGATAAATTAATAAATTTACTACTGAGGATTGGAAGAGTAGTTACCATTACAGCATTTAAATGTGTTGTGTTTAGCTGGCTAAACTGTAATAGGAAAGAAAAGTACTTAAGGCTTTGCACAAAGTGGTAGCAGGAAGGTAATTCTCTAAACATAGCTGTAATTTCCTTGACATTAATGCACATATTAGGAGTACCTAATGTGCTCAGTGCTGCAGATTGTGTCTCCAGTGCACTCGTGCTGCATTGTGCCTGGCAATTTTGGGCAATATATTAGAAATGGTAATTGTATTTTTTTTTCTCTGATGCTTGGTAAGAGGAAATAACTTTGCAGTAAGTTAACTTTGCCATCATTATATCCCAAGGAACTAATGGTGAAAATTATTCTGCCTCTTTCTAGAGCTCTACATTTATATTCCTAAAGCATTCATGGCAAGCTGTAGCAGAGCAGGGGACAGGTCACTGGATTAGGAACTTGAAGACTGAGTCACCACTTACATAGTGACTTGGAAGAAGTAACTTCCTTTCTCTTTGCCATTTCCCCTTTCTCTTTTTTAAAAGTCTCAGACATGCAAAATAATGACATCAGTGTTGCATTAAGTCATGGCAATCTGTGCAGGAAAGAGGTCTTTCTAAAAGCAGGATGTTGGTTGATAGATTTGTCCATTCCTATGATGTTGAAGTTCCACTGTGCCTTTGGGCTGCTCAAATGGGTGTAATATTGGTAATATTCTTCCCCTTCTTAGGCCAGGAAAAGTATGTAGAACTCTCTAAGCTGAATGATTTAGTTTCCTCACAGGCAGTTTGGTTTGGTACAGCATTTGCTACCTGTGATAATGGGGCAGGGATACATTTTCAAGGCTGCTACTGATAGATCTTGGGAATTTTTGTTTGTTTTGTTTTACAGCTGACTATGAGCTCACTCAACTCCAGGAAAGACTGAGAGAGACAGAAGAAGCAATGGAAAAATTAATCAACAGAGTAGGACCTATGTATGACAGGTGTGTTTCAAATTAGAATATTTTAAGGAGGGGTTCTAATCTGATTAGAAATTAAACTTTCTTGCATTATCTATATTAAAATAGCATTTTTATTTCTACTTCAAATTATAGAAGCTTGATTTTACACATCCCAATTCTTGTTCTGTGTTTTTTCTCTTTTCAGTATCTATATATAAAATAAATAGTTTTTTCCAAATTCATTTTTCTAACCAGAGAAAGCTATAATCTCTCTCTCCCCTCTTTGTACACTGTGTTATTTGGAAGAAAATGACAGGTATATGTAAACAGAAGAGAAATCATCTACATTTAAAGTACATAAAACAGCCTGTTTTATTGACCAAAATAATATCCTGAATTATTCTTTTACAGTTCTATGGATTATTTTCCTAAATTGAACTGCTGTTATAATCTATGTAAATTCCTGTTAGAATGACCATAACATTTTTCTTTAAGGCAGAATTGTACAATAATCTGATTACATAACTTAGTTCCACTCTAAATTCATGCATTTGCTTCTAAATATAAAAGACAAAGGGTTGTAAAATCAGCATTCAAAATTTTATTATATTTAATAATGTTTCCTACAAATCTGATATCACCAATCTATGTTACAAAGAAACACTGGAAACGAGTCTATATTTTTCATAAGGAGTAAAAAGAATAGATCAATAGGGCACTGCTGAACTGCAGTGTGAAAACTGAAATACCATAAATATGAAGGTGAGGTTTGCAAAAAATGAGAGCTGTTCTGCTTGTAAATCATGTTAACTTTGTCTGGATCAGCCAAGGCCTGTTTTAACCCATCCTGCAGGAATTCTGTGCTGAACATGCACATTTTGTGCCTCAAACCACTTCTCTTTGGGTGCAGTTTTGCCCACTTTGTGCTGTGCCCTGTACAGTCCTGGGCAGACAAGGTGCCCAACTTGCTCCTGTTCAGCCATGTCCCAGTGGGAGAGCTCCTCAACTGCCCTGCTTTTGTTAGTGGAACAGAAGGATCCTGCTTTGACTGCTACTCATTTCTGTGCTGGAGAGCTGACACAATGCTCTACACCTTCCTCTAAGCTGACAGAAATAGGCTTATGAGCTGCCCAGATATTGTGCTGATTCTCAGGATGGAATATTTTTTTTTGCTGAGAAAATCGGTTTAGGGTCTGAATCAGTATTTGTTCTACTCTGTGTTATTGGCCCAAAGCCTCTATTTAGTAGAACTTCCCTTCTTTGTTCAACCAGACTATTTATATAGATGGGTCTAAAGGTCTCAGGGGAAATGAGAATCTGAATCTAATGAAGAATTTTGTATGTTGCCTCTTTGAAGAGGAGGGGAAAGACACCTCTTGATGGAGCAAATAGCTGTTTTCAAACACTTTGAAGCTTTCTTAATCTACTCATTAATTTCACTAATACTGGATAAATCTATTAAAATAAAACCTATGGTTAGAAAGTGTAGTTAGAGTGCTGAACTAGGCTTATTCAATCTGGATATTGATAGATTTAAATAAAAAGGAAAGAAAAGAGAGTAAAAATAACTCTAGCTTTATTTATTGATCTGCAGTTAAACACAAACCCTTACAGAGAAAAGTCAGAGACAGAAATAACTGGTATCAAGTTTCAACTAATGCTGAAAGACCCCAGGTGAGACCATGGCCCTTTACACCAGGTGTGGCAAAGCAACCAGAAACTTGGATTTGCTTTTTTTTTTTTTTTAATGAGGTTTGAAGACTAACCTCCAAACCAACTGAGAAGACCTCCTTCCAAACCAGCATACCAGCTGGAATTGCTACACTGTTAAGTAGAGAAACAACCTTCCAGAAATGCAAAACTATCAAAAAGTACAAGTACGGGTACTTTTAATAAGGCCTAGCATGTTGTAGGAAAAATGAGAAGCAAGGTAAAGGAAGTAAGAGGAAGAAAGAGCTGCCTGGCCAGGTCAACAATGTAACCAAAAATTTCTATTTCTGGTAGTGAGGTAAGAGGTAGAAATAATGCAGATCACCTACCTGTTTTTAAAGTCTTGTTTACGAGGCTGTCAACTGAAAAAAACTTCCTTTTTTATCATAAACTGAGCAAAGGTGATATGGAAGAGTGAGAGGCTCTGTGGGTGCCGTTTTTTGGGATGTAGCTGCATTTTCATAGTGATTACTTTAAGATCATGAAACTTTAAAAATACCAGTTAACATGTCTGAGATACCATTTTAGATTATTTAGATTATTTTCCCTGCAATCAGGAGGGCTCTTTAGGAAGTGTTCTAATCTCACAGTAAGAATAAGAAACCTTTACTTTACCTGTTAGTGAGCTCTTTGGGACTCTACAAAGTGTAAGTATTGCCATTATGAAAAATAATACTTGTGTTGGAGCTACAAACACAGACAAAAATAATGACCTTTGCTTGCACTGTAAACCTTCTGCATCTGTTATCCTCTGAGTATTCCTAAGTGCATTATATCCTGCTAAATCTCCCATGTGCAGGCAGCCAGATGTCTTACACACTGCCAGCAACCTACAGTAAGTCTTGCCAGAGGCCTTAAATGAAGTCAAAATAACACATGGGCTTTAGTTTCTCCCTCCCTGCAGGGAAATCTGCCTTTTAAGCAAGGTATTTGGAGGAGGAATACTCTGAAATACAGAGCCCTTGTGTTGCAATAAGACAGGAGTGTTTTCTAATGAGGGTGTCCCACATATTAGGAATTTTCCTGTATGAAATGCCACAGTGATGCAGCTGCATTGACTGATCCTGTTATCTGAGCCAGCTTATCTGCCCAATGTGCTAAAGAGATAGGCCTCTCTGTCTTCAGCCAAGTGATATATATTCAAATTGGCTACAGTTTTGTCTGTTAAAGGAGGATTAGTTCAGCAGTTCTGTCACAGCTTTGGTCAAAGGCTGATGAAACCATTCCTTTTCGTGGGCCTCTTAATTCACATCTCAGATTCCACATCTGCATAAACCAGGCTTTTGGGAAGATGCTGCCTCACACATTCAGTTGTTTGTGGAACAGATTGCCACCACAGCCTGGGGGAAATCAGTGCAACCTACATTTAGTGTTGGGATACCAACTTTTCAAACTGTGTGGCCAAGTGCTCCTTGGTGGAAATGCAGAAAAGTGATGTTTTGCCTTGGGATCCCAGGGAAGCAGTTTAATCTAGGTAAGTGATAATCCAACCAGCTCCTGAGCTAGGTCTGGTTACAGACACCTGTGCTTGCAGTTGTGCACAAAATGCAGCCCAGGATCAGCAATTCCACCACCATCACACCAACCAGCAGCAGGATGCTAATCTTACTTTAAACCAGTGTGACATTGCTGCCCTTAGTGGAGTAGCCATCGTGTCACCATCATTCCCATTTAGGCAGAGTGGCACAAAGTACCTCTTGGAGTGCTGCTCCAGTCCCAGCAGCTGGTAAGAGGAAAACCTGAAGAAGGACATTGCAAGTTTATTAGAATTCTGATAACTAAAGTGAGGCTTACACAGATACTAATGATCTAAAGCCAAAATCTGCTTCTAGCTCCTCTCTTCCCATCTCTTCTCTAAAATTCACTGAGCAGCCTACTCAGTGAATCTGCTCTTGGAGATTATCTGTCTTCTCTGCAGACCAGGGATTACCAGAGATCATCTGTCTGACCTCACATACCACCTACAGCTCAGCATTCCATGCATGCCAAGGGCCACTCTTTCAAATAACTGGGGCCAACAGCTCCTGACTCATACTGATCCAAAAGAGCATCAGAGGAGTGGCTTGAACTGGCATTACTGCTCAAGAATGACTTAAACCTCAAGATATCACAATTTAAAACTCAAGATGAAATAAGCACCATTGGTCAGAACCATTTTCACTCCTGGTGGCAGCCAGTGTCTTTCTCATTCTGGCCTACTGAGTTAGCAGACTGCAGAGCACCCCACCCCCTCCCCCCCCCAAATACTACCTTTTTGTCAATAAGATTTTTATAAGCCTTTTTTCTTTGCAGAGAAAATAACATGTAATGACTATATGATCTTATCTGTTGGAAGCATTTTTGTTACAGCAGTAGTTGTATTACCTAAGCAGTAATAATTACTAGATCCAGCAGTGTAGAACCAGTCAAAAGTTTGCCTTCCATCTGATTAAAATCTCAGTCCTCTCCCTCTAATTCTAAAGGGCAAGTGACAGTTTAAGGTAACACCTTCTTTCCATTCTGAAATCTTCCTTCCTGTCTCTGCCCCCCACCTCCCCACTAGGCTGCATTGTTGACTGTCTATAATGACAGGATAATCTGTCCAACTTGCACATTTAATGGTCTTAATGAGAGATTTGAGAGTCTTGAGATTAATGACTGTGAGAAATTTTGATCAGCCTCACAAGCTACTCATGTAGCACAGATTCAGAATTTCATTTCCTTATAACACTTCATACAAGGCACTGCACCCTAATTCTTACCTAGCACACCTTTAAAGGCAGGAAATTTCTGTAGTGTCTTTTGTACCGTTACTCTTTTTGTGTGTCACTTTCATCTTGCTCTCACATTGGCTTTACCTGCCTTCCTTTACCTGTTTAAATTGCAGGCTTTTTGGGTAAAGGGATAAACTATACCCAGCTGAAGTGCAGAGCACATGCAGATGTTGAGGAAGGATCACACTCCTCAATAGGTTTCTCCAGACTGTGCTGCTGGCATGGACCAAACAGTTGGGCTCAAACTCTTCTCATAGCTTGCAGTAACAGTGGACTAAATTCTGGTGTCTAATATTTTCTAGCAGGACTCAAAATGTTACAACAGACCAGGAAAAAATGTTACTTCAACAACTCAGAGAAATTACTAGAGTTATGAAAGAAGGAAAATTCATAGATGACATCTCTCCTGAGAAGGAAGCTGAGGAAGCTCCTTACATGGCAGATTGGGAAGGTAAGCAAGAGCCTTTCTTACCATTACCCTTATATGAAAAAATGGATAAAGATTACTCACAGTTCTAGATCCTTTCAAAGTTCTGGTTAACTTTATCCTTCCTTTTCCAGAAGCCAGCATTTAGAACTTTGCAAGAGGTTGCTTGGCTTTTTTTTTCCCCAACCATAACATAAAAAAAATATATTTTGAGGTATCCAACATTTCTTTTTAGTGTAAACACTACACTATCTGCTGCCCAAAGTGGCATATGAATATTCACATATGCTCCATCTGCTGCTGGGGCTTGGCTGCTCTGGGTTTATATCTTCCCCTTTCTGTGCTGAGCTGAATTTCATAACAGTCATAAAACCCTTGGAAATCAGATCTGTATGTTTCAGATAACTTACAGTTTCTACTTTTGATTAGTCGCTCTTTGTTAGCTCCAATGTTGTAAAAGTCAACTCCAGGAAGTCTTTAAAAACTATTTATTTTAATGTCCTTTCTCTTCCTTGGTATTTACCTGCTACTCAAATGTGTTTTCAAGATATCTTAGTTGCTCTGCATCATAATTTTAAATGCAGATTAAATTTCTTGCTTTTTAAAAAGCTTTCAAAAATTATTCAAAACATAAAGCATAAACTGTGTCCTTGAGCCCTGTTCATAAAGTCGTTTATGATGTTATTTCTAAAATGAATTACACTAAGTCATTCATATATCTGTTTTTTCAACTTTCTCAGTAATGCTGTTTATAGCAAGTGTTCAAACCATGCATCAATCTGTAGGCAGAAAAAAAAAGAAGGATCCATTTAAAGATCTAAGACACACCATTTTTACCTGTTAGCCCCCATAGCTTCCAGCAAAGCTCAGGTTTCACTCCTGAAAGCCAGGGTTGATATCCTGGCTCCCTATAAGTAAGTGAATTTTTTTTTCATCATCTCCCAAGAAGACCTGCCTTGCACACTCTTGCCATGGATTTCATACTGTGATGTGTACATGGCATTAAAGAGCTGACACTTGTACTGGCAGTAACAAAAAAAACCTGTCCTGTCCAACTTTGCATCCACCACTGAGGTCAGGACTACTTTTAAATGCTGGTAATACTCCAAGCTGCATATCCCTTTATTCCTAAGGTTATCCAGAAGAGACCTATCCTGTCTACGATAATTCCGATTGCTTCAAGCGCAAACAGGACACAATCCTTGTGGATTACCCTGACCTGAGCCAGCCCTCTCCAGAAGAGCTGGCAGAAAGAATGGAGGGCATGGAAGATGAGGAGTATCCTTATGATGAAACCCTGCTAAGTGATCTCACCATGGGAATAGGGGGTCAGGATTTAATGCAGAAAAAGGAGGATGTAACTCTCATCAAGGAGGAGAGGAGTGACCTTCCTCCCAGCCAGAGCACTGGGGAGTGCTGCTGTTGCTGTGATGATGATCCTGCTGTCATAGCAGAGAATGCTGGATTCCACTCTGAGAGCTGCAGTGAAGCAGAAGAGACAAGCCAAGAGGACCTGTCTGTGGAGTCAGAAAATGAAAATGCAGCACTGGAAAAGCAAAACCCCAGTGATTCAGAGGAGACAGGCACACTGAGAAAGCGCAACACCAAAGTGCTTGATTGATAGGGACAACCATCTGGGTGGTAAAGGTAGAGGTCATAAACTGTCATGCACCTGGGTTTTGTTCCCACTGAAGACTTCTCTGTGTTCATCTCCTTGTACCTATTGCATTCTCATGGTAGCAGTCACATCATCTGCCTGAACTGGAAACCAATGCCCTCTTTCATGCACTTGTCATGGGTTACCATGATGCTGCCAACAGTGCTTTGTCCTTGATTTTTGAAGCCTTGTATTTTGGAGCAGATACTTGTGACTCGTTCCTTTTCAATTCTGAAGGAGCTGTGGTTTTGCCCTTTGTCATCCCAGAGTTAACCAAATGTCTCTTCTGACTTTTTCAAAAACATCTGTGTGCTACTGGTCAGGAGAGTTAATCAAATCCTTATCTATACATGAGTTTACTGGGATGCTGAAGGACAAAATATGCCTTCTTTCTCTTAGCTCAGTGTTAACTGGTCAGCAGAGCAGATCATAGTCACACACATGACTCTCTCAACTCTGTCACTACCCTCTTCTCTTGAGAAACCGCTGTCACCACAATCCACAAAGCTCCTCTGCTACCCCACAGCCCCTTTCCCAGTCATTCCGTGTTGTTGCCTAATCCATGTTGTGTTACTTGTGTGAGCAAGACTGAAGCTCTGTGAGTTGTGCTTTAACTTTGCCTTAGCCGTGGTGAAATTCCCAGATGATTGCAGGAAGTGGACCACAATGTGTGAGAGCATAAAAATATCCCTAGAGATTAAAACCAAAAAAGCAGTGTTAAGGTTTGTCTGTAAAGGAGAGAACAGCATGAGGGGGACCCTCAGACTGAAGGTAGCAGGTAGGCTTTCCCTTCTTCCTGGAAAGCTGTGGGTTTTTTAAGCTCTTGGAATGCTGTTGCCAGGGTCATGTTGAGGCCACCCCAGGTATGGGATGAGGAGGGTCCTGGAGCCAAGGGCTCCTGAGGAGAAGTGGCAGGCAGTCCCTGTGCCCAAGGGACAGCCTTTCTTGTACAAGCAGCATGGCAGGTGGGATGGGCTCCAGGAAAGGTTCCCTCAGCTCTCTTTACCCTCCTGCTTCTCCCATACCTGGGCACTTTTCCTCCCCACCATAACCCGAGGTATTGGGCCACTCTGATGGCCCAGTCACAGTGGCTGTTTGTGATGTCACCAGTCCCCTGAGTGCTCTGGCACTATAGAAGCAGGGCCCTCTGCAGTTGGCCCCCTGTCCACCCAGCTCTGAGGCCCTTGATGAATGTCTGGAAGAAAGAAAAGCCAGAGCAGTGAGGTGGGTGGCAGCCCACCTTTGTAAGGGACAGCAGCAGAGCCCCTTCCAACGATGACCGAAGAGGAAGGCATGTGCCAGGAGGAGGAAGAGGAGGAACAAAATCACCCCTCTGTCATGAGTGCCACTGCCCTCAGTTCCCTGGTCATGGCCATGCAGAGCTTGGCTCTGTGCCCACCAGGGAACAGTGTGCAGCCCAGGGACATCGGCCTGCCAGGGACCCAGCAGAGCAGTGAGCTGGGTGGGCACCCACCTTTGTGTGGGACAGCACAGAGACGTGTCCGGCAGCGGCCAAAGCAGGAGGCACTTTCCCTGGGCCTGAAAAATGGCAATCAACAGTGCAGGAGGAGGAGGAGGAGGAGGGGAAGGAGGAGAAGGAGGAGCATCAGCCCTTGCACCATGAGAGCCATTGCCAACATGCGAGGGACGACATCCAGTGCTTGCCTACAGGAATTCTGGCGGCTCAAAATCCGCACCTGCCTGACTGAAAAATAAGCAACAAGATAAGGATGAAAATCCTGTCATCCTCCTTATTTGGTACTTTGGCGACAGCATCTGTGCTCCTGTGACCCTTTAAGTAGGAGTTTTTTATAGAAACTTTCCAGTTCCATGCCCACATCCTGCTTTGCTGGTTCCACCTTACATCCTGGGGTCTTTTAGGCTATAACATCAACAATTTGAGAATAGTTTTTTTAAACAGAGTAAAGTTATCATAATGAAGGCATGGAGCCCTAAGAACTTCTTCTTTGCAAACATGCTAGGGAATATTATGGAGTCCCAGCCTCCACACGGAGTCTCCTACCAGCTCACCCATTCCATCTCCTGGCATCAACAATCATTTGTTGATTGCCATGCATTATATGAGCCCTTCCTTCTCATCCCATACCCCACCCTTCCTGGAGCTCCTCTGCTCTAAGCCTCAGGGAAAAGACATGAGTTGACTTGGCTTTCACCAGGCTACTGTGCTGAGGGGACAGGAGTTATCCCCAAGAGGGGCACTGAGGTTCCTGGGGTCTGGAAGTGGGGTTGCTTCAGTCTGAGGACAACAACAATACCTTATGGATGAGTGAAGTCAGCTTTGCATAAAGAATATTTGCAGGCCAAGCCAAGAACATAGACAGCTGTTTCTTTGGAGAAGCAACAGATGGCAGCTTGGCCAGGAAGAAGTGCTGGCCTTCACATGGAGGTCCCTTCTAGCTGCTTCATAGGAAGTTCTTTTCAATGTTGGGAAATAAATTTTTAAAAACCAAACCAATAAACCAAAAAATAACAGCAAAATTTCTTTCTTCCTCTCTTTTTCGGGATTTGGTGAGTGCCTATGGATTCCTCTGTCCCCTCTTGGTCTCCACAGCCCTGGAAAGGTACTGATGTGTTGGGTTTCCCTGGATTGTCACAGACTGGTGAGTGCTCCCTGGGTGTCACCAGAACTGTGACACTCTGTGGCAGAAACCCAGGAGCCCAGTGGGCAGGCATCCCACTGCATCTACACCCACCATGGGCCTCTGGGACACTCTGCTTTAATGAAATAAATTGGATTCCCCTGCTCTGCACCAGCTCCAAGCCAGATGCTGGGTGCCAGTCAAGGTGGGGTGCCAGCCTGGGGCTACCCCCACAGAACTGCTCACATTGGTGCTGGGATGGGTCGTGGGGGAAGTGCCCATGGCAATGCCACCCACCACAGCTGGGGCAACCCATGGGAAGGGCCTGTGCCACATCCAGAGTCACCACCAGCCCTGTTTCATGCCAACCCCACCAGCCCAGCCCCCAGAGTGTCTGCACCCCTGAATTACAGGTCTGGCCCACCTACTGCCCTCACCACCACAACTCCCAGGTGCCATTGTTCCAAACCTACCAATGACCCACGTCATCTGGGGATCCATCAGGTAGATATCACCATGGGAAAGTGGATTTGTGTTGATCAGGAGCTCCTCATGATGGCCATTGTTCTCCAGATGGGAGCTACCCAATCCTCCTGGCACAGCATTATTGTGTGCTCCTAGAATAATTATGCTGTACCAGACATTTTGTCCTAGGTTTGCAAAACCTCAGCAAAGGGGGTCCCCTTTTCAATGCCAGGCCTGTTTCCCATTGTTTCAAGCACTAAGAACCCCCCTTCTACATGGGAAAAAAAGGAGCTGAACTTCCCTTTTACACCTGCCTTGCCAGGGCTCTAATCCCTTGCACCTTAGGAGTTGTTAGGGCTACTTTTAACACCTGTGAGAGCTAAAGGCTTCCCATTCCTTTGCAGCAAGGTGTCAGAGAGCCTCAAGAGCTCATCCCTGACCTGTCAATGGCCTTGGCAGCCCCTCCCCAGGGACCAGTAAGTGCTCTCTGAATGTAGCCAGCCTTGCCTCCTGTAGCAGCTCACCAGCAGCCTTCAAACTGGGATTCCTCCTGTTCCCACCCTTTGCCTCAGCTTTCCCCCCTCTGAAACAGAAATGTCTATTTAGAGGAGCATTTTAGAAAAGGACCATCAAATGTGTGTCTCCAGCTTTCTCAACTATTAACTGCTCCCTTCTACTAGAGAACACTCATAATTTGAAGGAGAGCTTAGCTGATCAAAATCAGGATTCTCAGAGAACTTTGATTAGGTAAGTAAATCAAAATCATAGGTCAGAACATCAGCAAAGCTGGGAATTTGAAAAAAAGTCCCAGAAGCTCAGGTGGATGCCACTGGAAGCAGTCAGGCTCTTTAAAAGTCCACGTTCCTTTACTTGAGATGTTTCCCACCTGGCAAATGAAATGGCTGTACTTTCTGTTAAAGCTAAAAGAAATAGCATAGTGTGTTGTTAAAAGGAAATATTATGATAAACTAGATTTTAAAACCCACAAATGGGCCTAGTTCTCCCTGGATATTTGAGAATGGTTACAGATTGTTTCGGGCATTCCACAGGATCAGGAAAAAAGCAAAAAGCAAGACCACTGCTGGCCCCAAAAATACTCTAAAGAGCATTAGTTATCAAATAGGATTTGGAAAACAGATAAATATCTGAGAAGTTTATGACCTAACTCTTTGTATTAGCAATTAGTGTACATATCTTGGATTTTTAATTTTCCAGAGAATAAAACTATGCTTACCTTTGAGGGCACAGAACAATCTAGTGCAATAATCTCCTATTTCAATAATATTTACTTGCACATTCTAATAAAAAAATAATATAATTCCACGTTTCTAACCTCATGTATCACAAACACTGGGGAAGAAAAACCAGGTAAGAGTTAAAAAATCATTTATATATCAATGGTTTTATACTGACCATGTATTTCAAAGCAAATGAATGCAACACCAGATCAGACACACTGAGCATCCCAAACACAGCTGGAAAAGTTGGTCTGGTCAAGAGATTTTTCTCAGCTTTGGAGCTTCATCAGTTTTTTGGGGGGGCACAGATTCCTAAAGAGCAAATAGACACCTCTCCTTTTTCTCAGTGATCTTCCTGGGATGGCTTAGATAGTGCTCACAGACCACTCCTCCCCTCTGCTGGGATCAGACACCTGCCCAAGTGCAAGATTACCCCAACTATATTGCTCCTGACAGAGGAAATTGGAAAAATACACTTTAAAGGGCACTGAAAACTCCTTCTGTTAAGTAATTCCATATCCAGTGGAAGTCATTTATTGAGGTGTTTCCAACCTTGGGTAGGGAAGGATGTTGTTTCAAACAAATTAAATTTAATATTTCTGCACAGTGTTCTGTATTCACAAACACTAAAATCACTCATTTACATACTGCTAAATAAATACATTTACTCCAGAATACCAAAGAGTTTCTTTGAAAAAATTTAATTTGCAAAAGCACATTCTTGCAGGTTTGTCTAAAACTCTCCAAAGTCTGAACAAAAAGGGAGATGCCTGGCTACTCAAAACAGGCCAAGATAGTCTTGTGTGCAAACAAGCCTGACATGTTACAGCTATGGTGAAAAAACATGTCTGGTTAAATATTAGTTCTCATGATTAGGTCATTTTTTTTGTCAAATTTGATATATTCCATTCTTTAAAACCCCATATAATGTAAAGAAAATATAGATCATAACATATTCAAATTCTACTGTATAACATTGGTTTATTTAAGAAAGGCAAAGAGATGAATCAGAAGAGATTTACTGTGGGAATTAAAAAAAAAGAATCTGCTTTCTCATTTTCTAGGGACAGAAACATTCATGTAGCACATTTTCTACTTCTTGAAGTGTAAGTAAACAAGTCAGAAGCAAAGGTTATTTTTCTTTACAGGCAGATATAGTCTCAACACATTCTAAAATGAGTATTCCTACAGCTGCTGCCAAACACTGGATCTTTCAGACTGGCATTAGTTGGATTAAGACAGTGTTGGAAGGTACTAAATCAGCTCAGTGGCTTCTAGGAACTCTCAGAAATGAGCCCTCTAGAGTGGTACTTTCTGAGATACTTCCAGAGGTGCAACAAATTACAAAACATCCTCCAAAGACTTTTTTTTTTTGTTTTGCTTCCCTGCTGTTGAGTATAAGAAATTGTTTAAAAAGGGGAAACCAAAGCCCCAGTCTTGTGATTATGGGGTAGAGATTGGCTCACTGCATAGATGAATCCCACTGAAAAGTCAGCTCAAA
This sequence comes from Peucedramus taeniatus, assembly GCA_013400575.1. Taxonomy (NCBI): domain Eukaryota; kingdom Metazoa; phylum Chordata; class Aves; order Passeriformes; family Fringillidae; genus Peucedramus; species Peucedramus taeniatus. The sequence goes on from WBNO01011740.1 coordinate 372,617, forward strand.
GGAAAAGCAGATGGTTCTCTGTAATAAATACTTACATGGAAAGCACGAGAGAGAACAAATTTTTGTAACTTTTCAACAGAAAAAAATCACTTGGTCAAAATGATTTTAAAAGAAGTTTCAAATAACTGATTCTTTTGGAGATATTTTGCAATGATTAACCCCAAGGCAAATTAAAACCATGGTTTATGCTGTCACTGTGAACAGAGGGGAAAGAAGATATCATCAAAGGAGTTTTCTTAAGACTGTATCCATATTTATATGCGTGTGTGCACAAATGTTTGCACATCTAAACCTAGAAAATGTTGGAAAATTCATAAACTAAACCCATCCCACACTTGATACTGACAATCCTGCTGGGCATGTATGTATGTCCCCTTTATGCTTTGCATACAACTGTCAGAGGAACTGATCTTCCTGTCACTAAGCACAGGATTTTAATTTGAAATAAACTTAGTTTCAATTGCCAGAAAAGATGTTTACACTTTTAAGATAATAAAAAATTATTAAAGCTCCAATATTCATCTTTTTCATACATGTTTTTCAGTAAGCCACTGCAAGAGGTTTGTTTCTTGCAGACCTTGTTTCTTAGGGAAGCTCCCTGTGTTATTTGCTAGTTCTCCTGCAGCTTCAGTTCCACCCTATTTTATCCCTTAAATCAGGGGCAAGGTTTTGTTTTTCTAAATGCTCTGTGGAGCTGCAGTAATGACATCACTGAATTTGGCAGCACATTTAATGGAAAAGGTGAACATTTTTTGCCAACAGAAATTCTAGATGCCCCCTCTGAGTGTCAACAAGTCTTGGTGGGATGTATGTAAGAGCAAACTTTGGCCTCCCTTCCAAGTCCAATTTTCTTTAGTGCTCATGCCAGTAATGCCCAATTTTTGTGATCCAGTTAAGCCCACATTTAAACAAAGACAAGAAGACATGAGGATTCTGGCACTCAAGAGTGGCATTATGGAGACACAACAGAAGTTAGAAAGAAACATTGGTTACACCAGCAGGCTTGGGATTAGCCTGACACAAAAATAAATGGGTGAAAATGACACCATGAAGAAATCTGTATAGAAACCAAGCAGTTTAGATGAGAAACAAATAGTATGGACAGAGTTCTTACCAAGATAACACAACATAAGCATATCACTGAACCCTGAAACCCATGACTCCCTCCAAGCAGTGCCAAGCAGTGTGCCCATTCATTCCCTGGCAGGAAATCCCCTCCTGCCATTCCCAGCACATCCCACTGCCCAGCCTGCATGCTGGACTCCCTCCCCACCTGCAAACGGAGCTTGTTTGCACTCAGCTTTGCTTCTCTGCAGCTGCACTCCTTGGATTCTGTGCTGCCTTTTTCTGGGCTTAGGGCTCAAAGCAGTGCAAGTGCAACAAAAGGGTGTTCTCTTCTGAAATGCAATGCTAACACGGAAAGTTCAAGTAACTGAAAGAGCCTCAGGTCCCGGTTTTTGCCTTCAGGAGGAGCTCTTTCTTCAGGATTGGGAGAGCTGTCATTTAATGGCTTCGGTTCAGCATTTTCTCTGCTAAGCTTCCATGCACGTCTCTGCAGCCGTGTCCTCTGGCTGGTGACAGACACACAAGGTAGGACACAGCCCACGGGGACAAACATGCCCTGTGACAGAGCAGGGTGACACTGAGCATGTGAGCAACCCGCTGTGCGCGCTTTTCTGACACGGCTTGCGTGAATGCTAAGAGGGGCTCTCATCCTCCAGATCCAGGCAGATAGAAATGAAGAAGAAAAAGAGAAAGGAAGATTATTTTCTGAGGAACAAGCATACCCTCTGATGGGCACTGTAAAATAAACCTAGATCTACGGGCATCATTTGCATCACGCTCCTAAAGTCAAGCTCTGCTGCACCACTAAAGCATCCTGGCAGGCACAAAATCCCAAGCAAAATGCACACTGCTGTCAGGAAGGTTAAATTCATCATACAGGTGGCAAAAAATTAGAGAGTGCTGGAAACTACTGCAGTAGGAAAAGAGGACTTGGGAAATGTGGCCTCTACTGTGCAGGTGCTGAGCTTTGAGGTACAAGAAGCCAAAAAATGTGGTACAGTAAGTTCTAAGCACCACCCTGAGAGTGCAGAGGGGTGAAATCCTTTACATGTTCACCAGGGCTTGGTCTGAAACCTGTTCAGCACTTTGAAATTCCCAATGACCTTGAACTGCCCAACTTGATGAATACCCAGGTGGAAGATTATGCAAGCAGAATTGAAGGCCACCCTACTTCAAAATGAGAACATATACACAGGGATTTAACACACTTTAATTCACAGATATTGACATTATAGAGCTTTTACTGACTTAGAGTTCTGGAGCATTCCCATATGGAAAAACCTGCACGTGTTTGAAAGAAGAGAAGGTTATAGATGGGATGGAAAAAAAAAAAAAATCAGGGAACTTAAAGCAAAAGAAGGAATTGCAGTAACACAGATTACCATGAAGATGAAAGCATCTACTACCTGCAAGAAAGTGTTTGAAGTGATACCAAACAGGAATTCAACCTCATGGACTTGTGCCGTGTAGTCCAAAAGACAGAATAAATGGTGCTTTTGAAAATAGGTTTGGGGTTTTTTTGGAAAGAAAAGAAAACCAGCAAGAGCCTTGTCATAGCATCACTGGACTCAGTAATTCTTGAGAACTCCTCAGTTAGAGCTATATTCCACAATCAGCTTTTTGACATGACACTGTTAGAAATCTTTTAAGACTATACATCACTGCTGCAGCCCCACTTTAAAACAGAAGTTAGAATTAACAGTACACAGAATTTCTTTTCAGCCTACATTATAAAACACTGAATCCCCATCTAAATACAATTAGAAATGAAATAGAGCCTCATTTGTTTTTGTTTTTGTTTTTTTTTTTTTTTTTTTTACTTAGGAAAACTCAGTGGGCTTGATTTAAATATTTTGCTGAGCAACTTTTCAGTTCCTGACATTTGCTCAATGTTCCCATGTTTATTTGGGGTCATTCTCTTAAATTAATTTGCAGGAAACTCCATTTCAGTGCAACTTAATTGCCTGATGAGAACTCTGTAGTTACATGGTTTGGTTTTCCAGAATTCTGAAGTGAAACAGTTTAGTCTTCAGGATGAAGTCCAAACTGGAGACCCTCTGTCTCCTAGTGCTCACCCATGGCAACAGTAAGGAATAACAACATTCCTGGTTGGCAAAAAAAGCCTTCTGCCAATCCAGGCATACAGCACTAAGTGTCAGTGATTTTGTCTAGAAATCCTGTTTTTTTCTTGGATGAAAAGTTTATATTTTTAGTAACAAATACCAAACCACATGTAAGGCAGCAGGAAATGAGGCAGAGCCTTTACTAGGAAACACAGCTCTATTTGTGTTTAGTACTGGAAATACTGCCCTTCAGAAAGAAATGCTGCAGTGCACAAACCAGCAGCAGCATTAGGCAAAACCCAAGGAAAGCATATTATTATATAATATGCTGAGATATATATATATAATATAATAGCTATGTTATGTTTTTTTCCAGCAGGACTATCAAGCTCTGCTCATATGACAACTGAGAAAATGGCTGGAAAAAGCAGCTGCCTCTCAACCAATCCCCCTTGGTACACCTCTAACTACTTGAAAGACTGCTTTATTTGAGCTTAAACCACATCCTTGAAAGGTTTTTAAAATAACTACAAAATGCTGTAATGTTTAAAGACACCTCAGGATCAACAAAGTTCTACTTCTAGAAGGCCAGGAGATCCTCCCTAGGGAAGAGAACAGGATGGCAATAATTGGGTTATCTTCTGCTGACCCACACTGGAATGAAGACCTCCTGCTACGAGGTGCCAGGGCTCCCAAACTTGTTTGAACACTGAACATCAAAGGCTGGGCTTGATGATCTTGGAGGTCTTTTCCAACCTTACTGATTCCATGAGCAGAGTCCTAAGCACACCCAACACACTCTGGTTTTGTGTACAGGTGAGATTTTCTGCACTGGCAAAACAAGTGATTGCATGATGTCATTTTCCAGCATATCAAGACTAAACATTAAGATTACACTTACCTAGATAGTAGGCCTTAAAAAAAAATTAAAATTCAAAAGGAGTGCAAATATTCCTGCTGTTATTTGGTAAGTCAACATAGGAAAGGTACATGATTTCCTAGGTGATGTTCAAGAGTGCCTAAGAGAATTAAGAAGTGCACTCTTGTCAGGACTTGCCAGGAATTCTCCTCACTTAGTGTGTCCTCATCACACTGACAGGTTGCTGCAGTCACAGCCTGGCAATCTGCATGGAGCTGCAGGATCAGAAGCTTACTAAAGCTTACTGAATCTCCTAAATTGAGCTCAAGTTCAAACCAAGCTTAAGGAAAGAAAATTTTGAAGAAATAATCTCCTTGCAATTTCATCCAAACGGTAAGCATTAAACTTAGCTGGATTTTTGTGATAAATTTATAAAGATGTTTATAAATTACATTCTGTTACTTTGAGAATTACTCTTACACCTCATAAATGACTGACACTTCTAATGGCATTGTGCCAACTGGGACAGCCTCAGTAAGAAACCACAGATGCAGGGTGAAATGTGAGAAACACTGTAAACATCCCAGCTGAGTATAAAGGTAGTCAGAAATCATGAGGCTCATTGTTTTTAAATCAGATGTGCCTGACAGAGTCAAAGTGGGCAGTAACAATAGTTCTGAGCAACTGAGTCACATCCAAGGGAAAGAAAAAAACAAAAATACAAAATAAAGGCAATTTTGCAGCACAACTGCCAAGTGTCTCAGTTTGCAGCATAAAAGCATAAATAGGTGACTGCATTAAATGAACCTCTGTGATGTGTTCAGGAATAATAGTTTTAAAACAACAGATGCTGGGAAGTAAAACACAACCAACAACACAGTCAGAAGGAATAGTGTATCAGATGGTTAGTCCTTACTGGTTTTTTTTGCACTTTTAGAAACCAAAAATAACACAAGGTAAAAAAATTGAAGCCTCACTTAAATCATTGACAAGATTTCCATGGAATTCAACAGCATCAAGATTTGATCCTAAGAGATTGTTTAGTTACGTGGTTTCTGCATAGGCAGCAGAAACTTCATATTTTGGTTGGTTCAGGGAGCATTAAATTGAGTTCTGAGCATAGCAACACCAGCTGTCACCCACCAGCCTCAAAGCACTCCTGGAAATCCTCTCAGCAGAGCAGAGATGGACACAGCCAGGCCAAACCCAGGAGTTCCATCCACCTCACTGGAACTGAGGCACAAAGAGCTTCCAAGGTTTGCCCAAAGTCAGACTCTCTGTTGGGATTAAAGCCCAGGTGACCCCATCCCCAGGCCTGTGTTGAATCAGCCTAGAAGACTGTGTTGATTTTAACACAGATTTTGACTCCTCAGGACTTTGTTTTGCCTGTCCACAAGCACAGAACAGATCATGAGTATCCCAGGTACCTGTGAGGTTCTGACTCTCAAGTAGGACTTTGCTACAGTCCGTGTGCTTAACAAGCTTTTGTCAGAGTCATTTTCAAACTGCCATGGCAGACTTAAATAAAACCATGATAAGCTTCCAGTGTTATTGTATAATCCAATTATGATGTGAACAGGGAAGGTTTTTACTCAAAAATGCAGGCGGAATTTTTCTGAACAGTGTCCTCCTCCTAGAGCCTTTCAGCAAACCAGAGTATTGGCTCCATCAAAGAGTTTCAGGAAAGCCACTTAATTCAAGTCTTCTCAGTGAAGGTATAGATAAACACACCCTTACTGAAAAAGGGGAATCAAAAATGTATAGGCAGTTAAATAAAATACAACATACAAAATAAGTTTTAATGCATTTTCGTCCAATATACAGGCATTTGTGAGTATCAGCTACTGAGCTATAGTTCATAGCAAAACACCAAAGCATTGAGATAGTTGTGCAAATTCTTTTCTTAGTTCCTTGGCGAGCAACAAAAAGAACTGAAGAACATCTACATAATTAATTTCAAACACTTACAGAGCAGAACCCTGGAAGGTACTTTTTGTACATGAGGAACAACAGGAACCTGATTTCATTAAGTAGCACATACAAGAGAAGCCTGCACCTACAGTTAGATTAACTCTACTGCAAGATTTATATGTATAAAACTACTTTATTCTAGTAATCAAAATGAGGCCTTTTGAGAAATCTGAGTCATCAGCCCATAATTCTAATAAAGGTGACTGCTGTGCTGTCCTTAATTGCCAAGCAAAGATATCCTGATTGGTGAGCACAGGCTTCTGTAAAAGCAGGGAAAAATCTCACAAATGATGTTTTAGGAGACCAATGGGATAGTATGGGGCTAATAGTTAGAAAAAATGTCATAGGATCAAACCCAAAATCTTCCCTCTGACATCTGCAATACATTAGGAGAAACATTCTCTGCCCAGAACAGCAGGCAGCTCCTGTCTTGTCCTACTACAATAAACAAAGACTAAATAATCTGATATGTAGACTCATCATCCCTTCAGGGCAAAAACTCTTCTTTCCCCATCCTTGTTTTATCCTTATGTGAAATCACAAATTAATTAATAATAAAATTTGTAAAAAGCTATGACACGAGAACTGAGGATGATTTTCTGTAGTAAGGACTGGATTGATTTTCTGATTTTTTTTAATGGGCATCACCCAGGCAGGGGTAACATTTTAATAGCAGAAAAGTAGGTCTAATGCCTAATACTTTTAGAGAGCTCACTGGTGTTTCTACTTGTTTAAAGCCCCTCCTTTGTTCACCACAAGGGAGCAAAACCTCAAAAAGTCTGAATTGATGGCATTGGTTCCCCATGACTGATAAAACTCTGTGGTGTCATTTGACCCCACAATGGTATTTTTCAATTGTGCAGCCACCAGATTTTATTACAGAGCCCTTTTCACTCCACCTCCTTCAGTGCTAGGACCTCATGAGGACAGCCAGCTGGAACTCCAGCAGTATTGTAAGGCAACTTGAATAGCAAGAGATTTGCCCAGTAATTATTACAAAACCATTCTCACTGATTTCTTAACAGCAGAATTTATAACAAGAGCCTATGACATTACTGTTTTATGTGCCTTATATTATCCTACAAAAGGAACAGAGCAATGCCTAGCTTCTAAAACATAAACTATTTTAGGCCACCAACACAATTCAGCTCACAAAATCACTTCCAACCTTTTGGGAAAAAAAAAAAAAGGAAAAATAACGCAGCACTACAAAGGGAATCTAACAGCCTGCCTCCAGGCTTGTGGACAGCTCTGCTCATTGATTTGCAACCAATGCTTTGGAAACTGAATGTTTACTGAGAAAAATTCTGATTATATTTTAGGCAAGCTTTTTTATCTGCTACCTTTTAATGTGTTAATTTACTCTACTGAAAAGCCAAAGGGCCAAATTCAGCCCTATGATAAGGCTTCTATTGTAGGAGCATCAGTGAATGTGCACCCAAGGCATTATTCATCTGTGGAGAGATCACTGAGCAATATTGTCAAACACTTTTGAGTTGCACATCCTTGAAGAGCAGATAAAGGAATTGTAAAGAGAATGAGAAGGAACAGAACATCAGAGATGAAGAAAATTAGATAAAGGGCCAGGAAGAAACTGTTTGATGTAAACAGAGTGACAAGTTAGATTAAAAACTCTCATTAAAGCATGCAGCATTTGCCCATAAGCAATTCAGGCAAGGAATTTGTTTACAACTCTGCCAAAATCAACAGCAGATGCAAAAAATCATCAATATTTGGATTGGATATATTGGATTATAAATGACATTAAATCTACCATATCCAAACATTCACTGAGACTGTGTGAAGGAAATACACAGCTCGGGGCCATTCTATTCTTTGTCACACTGAATAAACAAGGCAATGCCCTGCTGCACACTGAATGCAGGCCCAGCAGAAGTTACTAACAGGAGTGTACCACTAATTACTCCTTGGTTACTTCAGTGTGCATGTCTCTGAAAATACTACTAGTACCAAGATTTTATTGCTGATGGGGAAGAAAACATAATTTCGTAAGGAAAATGTAATTTCAGGTATGACTCTATGCTAAGATAGAACCTGGTTTGACCTTTCCAAGAGGATGAAATTTAGAGATGTGCTGGAAAGCTTGTGGTATCACCTTGCATGTGACCTTTACCAGAAAATATCCAGCAAAAATTATCCATGAGAAATTATATCAATTCAAAATTAATCTTTGAAACTGCTTCCAGAGCAGATGGTGAAGGCCAAGGGAATCAAACCCAGTACCTTGCTCAACAACAGTGAGGAATTAGGGTTTTGGTAAAGGGCATTAGGAGCAAATCCTATTCTAACTGAACCAGATTTAATGAGAGTTCCTCACTCTTAGTCCCAGGTTAACATCCCCCTCTAGTGACCTCAGTTTATTGTGGGGAGTTTTTTCCCTCAGCAGCTTGTTGGCTGATGGCCCTGTACAATTCAAGATGATGGGAATTTGAGTCACCACTTTCCTCCTGGCATGGTTACAGGTTAAAAAAAAATACCTGGCTGGGAAGAACATGCAGTGAGAGTGAAGTTACACAATGTGCTGGCAGCAGAATTGTCCCAAGAAGCTGAACTTGCAGCCTTTCCCCAGCCCCTCATTCTCACCCTTGTGCAGGAGTTCACTGCACATGAGTTTCCTTTCGTGCCAATTCCCTGGGGGGTCATGATGTGAGTCAAACCATTGTTATGATCTGGGTTAAAAATAGCCCTTCCTAAACCAGCTCCAGCACTAAAGCCAGCAGATTGTGTATTTGCACCACGAGACACTCAGCTCCTTTGACACAGTGTTGTGCAGGGACAGAGGCAGAAAACTGTGTCAGGTGCCACTTTCTCAGGCTCTAAAGCAAGTGTGTGACTGGCAGGGCACAGAATTCAAGCCATGCAGATTGAGCCATTCCCATGCTGCAGAGTTCTTCAAATCCACATCACACCTAAGTAACAGCACTGGGAATTCCTGGCTGGTTTTGCAGTAGCCCAAACAAAAAATTCTGGTGGTCTGGTTTTATTAATAAAACTGGAGCTAGTTTTTAAAGGCTGACATGAGGTGAGCAAAGGCCTAAGGGCCTTCTCTGTTAAATCCAAAGTGAGATGACAGATGGGGATGTGAAACTGTGGGAAACCACCAGCTACAGAGAAAAACAAAGCACCCATGTGCAAAGCCAAAGTATCACCCTGCAGCTCATGACTCAGCACTTGGATCATTCCTGGAGGGAACCAAGTTCCTCTCAAACAAAAGGTGTTTTTCCATTTTATACCATTGCATGGAAAGGCTCCTTGCAAAAAGATCAGGGGGAAAAAAAAGACAGAGCTTCCTGTTAATTAAAGAGAATATTTGATATGCTGAGTCTATCAACAAAACACTGTTCAAAGCAAGCAGACTTTCTTCCCATAGATTGTTTAAAAGATTAGAAAAAATGCTGGCAATTATTTATTTTCATGTCTTATCTGGAATTTCTTTGTCTGTATACTGGGAAGGAGAGCAGAAGGCAAAGGTGAAGAGAGCATATTTCTTTTGTTAGTTGAAATGATACAGTCCAAATGGCACAACCTTAAGGAGAGCTTTATGGCCTGTCCCCTACAGTCAAAAAGGTCCTGTCAACTATGAGACAATCAGATTTGTTTTCATTTTTACATTGCATAATCTCTGGTTGTGCAGTGCAAGAGTTTATAATGAATAAAAAGGAGGGCCTGAATACACACAATGTAAAACACAGCTACTACTTCACTCACATTTCCACACCCTTCTGGTGAACATATAAATTCTATTACTCTGAGTGCCATTCTGGACAATGTTGCACAGAACAATGGCAGCAAGACCATTATTTTTAAAGATGTTTTACAATGTGCTTTCGAGCCACAGCTCCTGGTTTTTGAAATGTTCAGGAAAGAAGAAAATCATGGCTTGTTCTTTGCTTGTGTTTTGTTTTGAAATGGTATTTGTTTATCTATTCCAGATAGATCAGAAAAATGGACAGCAAAATCTGCACTGTTTTAAGCTATTCTGTGTCCTGCCAGTGTCTCATTTGTATGCAGCATACACTAGATTTGCCTAGAAGGATTTAGCTCAGTAGCTGGCACGTTTACATCAGAGAACAACATACACAGTTTCAATCGATTTCAAGCATTCTTACAATGGGAAATAAATATGAAAAGTGGTTGTTGCTCAAAGTTCAAAAAATGCAATCAACAAATTGTAAAAGCTCAAAAGGCCAGACAAATTTAATAAAATATTTCCATTTACCTTCCTCAGCTTTACACAGCCTGTTCAAAATAATAAGACTCTCTGCAGAGTGCCTTTATCCAATTGTTTATATCACTTCATACAAAATACGTGTTTGAATTACCACAGCAATACAAGGATATAAATTCCCAGCCCATGAAATGCCAAATTCAACATAAGTTATGCTTTCTTGGCATCAAGATGTTTCCCTTTTCCCTTTCTGTACTGCAGATACATTTCCATTTGAAACAAATTAAAAAGCATGTAGATGTTAAAACATAATGACAGCTTAGAATTCAAGTGACTTGTGCAACATTATTTTGTGCTTTCCACTTCTCCATTTCCTCCTACTGCAATTAAAATTCATCATGCCCTACTACATGTACAATAGCAATGCATCAAGTTCAGTCCAGTAGAGGTTTTCAACCTTCAGACTCCGCTTTATACTACATGAAATCCTTGCACAATCAAAAAAAAAAAAAAAAAANAAAAAGGTGCATCTTTTTTCCTCATCTTTCTCTTATGCTGGATGATGTGAAGCTCTGATTAGTTGATGCAGGAATGCAACCTTGAGGTACGATTGCAGCCTCGGAATGATTCTTAAATGTAAAAAGGAACTTTTGGAGCGCTCACGCCCTTTCTGGATTTTTAAAAAAGACACCACTGTCATGGTGCTGCTGAGGCCATGGTACAGTACATCATGGCACACATCCATAACACCACCAGGGACATGAGAGACAACTCCTATTTACAAAAACTTGATGTCACTTCCAGAAAAATATGACAGGGAAAAAAAAAAAGGAAAATATAATTTCCCGAATGTCCTGAATTTTTAGAAGATTCCTTTTACTTTCTCTTCAGCAACAGAGTGGTCCTCCACAACTGTGTTTTTCCCTGACCTTTTTAGTATGGACCATAAGCGACACCAGCAGGAATTGGGAATCATATGGCAAACTGCTTCCTTCGAGAGGATGCTCACCCACGCCCCTTTACTCACAAGCCAGCTTGCTGTCAAAACTGGAAAGGGCAATGGAAAAGGCTTGTAGTGCACACATTGGGTAGTTGTAGTCCATGGTGAACACGTCCTCAGCCACGCGGCCAAACTGCATCACGATGTAGTCAGCTGCAAGAAAGGTCAGGAAAGGCAAAAAGCATTACTGTTGTTTGCAGCCCTCACTAAATAAGTAGGCATCCAACCCCACCCTCTGTCCCAGAGCAAGGAAATACCACCCAAACATGCTCACTCATCAAACTCCACAGCACTTATTCATGCAAGTGGGTGTGCTGACAGCAGAGCGAGAAGCAAGGACAGTCTGAGTGATAAAGGGTTGCAAGACTTGTTAGCGTCAAAAAAAAGACACACAAAAAGTGCTTTTTGCAAGAACAGAGACGATGGCTTCTGTATAGACTGTTAAAGTCTCATACAGATCTCAATTTAACCTGCTCAGGTGACAACTGTGAGGGGAGAATCCCCTCAAGACTGTGCATGCAGTGCTGTTCCTCCACCTTGCAGGCAGGGAGCTCTACTTACGATCATTATCATGGATAATTTGGAAGTTCTTCACCGAGGCCTGGGTGACTCGACCATGGAAATTCAGAACATAGGACTGGGTGTCATCATTCCAGACTGGTGTTTTGTTGTGCAGCTCAATGACACTCTCTGTGTTTTTGTTCTGCCACCTTGCAAGAAGCGTCTCGTGTTCCTGCGCACACCACAGATACACACTTCAGTCTGACATGCTCACGTGACAAAAAATACATTAACAGGGAAGAAAAAATTCATCAATCCTGGCCCAAAGACTAAACCCTCAACCCTCAAAATAACTTCAATGAATGAAACTGAGAACTCTGAGGATCTAAATGCAAATGTGCATTTGAGTCCTTTCCACGGTTTGATAAATGTTAGTTGTACCTTTTGCTCAAAATACTTTATTTGTAGAGCTTTTGTGAGTCACAGTAGTAGTCACACATCCCATTGTTCTGCAATTGTTTGAATACCATTTGATTAACTTCTAGACCTTCAGAAATGCAAATAAAAAAACCCCAATTCTACCTGAAAAAGAATTCAAGTCATTTTTAGCGCTGGCTGCTGGTAAGACTTACATTTCGTGGTCTGATGGAAACTCTTTCATGATCCATATTCATTCCTGGTATGATCACGCTCATTTTACGAGGTCCTTTAAACCCCAGGACATTTGTTTCCTAAAAATGTTTAGAAAAGATTTCATCATGTTCTTTATTTTTAAAGTTAATTTCTTCAGCAGAAAGACACCGTGGCAGCCCAGGGAACTTATTTGTTAGTCAACTCAAAAAACATCATGAAACTCCCACCTTCACTGGCACTGCCAAACATTCTAGCTTTGTCTTAGAAGCTCTGACAACAGGAAAAATGGAAACAGAGAGGTTTCCAAAAACACTCCTAACACTGGCTGCCAGCAACCTTAAGATAATTTTTTTAAATCCCTTTGTTAAGAAAGGATATGAATTAACCAGATTGCTTGGCTACAGCTAGATCCCAAAATAAAGTAGTTGCAATTTAAAAATCATAAAATGCAGTCACATGTTTTGATGTGAGACAAAATTAAATATATAGGACCAGCTCCATTTATTCCAGAGCCAGCACAAAAACAAACAAAATGCTAGTCAGAGCATCTGATTGCAGTGCTGTGGTTTTCAAAGTTTGCTTAGAGATGACCACAGTAAAAAAACAAACACATTAGCATGAAGGCAAATTTCCTAGCTATGAAGACAGGGAAGGTAAAGAAATCACATGGGTAGCAAAAATAAATCCACAGAAAATAAAAGTTCTTCTGTTAAACCTGATCTGATACTTTCCCGACCAGCTTTTCACAAGAGAACCAGAAAAGGTAAAGAGCAATATTTTCCAGTAAAATCCAATTTTAGCATTAACCCAGTGAATGAAACAGTGACACCTTGAAGTCCATCTCCTCATGTTTTGGGACAGCTTTTTTTCAGTCACATGTATTTTTTTTTTCCCCATCTGCCAAACTGAAATGAAGGGCTTTGGAAATGCACTAAGGAATGTCAGGAAGAACATTCCCATTGTTCCCAGAAACATACCACAGGATGCCAAGAACCAGACACCCTTAGGCTCCAGCTGGTGTGGCTTTACCACTGGGACATTTAAAAGTGACACATTCAGCTGTCTCTGCTTTTACATTTTTAATTAAAATGTCCTGATCTTACGGAATTTAAACTAGTTAAACTTATTAAAGCATCTCTATTTTTGCAAGCAAAAATCATGCATCTCAACCCACTGGAAACGTCTGAAAATACCCACCTAAAATACCTGCAGCTTTGCCATCATCAGACCTTTGAAATAACTTTGCCTCTTCCAGCAAATCATCTGGAGATTCTCCACAACTCATTAAAGATTTGCATGCATACAAGAGAAATTCTACTGGATTATTTTACTGCATGCTCCTGAAGCAATCCAGGCATGTTCATATATCCTCCTAACTCTGTGCATTAATGGGAAGATTCTGCTTCTTTTCTGAATCATTTATGGCCCCTCCTTTGGCAGAGTAAAACATGTTATCAGTTCAGTTGGTTCTGCATCATGGCAAGATGAAAACTGATATGACTGCCAGCAGATTTTATAAGTAGGAGAGAACTCAGCCCAGCAGAGGACAAGTTCTAAGAAAAGATTCATGCTTATGCTTATTTTCCACTAAGTACTGACAATTTTGGGCTTCTCTGCTATGCCTTACAAGCTTTTCTTCTCCTCAAGCTGCAGTTGTGCTATACATAATTAATTTAGATGCTGACTGGTTGAAGACATTGTTGAAGGTAAAATTAAATAATAGTGCTGAATCACTTCCCTCCCAACAAGCAGAGGAAAAAAACAGGACTATATTCTTTGGGTTTACTCAGAAACAATGAAATTGGTACTTTTGCCACATGATAAGAGAATGGTTACTAGTTGTACATTACCACCATCACCAATTACCTCACACTGTGCTGGCAAATGCTACCCATTTGCTAAACTCACAGCACCAAACTGAAATTATATAAACATGGAATATGTGAGGAAAATGATTAAAATTACCTCACCTCCTGCTTCTCTTTTATTTCCCTCCTCCACTCTTTTGTGTGTGGAAATTTAAGACTACAAAGGGTATTATTAGGGGAACATAAACCAAATTCTCACTTCACATCATTTTAATGCCACTGACAGTCTTGGTTTACACAGGAACACAAATGTTGTTCACTGGCAGAGCTCTATTGACTCAATCAGGACACCAATGATTTTTATCAGCTCAGGACTTAGCCCAGGACTGCTGCACTCTCTGCCTTAGCCCATCCACTCAGCCTCACAATAAACTGGGCTGCAAGAACACAGAGCCTCTCCCCAGGGCAGCCTTTAGAATATTACATACTTTCAAATAATTATGTAAGCATTTTATTGCTTTATTGGCAATAGCTGCCATGATGAAAGCAGCAAGGTGAATATGCCAGCAGCTCCCAGAAGATTCACAATTTTATTACCCCCATTTTCTTGCAGCCACTTTCCTTCCTGGGCTTGTCCCACACAGCTGTGCCTTGTCCTTGATATTTTCTGTAGAAATTACCATTCCAAGGAAGGCCCAGCTCACAGAACCCCCAACACTGGAGGAGCACAGTGCAAATGATTGAGGCCTGAGTAGAACACAGAGTCTTGCTACTGTCCTGAAACCTGAGCCACACCTCAGAGTATGAGCTGAGCTCACTGCCTGCAATCTGACACAAGCTGAACTGAGAGATGCTATGGAATCCAGCACAGAAAACCCTGCTACCAGTGGCACAGCTGCACCTCACTGCTCCTGGATAAATTTGGCCAACGATTCTGCAATCAGCCATTAGGTGCTGCTGCAGGTTTATTAATATGCTGGGCTGCCAACACAAGGGGACTAAAAGTGCTCAACAGCACCTGAGAAAACTCTGACCCTGCCTAGTTCTGCTCCTGGTGCTTGAAACACATCTTAAGGTGAGCTCCTCAAAGAGAGCCCTCACCACATTTATCCCACAGTCAGCCACAGATGCAGCACCAGTTTCTGCTGCAAATTCAATTTATTTATTTAATTCATATTTATACAATTCTGTATAAATTACACCTGCTGAGATGAATAAGCAGGTCATGCTCAGCAAGTTGGGTACAGCTTGATCTCCACATGGGCACTTGCTCAGATGAGCTGAGGGACAGTGAGAGGCATAGTGGTGCTTTCAAAGTATTGTTTTTATAGCTTTTGCTGCAGGGGAACTCTCAGGGCAGGAATTAAAAGACTGCCTTAGGACAAGGGTGTTTCTGCTCTGCTCTTCCTGGCACTCTCTGCTCTGGTTCTGCTGCAGCCAGGAACAATAACCTCACTTCAGCAAACATGACTAGTTTGAAATGAAACACAATTCCAATTTCCTTTTGTCCTCTGGCCACAGCCCACCTGCAAGCCTGCTGCCTTTCTCCATTAGTACCAAAATATCAATGGAACAAGTAATTTTCTTATACAAATGTACCAGTTTCAAACTGCTGATTACAGACATATAAAAGCAGCTTATCTCAGCCCCATTCTCCAAACAGTGGCCATGGTTTGGTTCTTTTCAACACTCCCACTTCTAATTACCTCTGCTGACCACAACAGCTTTTTATTCAGTATGTTCATCATTCAAGTATCATTTGTTATTGACTTAAGCAATACCTAAATTTCTCAATATATAACTTTTTTTTTATTGGCTTTGGTTTTCTTTTTGCATTTCCAGTTTGCACCAGATTGTTGCCTGGCTCCAGGGAATGCCATCCTATATAAACTAGTAAAACTACTTTTATTAAACAAGTATGTTCTGCTGGGCTTCTACTGAGACTTTAGTCAAAGTGACCTCAAATCCTGGAGTCTTGTTTTAAATCCTGCAAGCTGAAATTTTGGAAATTCTCAGAATTTCAAATCCAACAGGAAGGGAGGGATATGTATCTGCTTATCTGCCATGTTAAAACTGCATCCTAAGCAGCAGGAAGAGAATGTGTTGGCTGTTCAGAACTCCCAGCATTTTGCAGTTTTCTGAACTGAAGGGATGGCTCTCAGCTTCCTTGTTCATGGAAATCTTTCAGATGCATTGCTCCCCACAGCCCAAAGCTCACCCTTCTGGGAATGCATTCTGTGCATACATGGGGTATGTGGTGGACCTCAACCTGCCAGATTTCCAGGCATCCTTGATTAGAGCTGGGCAGGAGCTCCTCAGAAAAGTCATTCTTGGATATTTTTATTGAAGTTGTTGATTTATGAAACCAGACAACTTTCTGTAGCAGTGTACATACCAGTTTTTACTGGAAGAGTTTCTTGGACCCAAATATTTCTGGACAGAAAGAACACTCACACCAAAAAGGTTATTCATCCAGCAATTGTGAAACAACAGCAACTGTGTTTCAAGTCTTGATTGTCTGCATTGCTCCTGACAAATGCTACTTACTCTCCTGTAAGAGCATGGTTTCTATCATTCAATCAAATTTTGCATTTTACTTGTTTTTTTTTCCTGGTAAAAAGGAGTTTTAGAGTTTTTATCCCAATCTCAGCTGCTGCAGACCTAACTGTCAGCTACCAATGGCTTGCATCAGAGAGGCCTCCTCCAAAACACCGTAACAAACATACTTTAGAGCAGTAATGCCATGTGCACAACTCTTCCCAGTTCAGGAGGTCCCCTGCAGGCTGTGATCCTACCCTTTCCAGAGGGTTATGTAAGAGCTCTAACACCTCCTTCTCACCAAAGGTGAGAACTGGGCAACCCTGTTCAGTGTGCAACGTTTTTCACCTCTACTTTGCACCGAGCCTCCTGGTTTCTCTGGTGGAGATCAGCTGCCTGGTTACATCAAAATCTGAATGCTGATTTACATAATCATAAGTGAGAAGGAAATTCAGTGTGCTGTTTCAGAAAGTGAGCTGCCCCTCCTGCACACTGTGCCTGTGAGCAGTACTTACATAACAAATAGCAGCTAGCTCCTGACGCAGGGTACTCGCCTCCAGGCTGGATGTTGTTTTCATTGGATTTACTCCATTGTCATAAACTGTAAACTTAGTTCCCATAAGATTTGATCTACCAAAAAAAAAAATGGAAAATCCAATGACCACTTGTCAGCAATGCTGCCTGAGACATCTATCCCTTACTGCACTGTGGCCCCAGAAGAAAGGCAAATACTGAGTACAGAGAGCTATTATTTCTAATCCCAACTACATGGCATTAAAGGCCAAAAGACAAAAATGTAAAGGTACAGTACAGAAGTGTATACTAAGATTTCTGATAGCATCATGCAAACTCGGAAATTCAAGAAAGCTGTAAGGAAACACTCGGGTGTGGTTATTTTGTGTGTCTGCTTGGTGTTAAAATGCACTTACTGGCTACAAAACCATCTGCTTTCTTACCTGACTACTAAACTCTGTTAGAACATAGGGAGTGACTTTTGTAAAGCCATTAGTGAGATCAAATCTTTCCTACTGCAGTGGAAAGGAGTGCAAAATACAACGCAGGCACATGTATGTATCTGAACATACACCCAGAGGCTCCACAGAGGGATCAACAGCAGACTGGTTGTACAATGTGGGGACAGACAGAAAAGGAACACGTGGTTCTGAAATAATTCCACTACCTGTAAATAACTAATTTGAGTCTTAAGGAACAGGCAAAACGCTGGGATTTTCAGACTGTGTAACAGTGCATTCCAAAGTGTTTATATCAATAGAAGCTAGACACAATGTACTCATGCACTTCTGAAAATCCCATTAAGATAAGTTGTGCTGGTACACCCTTGAGAATTTGGCCTTTGAGCACTTAAGAGCTTCAGTCCTGCTGACTTTTAATAAAATGTGATCCTGTAAGTACTTGAGACATTTTTGAAAACATACCTTGGATATTGGTGATCTTTATGACCATGATAACATGATGTAGTCAAGCTCTAACTAAGAAGACATAGTGGATTACAGGCTTCTTAATAACAAATAAACTTTACATTATATAAAGAAAATTCCTAGACTTATCACCATTTACCTCAGTTTTCCAATAAAACTCTCTCCACCCCGAGACAGGTCAGTTGGGTCTATAGAGATGAGGTAATTAGAGGTTTTACTCTTCTTTCGTTTCCTTCCAGCCAACAGAAACACCTGAGCAATGCAAAAAAAACACATTCTAGAATGCTAAAGGGCACACACCACTTCCTGTTCTGATATAAGGAAACCAAAGCAATTTTTTTCTGTCTTCAAGCATCACTAGCAAAGCAGCAGAAGATCTCCTGGGATTTAGCAAAACCAGGGGAAAAAAATGTCTGGTAAGGGAAAATGACTTCTCAACCACTCATTCCATTATTTATGGTTTAAATAATTAAATCTGATCTATTTTGTTAAATGTTTCATTCTAATTTGCTCTGGCTCTTCCAGCTGAATTGAAAGTAGATGCTTTTCAGGCCACAGAATGCAGAGAGCCCCAACTGCTGGCAGTCACATAAAGGTGCCAGGCATGGATTATTTAAGGCCAAAGATTAGGCATATGAAGAAAGGCAGTGGAAGAAAGTGATACTGTTGTTTGGCTTTGGGAAGACTGTAGGATAGATCTAGCAAAAGCAAAAATGTATTCAAAATATAAGATTACATTTTCTTTGTAAGATTCCTTCAGATTTTTATTAATTTTTTTTTTTAATATTCAGATGCAACTGGTATGCCATTCAAGTTATGTTATGACCTTTTTACCATGCTCCCTTTCCAAGTGGAGGTAATAAGTGGGGTACATCCCTCGGTCCATTCCCTTCTTGTCTCTTGTGATCCTGCACTTGATGGTGACCCCCTGTGGGGCAGGTCTGACAGCAAACTCCTCCAGGTCATCCACATCTATGAGAGGCTCATTTGTAGAAGGACTGGGAGCTGAGGCTGCTTCCTAAAACAATAAGCAAAATTCAGGGTTTTTTAATTTCCATTTACAAGGTTGTAAACACAAAGGAACGGCATTTGATAGAAGGTGCACTTTAAAAAAGTCAAAGCAAGGGCCATATTGTCTTGCTGGTGCTCTGTGTACAGACCCACCTGGTGGAGCAGAACAGGGTGGCTGCAC
The DNA here is from genome assembly GCA_013400575.1 of Peucedramus taeniatus. Classification (NCBI taxonomy): domain Eukaryota; kingdom Metazoa; phylum Chordata; class Aves; order Passeriformes; family Fringillidae; genus Peucedramus; species Peucedramus taeniatus. Next base: position 391,875 of record WBNO01011740.1, read on the forward strand.
AGACAGAGTGCTTACAGAGCAAACCCTGGTTCACACCTTCCTATCTTACCACACTCCTTCTGTCAGAAAGACCATACTCAGGGATGGGGTGGCCTTTGATGGAAGGAAGAAATGGGATGGGGAGCAAGAGTTTAAGCTCCAGAGAGATCTAACAAAGATGGGAAGTCAGTGCAGTGTATAAAGAAGCAGGGCACCATCAACTGGTTTAGAAAGAGCTTGTGATTTGGAATATTTGAATGAGCCAGTCTTATTTTATGTTCAGATAGTGGCAGAGAGAACAGGGTGGGAAAATGCCCAGGAAAAGTCAATGGAAACAAAAGATCCTTCTGAGCACCTGCAAGAAGTAGAAAGGTAAATATTGACTGTTTCCCTTTCTCTTCATTCAAGTTCAGACAATATTTGCCATTCTTTTCTCCAAGTCGTTATTTTCATTGCTTGCTCTTGCGAAGCCTGAGAGGTACCACAGTAAATCACCCTGGAGAGACTCTAGTGCATATTAAAAACAGAACAAGACAGCCAGGCCTGTCCTGAGTGCACCCTGCAGTTCACAGCAGCTTGCACACCCCTTCTTCAGCACTCTCCCCTTACCTTATTGGATTTCTTGCTCGTGGCAGAACCAGGCCGGGTGTTACTGTTTAACTGTGAAGAGCTGGAGCTGTCTTCATCCTCCTCATCTTCTTCCTCATCAAAATTCATGCTACTTGAAATTCCTGAGGAGAAAACAGCAGACTTTTATGAAATAAGGATAGATTAAAGCTGCCCATACCTGCTGTTAAACACCATTTATTAGACTGCTGCACCCTGAGGCTCACAAGTGAGTGAGGTTCATTGTGTGAGGCAGAGCATGAATACATGGGTCAGACAGCAGCTCTCTTGAGAAGCCTAAACATTCAAGTAAAAGAGACAGGAAACATCATGGTTTCCATTCCACAGAGAGGTTCAAGTTAACCAGTGGTACAGGAGCAAATATCTGGTTAGGAACTAAATTCAAATCATCTTCATCCAATCAAGTACTTCAAACATAATGCAAAATCACAAAGCTGAAATTGGAGCTGAGAGGACAACCTAGCACAGCCACTTGGAAACCCTCACAATTAAAATACAAGACCTTTTACAGCACTCTTTCAGCTGTGTGATCTGCTGAAGAGCACATCTTAGACTGAGAAGAAACATTCACATCAAGGAAATGTTCTCCTGGATCTTATTTCATGTAAAGAATAGTATCAGCCCAGGCCAAAGAACTGCCTTACAGCACTTGAAAATTTGACTTTACAGGAATTCAAAACCTCAGACATTTCAAAGGAAAACACAACTTTGAACATCAAATAGGTCTTAGCAGCAAAAAGCATCAATGGTGGGACATTTGCCAGGCCTAGTTTTTCAAAGAGTATCATGCAGATGAAGCCACCCCATATCCAAGTTCTGAATTTCATATATTACAGGCTGTATTCTATCTTTAAAAAAAAAAAAACAAAAAACCAAAAAAACAACCCAACAAAAAAACATCACTTGGTCCAGAATTCCCATTATGGGTAAGTCCAATGTAGAAGGATAAATGAAATGCAGATTTCCAGAGCCAAGCAGCATGGACATAATTAACTTTTTCCTTCTGTACTCACCAGGAACATGATCCAGGGCGACAAGACTGGATTGGGAGGTGGAAGAGGACCAGGATGTATTTGCATGGGGATCTGGGAAAGGAAAAAACCCAAGGGTTTGATTCTGCAAACCCTTAATTGAGTGAACAAGAGTAACCTGGCAAGAGGACTCCACACAGGGCTAAAGGCTTATGGGATGGGGCCACAATGCTGCTGCTTGGATTCACAATTTCAGCAGCACTGCACCATCAAATTCACCTTCTACCTGCTTATACCTGCTGTGATCTTCACTTTCAGTACCCTGAATAAAGTGAAAAAGCCCTGGAGCACAGAGCTGAAACTTCAGCAAACATCATTCACACTGAGCAGTTGTGCCACCAAGGCTTCTGTGTGTGATGTGCACTGCATGGTGGGGTTTGGGCATGCTTCTGAATTCTAACAAAATAAAAACCTTCAAACCTGACTGACATAAGTGATACACACAGATTCTACACAATATTGAGGCAATAACATTGAAAGAAGTATACAGATTCATATTCAGATGGCCTAAATCCTACTTCAGTCCCTGTGCCTACTGCATCCTCATCATTAAAAGATTAAATCAGGCTCCCTCTAAACTGTTTTTCTGGGAGCTCCAGGGATATGCATAAAGATTTTACTGTAGTTTAGTCTTCTGGAATATGAACTTGGTCTGTAACAAGCAGACACGAAACCAAACTGATGTTTGGTCAGAAATACAGACAGCAGATATAGACTCAGTAATGGTTTTCTTCAGTTCAAATTTTGGAACAGATGAAGAAAAACACAGCAAAAAAGGCATTAAAATACTCTTTGCTTTTATTGCTGCTTCCAGTAACTTCAGTGCATATCCCCTGACAATATCCAGATGCACACTGGACAGTGAAACACCACCAGAGTAGTAAGACTGAGGGTATAAAAGTAAACCAGGAGCATCAGCAATGCTTGCATTGCATTCAGCTGCCTTGTGAAAACCCTCATTATCCACTTCTTCAGCTCCCTTGGTACTGACATACACCACAGAGCATGACAGCAAAACTTTTCAATAGGACCTGGTTATGCAAGGGAGGCCTGAGTTCACAGGTCAACAGATATTTTCAAAGCCTGTAGAATTCATTCATTATTAATCACACACTCGTTAATCACAAGCATTATTTCTTAATAAGGACAATCGTGTTCTAGGCTCTATGCATGGCTAATGGACACAGTCCATCTCCTCAGCTGGCAGCTGCACAATAAAGCCATAATTCATATCCACAGACAGAACTGGTTTATTTCCACACCTGTGCTCACTATTTCACCACCAATACCTTAGTGGTGAAAATTCTATGCCAGCCTTAGAAACATCTGCACTCACAACCTGCAGGGAAAAATGCTTCAGGGAGCTCCTGTTCTGGAATCCAGAAATGAAACTGATCCCTCCCCTAAATCTCAAAACTTCAGGTGGCAAAGAAGAACTAAGACCCAATTGCTCATTCCATGCCCTTTACAGAGACATACTGGAAACTGATAAGTGTGAGGACTACATGTTAGTTATTCAGTGATAAAACTTATGGAAGTCTGACTCTGTCCTAGTGACTCATTTGCCAAGGAGGAACTCTACAGATTAACACTTTGGAAATTAAAAGGATGAATATTTCCTACAGGAGGAAAATTATTCTAGGATGGCAATTTCCAACAGATGGAGAAATCAAATAAAGCATTTGGCATTTTCTTGCAAGTGGCATATTCTTTTCACACTCAGTAGCCTATAACCTCTTGTCTTGCTACAGAGCTTGACTCACTGGGGAAGGAGAGACACGTGCTGAGAGAAGTTTCTCTCCACCAGGTTAGTGCCAAAGAGCAGAAAAGGCACGAACAAGGGCTATGCAAATCCAATGGGATTCAGCTTTTCCATGAGACCAGTCAGCATTTCATAGAATCACAGAATACTCTGAGTTGGAAGGGACCCTTTAGGATCATGGAGTCCAACTCCTGGCCCTGCACAGGACACCCCAAGAGTCACACCATGTGTCCCAGAGAACTGTCCAAATGCTTCTGGAGCTCTGTTGGGGTTGGTGCCACAACCACTGCCCTGAGGAATCTGTTCCAGTGCCCAACCACCCTGTGGGTGAAGAACTTTTCCTAACATCCAACCCAAACCTCCTCTGACACAACCTCAGGCCTTTCCCTTGGGTCCTGTCACTGATCACCACAGAGAAGAGATCCGTGCCTGCCCCTCCTCTTCCCCTCATGAGGATGTTGAAGACCACGTGAGGTCTCCCCTCAGTCTCCTCTTCTCCAGGTTGAACAGACCAAGTCACTTCAGCCACTCCTCACACAGCTTCCCCTCCAGACATTCACTATCCTCATGGCCTTCTTTGGACACTCTCTAAACAGTTTAATGTTTTTTCTATACTGTGGCACCCAAAACTGCACACAATAGTCAAGGTGAGGCTGCCCCAGCTCAGAGCAGAGCAGGACAATCCCCTCCCTTGCCCAGCTGTGATGCTGTGCCTGATGTCCCCAAGGACACAGCTGGCTCCTGGCACCACTCCTGTTCAACTTGTCACAGACAAGGGCCCCCAGGTCCCTTTCTGCAGTGCCTTATCTTTGTGCACTTCTCCTTCTGCTCCTGTTCCATGTAGGAGAAGCCCTGATGGGGGACAGCAGCTCTGAAGGCCTGATGGGGGACAGCAGCTCTGAAGGCCTGATGGGGGACAGCAACTCTAAACACTTTTCAGGTGACATGCCAGTAAGGACATGCCACAAGCAGTGAAATGGCAGTGGGAATCCACATGAAGAGCTTTATCTCTGCATAAAGTATCACATTAATGGTGGGATGCTCAAAACTTTCTCAAAACAAGCATCCCCTGCTGGTATCAAGCAGCAAACCATACACACGCAGTGAAAACAATTTACAGAGATGCTGCTGGCATTATTTTAATACCTGTCTTTGTGTCTCACCCAGCATAGCTCTGCTGCTAATAAAAATGAATAAACCTCAATATTCTCATTTAAATAAAAGTGTCCCACTCTCCTCAACTTGAAACACGCTAGTGGTCCACTCTTAGCAGTGTCTGTTTAGAGCAGGAATACACTCAGAACTGGTAAAAAAGCTTGTGTCATATATTTGAGAATATACAGAAGCAATGCAAACCAAAAAACTTCTACTCTTTGCTTCTATTAAAAAAGAAACACAAATTTGGGGAGAATAAAAATATATGATAACCTGGCAAAAAAACATCAAAATGAGAAGTATCCCCCAGAGTAAAAATCTGAGTGCTGTGACCTAATTTGCAAAGTCTGTGGGTACTTTTGAAGTCAATCAGCTTTAGTTTAGTAGTGTGCCTGACAATTAAATATTCTGAGCCATGGTCTAAGGCAACACAATCACCACACAGATCAGAACTTGTTAGTCATGCCCAACACCCCTGTGACTCAAATGCCCAGGAAATAGCACACTTGGAGAAAATCTGCCCATTTCAGTAGGAGCTGCTCACATCTGCAGGGTAACGTCCCAGAAAAAATGAATCTCAGTGAGAACTGCTCTGCAGACAAGAGGCAGCATTTAGGTATGAATGGTCCATTCTACACGAGTCAAGTTTGCACTTACATTTTGCTCTTTATACACAAAGAGTTTATTCTTAAAGCATCAGAGCACTCTTGGCTTGAGCCATCTTTGCTTCAAAAGCTGTACACTGAAGAAGAACAACTCCAAAGCAAATGTCTTCAGAAAAGGCTTTGTGAGGGTTTGGGGGTTTTTATTTTTCCTTCCTACGGTTTGTGTCTAAGGGGAGATAACAGTGCAGGAAGGAAGAGGCAGATGCATGAATGTGTACATACACAATCTATCTCCCAAAGCATGCATGCCTCTGGAAAAAGACAAATAAATTCCAGAACATTTGAGGACTCTGCGTGGGAACTGCTGCAGAATGTGGTGTACTTTTCACCTCTGCAACCCTGAACAGACACTAGGAAAACATGAACAATGTGTAACTGACTGCACCACTAAAATTAATATTCTAATCTGAATGTTGCTATTTCATGCTGGTCTTTAACCATCAAGTAAGTGATTTCCAGAGTTGCACATTATAAAAATGTGAACAGATGGATGTGAGCATTGGCATCTGTCTGCTACCTTAATAATGGCACTGCACTGCAGATGGGGAAGTCACATCCCTGAGAGCCTGCAGAGCTCTTGTTCCTTGGGACAAGAGAGAACTTCATTGTTTTATATTTTTTTAGGTTTGGGGTTTGGGATTTTTTTAGGAAACAGAAAAGAGCCTAACAGGTTCTGAGGAGAAAACACCCAGAACTAACAAACTGTGCTTAGGCTAGGGCTGACAGTGAGGATAGGAAATTGAATTAATGTCCATCAAGCAAGCAGTGAGAACATGAAGGAAGCTTTAGCTACTTACCTTTCTTCTGCATTGCTGTTCTAAGATCTTGCTTGCTTTGCTGTTGTTGGCCAGTAGCCATTTTCTCACCATCATCTTCATCATGGCTGGACTGTCCAACAGTGAGAATCTGCACTTGACTTCCTATTTTCTGAACATCATCTTGAAAAGCAGCTGGGCCATCAATCCCTGTCAGACAGCAGCAAAAGCTTTAGTTGTCTTTGTGTCAAGAAGTTACTGAAAAGAGAATTGCTCACTCACAAAACCAGCAGCTTTTTTAGCAGTCACAGATTGGATGCTCACATTCAATAATATTTCTAGACTTAAACAAGACTAAGCTAGTCTCCAAGGCAAACATTTTACTTCTCACATACTGTGCTATGTGAGGATCTCCAGGAGAGGATCAGGATTTCACTGGTGCCCTCCAGACCCCAAAGCATACCTGCCCCATGCACCAGAAAGAATGAAAACTAAGCAGAAAAGAAACACACTGGAGAGAACTAAGAAAACAGATAAAATTTTCATAAGGGCACACAGGTGATCCAGAAACAGATGAACCTGAGTCCCAGGTTATGCCACATCCCCATATAGACACCACTGCTGCCATGAAATACTTTAAAGCTTCAAAACCCTGGAAAATTCACAAGTAGATCTGGCAGTGTATCCAACAGAGGGGCAGCATGTTAACAAGCCTAAATACCATAATATTTACCTAATACTTACCTTTTGAGTAAGCAAAATCACCATACAGTTAATAAATCAGAGCAAAACTGTAAGGAAGATATCACATATTCCCTGGAACCTCCATCCTCTTGAGATGCTTAAATCCCAACCAGGCACAGTCCTGAGCAACCTGCTGTGAACAGGATGAGGGACTAGACAGTGCCCAGAGGCACCTCCCAGCCTCAGCCAAGCTGTGATCCTGTGGCTCCTGAGCACAGCCAGAAAGAAACTATTTACCTCCTTATGGCTGTAAATCATCTCCAAAGAGACAAAAAGAAAATAAGGGGTGTGGGGGTGTTCTTACCACAAGCCAACTTCATTTTGTTTCTTCAGGACAGCAAGCTAAAACATCAGACTGCAAATGTACTTCAGCTTTTAGTGAAGACACAGAGCTGGGATATGTTACTAAATCAGCTATATAAAATGCACTTCTGTATCTATAAAAATGGTAGTATTTTCATGTATAGATATGATAAATAGCATGAGCTATATACTGCTGCTGCTGTGAAATTTTTGTTAATAAGCAAACAACACTGTGGAGAGTTAGCAAGCACTACAAAAAGCTAATTCAGTAAAGGAATATGGTGCTTCTCACACCAAACAGAGATGAATAGATGAATAAACCCTGTGAGAAGGAGCTGCAGGGATTGGGATTTTTTTTTGACTGTGATCTGTAGCAGAAGTCTCCAAGAATACCATTTCATCCTGCTTTGCCAGCAGCTGTCAGCTTGCATTAAAAGACAGCTGGATTATACATTTAGCATGCTTAACTGTACTTTGCAATATCTGCTGTCACTGCCACTGCAATATGAAGCATAAGTGGAAAGAAGAGTGGTCCATATCCCCAGGAACAGCACTGGCTGTGCAAACACCCAATGAGATGCAGTCTGACACTGCAGAGGTGTTAAACCCTCAGAGTTCAAAACCACAAGGAGTTGTTGCTTCATCTGCATTACACAGACCCTGGCAATTTCTGCACCAAGCCTGCAAATTCTGATTTACTCACAGCAAAGCTAACAACGAGTAAAAGCATATAAATAATCTGTCCATCCAGCCTTGAAGGACTAGATGAAGTCCATGGAAATGTCTCTGTGACCTTGCTAGGATGACAATTTCAGAAGCAGCTCTGCATGATACAGAATGAACAGTATCATCTTCTGTGCTGCAGGTATAATATGGCAGTGAAAAGAACTGCATTTTTCTTTTTTATTTTCCTAGGAGAAGCACCAGTGCAAAGTTGCTCTAGAACAGACAGGTAGCTGCTCAGATCCTCTGTGGTATTTTTAACAGCTTTACAGTATTAACCATTATGATTAATGTCACTGCCTAAAGATAGGTCCTTCCTTACCTTAATACTCTGAATTTCAAGTGTGTTAAGCATCCATGAGTTTAACAAGATGCCTCATGCATATCATACCTAGCCCCTTATTAAGCACTGGATGATACAAACCTAATTTTGAGAATGCTTTTGAGAAGGAACAAAACACCTTAATTATTCCTCTTCAAAGCAGACATTGATCTGCAGCAAATGAAATGCCTTCAACAGCACTGGAGATTGCACTGAGGCTGCTTTTTCCCAGTGCCTGCAGAACATCTGCATTCACATCCCATGCTGTCAGGAACATCGTGTATTATTAGGAGTCAGGACAAAGGCTACACTGGCAGGGCACAGTTTTAGAGAAGAAAAATCAATTTCAGTGTTCTGAAGAGTGCATCACTGGTAGAGTGTGTTATTAAGTGTTAGGAATGGTTCCACTGGTGAGCACATTTAAGGGAATGAAATATGTAGCAAGACAGAGAAGATTAAAAAATAAAAAAAGAAGAAAAAAAAGAACCTCTGCTGCATTAGAACACTGTAGGAGGCAAATGCAGCATTTACTCCTTAATACTTGTGTGTGTGCATAAGCTTTGTAGTTACACATGCATGTGTAAAATGGGATTAAATGCAGGCATACATACACATTTTTCTATATCACAAGGTATAAGTACATCTTTGTAAGCCATAGTTCAAAAGGCAGCTTTACCACCACCTACCAAATGTCTGAAAACATCTGAAAACACTTCCAAGCTTGTGTAACCATGATATTCAAGGTGGATCTCTCCCCCTCTTTTCTCAGAACAAACCACTCATCTATAGTTTCTGTGCTTAAGGACATAGCCAAAAGAGGCAAAGAAGCTGAGTGGGTTGTGCCAAAAGTTTTTATTGCTATTTGGTCAGCATTTTTATAGTGCTTCCCAAAAATCAGGTAGGGAGAAAGTCTGACAGAGATGGCCTTGACTACCTGCTAAGAAGAAAGGGGAATTTTTGAGAGGCAAATGTGAAGGAGGGCAGAGAGGAAAGAAGAAGATTGGAACAATCCTCAGAATACCAGTCCCTTCAGAAAAGGCCTTTTGGTACACTTTGGCATGATCATGTCTCAGATGAAAACCAGAGGCACCAGAAATGAAAACAAAGCAATACTGGGGAAAAAAGAAAAGCATCAGTAAATGAGCATTGCTGGCATTTACAGCCTGTAAACTACTATTCATCAATGCCTGTATTCTCTTAGCACCTAAAATCTTCTAGACAGTATTTATAAATAGGCAGCACCAATCTGTTAAAAGATGGTAATCTAAACTCTCAATGGCAAACAAGATTATGTATCAGGAAAGGAACACAGCATTGAAAACAAGTAATTCTGTCCCTGCTTTCCAAAGGAGGAGCTGCAGGACAGGGAAGTTCTTGCTCTCATTTCACAGAGCATTTAAGGCACAGGTTTGATGTATGAAGCTGGGCACACTGCTCACAGACTAAGAGTGTGATTAAACTCTTTGCAGGTCAGACTGGAGAGCTGACCAAGGGCAGGAGGCCTCTGGAAGAGAACATGCATTTCCTGAGCTCAGTCACTGGTCTGACAAAGGAGTCACATCCAGGTAGGTAACACCCAAGGCTGTGGGTGCAAATGCTATCCAAGACCTCTGCAGGGCAGCTCTCCCTCCAGCTGAGGGATGGCAGCACAACCCTTCAAAGGATGACCTGCTCAGAGGTCAAGGACAGGGAACCCCAGGGAGATCTGGCACCAGAACAAATAATTTCCATCCTTTAGAGAAGCTGGCTTAAAGCAAACCCTGCTGTCAATATTTTCTAAGCCATTTCCCATTATATTCCTGTTCTTACAGGGGCTGTGCATCCACTGATAGGGGTTCAAGCAACTGCAGAATCACAAAGGGATTTGTTGAGAGGGAAAGGGAGCAAAAAGAAAAAATTTTTGAAAGGATGTCTAAAGGTGATTTAGTCCAAACCTCCAGTGCACTATTGCTAGCAGCAGATCAAGACACTAAGAGCAAGTACTTGAGCACTAAACTCTATACTCACTTTGATGAAATCTAAAACAGTAAAGAGGAACTGTACATTCATAAATCTTTATCCTTAGGAGGTCAAAATTACTTTTTCACAATCAAGTTCACATGTTGCCAAAGCACAGCCTGAAAGGTTTGTCAGATCTAGAACTAACAGGACTTTTCTTGGTGGAAATTCACTTATTGTTCCTCCTACCCTTTTTATTTAGTGCTTCAGGGAAGCTGAGATAAATCTGCTTTCCATGAACTTCCCTCCCCCATCAGAAAGGAAGTGCTACAGTGAGAAATGATGCTCCTTACCCAACAACTGCTGCTGCTTTCTGAGCCAGCCAGTGTTAATGTAGCTGCTTGTTACATATGAAAACGGGACAGGATGCACAAATCAAAACACTCAGACAGGCGTGAAAGAGAGAGAAGAAACACGGAAGAAGCCAACCAAATCAAAACATGGAAAAGCCACCCTGGCAGGAAAAGCTCTGTGTGTCAGAGCAGCTCCTCAGCTTCCTGCCTCCCAGAGAGCCAGCAGGAAATATATCATGTACCACTGACATTACAGGCAAAATTTCTGTGAAATTGTTGTTTGATATTTTCAACACATCCAGGTTCCTGATTTCACTGACGAGAAAGGAATCTTCATTTATGTTGTCCATGGCAGTTCAGAGCAGAATCTCCTGGAATTTTCCCAGTATGTAGTTACATAGTCTAAGTGCAAGAGTTTTGGGAAGAAAAACCAAACTCAACCAACCACCAATAACTTTTCACAGAATGATTCCTGAATTTTCATATCAGATTTCTCTTTGTATTAACTCCTAGCTTCTCATGCTTTTCTGTTTTTTTTTTAAGGGGTTTTCCATTTTATCTTCCTGATTTGCTCCATTCACTGCACTCAGCCAAAAATTTCACTTCATCCTGTATATTTATTAACTTCTTTGTAAACCTTTCACCCATCTTAGGGGGAAAACCCCACCAAACAAAGTAACAACACCACTATGTACCTGTAATACCTTCATGAATGCTCTTTTTTAAAGAATCATCGAGATCTTTGATAGCTAAAGATGCTCTGGTTTTGTAATATTATGTAGGGTGCATACTTTTCATAGGTTCCTACTGCAAATATTTTCACTAATTTGCATGATTTTTCTGTTGAAGCACCCAGTGATGCTGTACACTGGGTTCACTGCTATCCTGAATCACCCCAATCTGCCACAAATCAAACCAGAATTTGATCCACTATCTCCATTTAAAAGACAACCATTTTACATAAGCATTTGTTACATCTGTTTTGGTTTTTGTTGTTTTTTTTTTTTTTTCTAATACTGGATATTATGCCAAGCAATAAACTGTGAGACTGAAGCTTTCAGAAATACCAGTTTAATGAGCTAAGCTACTACAAAATGTCATCAATTTTCTGCAGTTCCAGGCTCTGTCCCACAAAAATTATGGTTCTTTTTAAAAATAGGCACAGTGCATACTGCATACTGCCATTAAGAAATACCAGTAATAATCACAGATTTAGAAAAAATTGCTGAATACCATGTTACCCATCAGAGAATTACAAAGTGCACTGACATGAGCAGTTAGCTACATTCCTTCTCCTATGCCAATGTAACCTCATTAAACCTGATATTTCTCTCATGTTTGTCTTCAGCACATTGTTCTGATCACACCTTCATCACTCTCCAAGCCACTTAAAAAAACATTACACATCTAAAACCACAGTGCAGTCATTACACTACAGCTTCAACAGCTACTCATGTATAATTCAACAATTTTTTGCTCTGAATCAGCTTCTTATTCATAGGATCTGGTCTAAGTGTTCTTTTTTCTTAAAACACAAAGAGCTGGGCTATGCTTAGAAAGGGAAGGTCCACTATAGCTAAATACTAACAAAAACCTTTAAAATGCTATTTTAGCATGTTAAGTGCACTCACCCCTCAGCATTCATCCTGCTCATTTACAGGACATAAAAAGGTTACACTCAGAGTGGAGACAAACCTGAAGTGATTGCAAAGCTAAAAGCAGAACCTAAAATTTCCCAAGATTTGCTATAATTACCAGTGAACTCCCCCCAACAAAATCTCTTGTGCTAAAACATGGCATAAAACCACTTCCCCTTCATTCATTTTCATAGTTAGATCTGAAGTTATTAGCAAATCCATTCAAGACCGTTATAAAAATTCTTTCCTTAAGACTCACGTTTATTTTTAAAAGTAACTGAAAATTAATACAAGTTGCCCTACAGGGTTCACTTGCATTTTCTTCATTCCTAAGTTCAAAATTAACTATGTCTGTAGTGGATTTATCAGCAAAATCCCTCTGGAATTTTAAGGACACATTTAGTTTTACTTTCATATGCAAAAAAAAAAATATTTTGCAGCTTTGACAAGGATGGAAGACTGGAAATTCACTCATAATCCTCCCAAGTTTACAACAGTGTCAAAGGTAAATCAGATATTATTCCAAGGGTGAAATTATACATGAATGAGCAGCTAAATCCCAGTGTACAGAACAAGGAGATGAGCTGGATGAGGTGCTATGTGTATGCTCTGAATGTACTCTGACTGGCTTTTATTTGCTTTTAACCATCAACATGAACTTCAGGAGAGAGATACTCAGCATTTTCTTTGCTATAATTGATGTGTAATTGATGAATAACACCTCCACTCTCTGGAAACTTGGAACTGATGGGCAAATGCTGAAGGCCAGGGAAGAGCTCCCATAGCAGAGCAGGATGAGCAATAATAATTGCAGCAGAGGCTGAGGTTTCTTGGGCTAAAAATATTAGTTCCCAACACATGGAGCAGTGTCAGCATGCCAAAGTTCTCAGTGTGCACAAAGTGACTTCACTTTTATTGACATAACTTGCTTTTATTAACATAGGCCAACGTTTGCCTGCTTGGAGGATTTTTCAGAAGATGAGCAAAATTATAACTGGCATGTGAGAAAAATACTAGGTGCTACCTGCTGTGGGATAATAAAAAAACTGTGCAGCACAATATCTTCAGTTCTGAACACAGTACAGACACAGGCATGTCAAAAAAGGTATTATATGAGATAAAACAGAGCCTCAAGGCTATGCCATGATTTAAATATTAGCTCACATAATGCTCCCTTTCAGATTTTCTTTTAAACTAGCAAAATAATTTTTAATCTTCAGCAAGATGTATTTCAAAATAAAATCTGGCATTTGTATTACCACGCTGGAATGTCATCACTTTTTACATCACACTGGGAAACATTCGCTTTCTGTTCATTTATTTTGCCAATAATTTTTACACTGAGTTAATTTTACCTTTGACACACACCATCTTTTCTCAAATATATGAACCCCTTTAGCTCAGGGCCAGGCTTTAAAGCCTGTATAACCTAGAGCCTCCCTTGCAGCCAGAACTACAGGCAGAGATGTTGGAGATTCAGATCTCCAGAATTAAGCTGCAATACACGCAAAGGATTTTACTAAGGTAGGCTCAAGTCCTGCAAAATCCCTACAGATAAGCCCCAATACACTGACCTCAATAATTAACCTTATTAGTCATTGCTATCTTTAAAGAGACTTGTCAAGGATATACACTACTTTCTCACTGAAGCAACAGTGGAGAAGCTGCTGGGCATGTACAAGACAGGAATACAGTCCAGCCCAGGCAGGACAGTGTTACAGAGGCCTCATTCAAGAAGTGCAAATTATTGGAAAGCTATTTCATTTCATCAGTCATTCAGCAGCAAATAAAAAGTAACTGTACGTGGTACAACAGCCTCTCTTTTTCTGTGAGTGTGTATATCTATATAAATTTAAATACCAGTAAAGTAGCTCATTACTTCTTGCACCTAGCTCAAATTGTAAATCTAAGAGTGGCAATGTCATTTCTACCTACCCTTTTGTAATTACTAATAGTCTATGTTTTTTGTCTACCTAATCATACACAAAGCCATTGCAAAAAATTTGTCAGCCAGGTGGGACAAAGTAACACTGAAGTATTAACTTGAAAAACCCCTTTGAGGATGTTATCTCAGTTTTGTTGAATTGATTTTCAGAATGTCCCCTTAACCCCTAATTTGTATAGTTTAAACTTCACTCAGGGTCTGGACAGAAGCAGCTGCAATTTAAGGCTGCTTCTCCAAGATTAGTTCCAGATAATCTAAAAAAACACACTCTTGTAAGATGTTTCTCTTTTTTTTTTTACCACTGCAGGAAAACACCATCATCTTTCCTTCAGAACTTTCTTCCTCCTCTGCAATTTGAACAAGCACTCTCCTCTGGAAAAGACTCCATTTACAAATTTTTTTACTCCAAGGCTGTACATGCCCAGACACAACCAAGTCACATACACTTTCCAACCTCAGAAAAAATGTCAGGAAATTACTTTCAGACAATTTTCAGCTTTTTCATAAATTATATAAAAAAACAAGAGAGAGAGAATTGACAGCAAAATAATGAATTTAACATTGGACATGCAGCTGCATGCAGCTAACCTTTGTGTTTCCCTTTTTTCTCCTTTCTGGTGCTGCTACTCTGACAGCTGGCAGCTGCTGCCTTGGTTTTTTTAGTTGGTTTCGAAGCTTGGGCGTCCACTACCACCTTTACATCTTCCTGTTCAGCCTCCTGCACTGCTTCAGAGATTCAGGGTACCCCACCAAAAAAGAAAATAGAGAGAGAAGAGAGAAACAGAGAGAGAGACAAGAGAATGAACTGAGAACTTTGCAAGGGCATAAAAGAGAAAGCAAACATAGCAGGGTTTGGTATTTCAGACAATTCATGCAGTGAGAAGAGCCAAGTAAACCAGAATTTGCAAAGCTGCAGTAAAAACCTGAAAGTGTTAGGTTAGCTGAGATATATTTCCTTACATTTTTTTTCCTCACAATAATATATCAACCCCTAACTTACAGTCCAAAAGTGACATCAGAATATTATTGTGTTACTGAGCTATTGCAGGAAGCATTTTTTCCTCATAGTAAAGCTCTGCCAGAATGATCACCAACAGTGGCAGCAGGAAGGCAGAAAAATTTTATTTTGCCTTTGTAGCATCCATGCTTAAAGCTACATCCTAACTCTCTAAACAGGGAATCATCTGAAGGTTACTTCCAAAGCACATCTTGCACAGTCATGTAACACAGCATGATGAGTAGATCTGCCATGCATTTTATGGTGAAACTATACCCAAGCTAAAGTTAAAAACTCTTCCTACTTTGTAGCACACACAAATTAATTAATTCCTTGGAAGGACTCTACAAAACATGCATGGCATAAACTATGAATGTCAGCATAATTCATGCAGGGTTCCTTGTTTTCAAAGTAAAAAGAGACTTTATCATTTTCCTAAAAGCACAACACGCTTTGAGGTCAATATTTGAGTCTCTGAAAGCAATGCACACTGCAGCTCTTTCCCCTGGCTAGACCAAACCTCAAAGTCAGATAAATATCACAACTGCCTTCATGAAATGCATAAAGAAACTGTCAAACTTCACACCCTGAACTATAGGTGGGCACCATGAGATTTTGGGGTTGGCTGCTGGTCACTGGTAAGTGCTAAATCCCACTGGCTTCATGTGGTGGCCACGGTTTCTCTCCCTGGCAGATGGGCCTCCCACCCTTTCTTTTTCTCAAAACTAAAGTACGTTCTTTAAAAGGATAAAAAAGGTCCACAGGAAAGAACTGGTTGCCCTAAAATTACTTTAAAAATAACCAGACAAACTTCTTAAACGCCCAAAAGACTAAATGATTCTCAATGACGTGTGGACTGACACTATTCTCTCTCTGAAGGGGAAAATTCTCCCTAAGCTTCTGGTCTGTGAAGCAACTTTCCTCTTCAGCAAATCCTTCAAGCGCAGGAATAGAAATAGAAACGCCAGGGAGATTCTCAGAGGAGAAAGATGAAACAGATTTAGTCATGTCTGTGTAGACTGCAGCTCCCAAACCCGCTGCTACCCTCCCCAGCACAGCAATCTGTTTGGAGTAGCATTGCATTCACAACACAGCAGGCACCTGAGGCACTCAAACACACACTCCTTTTCTCATTGTGCAGAGGAAGGGTTCCATTCTACAGAGAATATACATTAAATTATTACAGGAGAGACTTGAAGTCCAAAGAAACAGCTTGTCACCACCCAACTTTTCATGTCTGCCTTTGTCAAACACTTAATCACAGGATTGCAATCCCTTTGCTGAGTGGAAAGGAGAACTGGAAATGAGGAGGACAAAATCAAAGGAGTGAGTGCACAGGGAAAATGGCACAAAAAAGAAAAAAGACAGTACACTAGGTCCTACCTCCACGGGCATGGCAGCCTCAGACCATGCAGGGAACCAGAGTCAGCTCCCCACAGTCTTTAAATAGGTGTGATTTGCCAACCCAGCACCTGTGCTATATTTATACTTCAGTCTCTCTTTAAAAACTAGGCTGTGTTCTTTTAATTGTTTTGAAAATGATAATCCATGTTATAGTTACTTTACAAATGACCTATAATAAATGGCCAGGCAGTTCTCTAAATCATTTTAAATCTGGCTGTCTTCATTCATTCAAAAGAAGCATCATTTATTTGGTTCCAAAGCAATGATCAATCAGCAAAGGATGAAACTTTCTGGCATTATTAATTGCAAAGTTAAACACTTATTTCTCTATCTTGCCAGTCATTCTTTGGTCTTACAAGTAAAGCCCTGATGTTTTTTGGCTTACTTTTGCCTCAAACCTTCGAGGAAGGGGTATCTGATTACAATTTCAGTGAGGGAGCTCCAAAGGACAGAGAAGGGAATATCTCCATTGTTTTACTCTATGAGGCAGAGAACAGGATTTCAGCCCAGTAACCATTCTGAGCATATTCCTTGGCTGCTGTCTGTGGTAAATGGGCCTTTCAGACAAGTGATGGAGGCTGCAAAATAAGATTTAAATCATAAAGATAATGACACTGTGCCTGAGTTCATGAAAGGAATTGGCACAGAATGTCCTGTTTCTAAAGGATACATTTCTGAGCACTACCATTACATTTAAAGTACTACCTCTATAATAAATCCAAATTTAATCCCAACATGCCATCTCCACCACAAAACCATCTCATTCTTAGCTTTTAGCTATTTGGCAAATAGCAGACCTCAGCTAAGGCTCACCCACTCACTCATGTTTTCTCTGAAGAAAGTTTGCTTTCTGTACAAATTCAGTTCAGGGCATATCCTTGCATTTGGGCAAGCTCCTGTCGATGGGCCAGCCAGGATTTGGACCCTTGCAGCCTGCAAACCCAAAGGGACAGGTCTGTGAGCCTCCCCTGCTCAGCTGGTCCAGCAGGCTTGGATGTGGAGCAAAGTATAAAATCCTGTTTTCTGTTCCCAGTGCTTTCTCCTGCCCTGGAGAGCTGGAAGAAGGATCATTTCTGAGCCCTGTGTGCTTGCTCTGCAGCTGGTCATTAGCATGTGCAGCTTTGAACTTCTCCAACCAGCATTCCTTCCTGGCTGCCTTTGTGGAGATGAAGCAAGTCAGAGAGGCAGTGTTTATCCCCAGCCACATTGTCAGGGGATCAAATGTCTTCCCCCTGCCCTCTGCTGCATCTTTGGATCATTATCTAACAGACTGACAAGAATTTCCCTTCTCAGCAGGATGGAAACCTTGAGGTTAACTCAAGCCTACATTCTCCACAGGCTCTAGATAGTCCCATAAAACCATTTACAGTTCCCTGCAAGAAAGGCTGAATAAGGAAAATGAGATAAACTGGCTCCCTAAATAATATTCACTGATACAACAATGTGATTATGTCTTTTGCTGGACATCAAAAAGTTAAAAACTATGGTAGGCAGCACCAGAGGATAAATAAAATAAGAACCTTAAATGCAGCTATATGGGGGTGAAATTTCAAAGATTGTCACTCAAAAATGCATTCATTTCAGTACTGCTACCCATTTAGGCAGCTTTAAAAATCCCTACTGATGTTATCTTAAACAGTAGGAGACTAGATTTGAAAATCTATCCTGATACTTCATATGCCCCACCCCAGATTATTAAAATCTTCACTTAAAAAAACCCAGAGATTTTCCTTCTTCATAAGAATTATTTGTTTATACTAGAATTTGCATTCAGACAAGAAAAAAATGGAGGAGCAAGTGCTGGAGTGAGTCAGCATTCCAAACAGAAAAATCCACTGGACTCTCAGACCTGGTATTTCACTCTAGTTTGAACTTAATAAATTGTCAAAAAAAAGTTTTGAGATAAATGCCAAGTTACAACTAAAAGAACTACATTACTTTAATTTCAGTATTATTCATTCATGCTCATTAAATCAAGTACTGACTACTAACCTCAATAGAGTATTAAAAAAGTATTTTGGGGAGACAGAAGGGAGCACAGATTGCAATATTAGTTCAGGATCTGAGATGGAAAGAGAGGAGGAACAACAAACAGGCTGTTAACATAATGCAGGTGAGTAGGGAAGGGCTTTGTCAAGGCAGACAAGGGCAGTGTCCCAGCTTTGCCTTGCACCACCAGTGGCCTAAGGCAGAAAAGGGGAACAAAGAAACCTCTCCATGAACCAGTTCTGTGATGGACAATGCTCCAGGTTACAGGGATAAAGCTACAATTCAATAAAAGGATGCAGTCTGTAGGCATGTGAGTAAACTATGATGCAGACAACTCAAGTTCTTTTTCAGTTCTGTATATTACCCACATATATTTATATGAGTGAATGAAAATGTAAAACATGTCTTTCCATCTGGCCTTCATGATGAGAAGTTCACACAGGAAATAAGTTACAAAGTAGCATGAATGAAAATGCAGATTTCTTTTTTGCCATTTGTATAACCATATTTCTTGATATGAGTGCTTGTACACTCTTATGATCTTAGAGAAGGAAAAAAAAAATCTATGAATCATAACTTACCAATCTCTATCACATAAAAATGCCATGTGCAAAAAAAAAAAAGAGGCTTTCGATCAGTACCTTATGTGAAGAATGAAGTAAATGAAAAATCACAAAAGGAAAAAAACAATTCTAAAATTGTGCAGTCTGTCTGGAAAACACTTTAAGTGAAAAAGGCTGAACCAGACAATGAGGTATGTGAGGCAAGTATAAGGTGAATATTCATTCCATTTACCAACATTCTCTCAAAAATAAAAGTGAAACCTAGAATGAGCACCATGCAAAGAAAGATCAACTACAGTTCAGTCAGGGTGTACCTTAACAACTCAGTGTGAATTGGCTTTCCTTTCCTTACTGTTGCCTGAGAAGCTCTTGTGTTTCACTGTAAGAATGGCTTGTTGTTTTTCTTTATGGAGTTCTAGCCTCAGTCAACCTTGCTGCTTATTTGGGCTGCTGTTCATTATTAGTTTATTTAATCAACTTAGGTTCTGAACTGGTCTTGTATTTCTACAATAATTTCAATGACACTGGAGTCTATCAGAAATATTCTGGAGATGGGCAAACCCACGATATTTTACAGTGCAATTAAATATTTTTAATCATTTTGCATAGACCACACAAATAGTTAAACACAAGGATCTGAATAAGGACAAGGACTTTGGTGTGTTAGTTACTGTTTAATCACATGCAAAGATTTGATCCCTGCTTCAAAATGCTTGTAATCAAAGGCATTACCCCTTCAGCTAGTAAATTAAGTCAGATTCCAGATTCCCAAAACCTCATTGCCAATAAATTCCCTAAGGTCCCTTGCAGTTTATGCCTCTAACAGTGATGTGATGAGCAGGCTGATGTTGCAAATCTGAAAATACTCAGAAGTGAAATGGGATGGGTTTTTTAGTGGTCCAAAAAAAAGAACCAGTGTACCTGGGAACTTGGTGGTGCTTAAGCACATTATTAAAAGCTCATTGGTCCAAGAGTCCCTCAGAGAGAGCAAGGGAAGAAATTAAATAAAAGATTCTTCCAAACCCCCAGGCACCTGCTGCTTAATCCTGGGGAGAGGGAAGGCAAAGGAAGCATGTGAGGTGGAGAGTTGATAGCAATGAACTAGACTTTGGGAAAGCAGACAACTAATAAGGACAGCTAAAATGATCTATGAAAAACCCATGCCAGGAAGATGAAAGATGGTGATAAATTACATAATTACTTTGTGATACTGGAGCCTTGAGGGCACAACCAGGCTTTAATTGCCCTGAGAGCCTCTCTGGGGGGTTCCACCCACAACCTGCCCTGGGCTTTCTTCCAGCTGAGCCCAGGGCTGTGCTGGAGGTGCTGCCTGTCTCCTGGGAGCATCCTGGCACTGCAGGATGTGCACTGCAGCATCTCTCTTCCACCCTGCCTGGTGCCCTGCAGGGTCCTGGCCCTGGTTCATCCCTTGCCATGTCTGGCACTGCAGGGAATGCTGTTGGCAGCTCTGCCTGCCCTGCCTGCAGCCTTTGGGATGGGACTCTGCCTGCCAGGGCATTTCCTGTGCTGGGGGCACCCTCACCTCCTGAGATACTGCCCAGGACAGAAAACAGCTAAATATCAAGTAGTAACTGAAAGTAAATACACTTTAAGTGGGACATTAGAGGAAAGAGAAGGGAGTTTCTCAGGCCATTTCCTCTAAACTTTCCTCTCAAATCGTTCAATACCAAGTGAAACACTTGCTACCCACTGCCCTCTGCTCCTTGCTGCTGGGTTAGTTTGTTTATTTTGGAAGTGCACTGGTGCAGTAAGGACTGCTGACAAATCAAAAAGATGCTTTAAAGATTAAGGTGAAGAAACTGCAGCTGAAATAAAGATTTCAGAATATGTGCTTATTGGAAGTTAAGTATTTTGCCCACATGATGTTTGGACTGCTGCCTGATCTCTCAGTTTAACAGCCCTTTGCAAAGAACATTCCTTGCTAGCTTCAAAAAATAAACTAATACCTACTCATTCCAAGGTCAGTGGAAAACAGGGATGGAGAGACACTCTTCTGATGAACAGGCAAATACATAATTTTTTTAATGAATAGTTAACTGATATCACATTTTAAAGCTGACAGCTTCAGATACTCATCAGAAAACTCTCATCATTCATGGTAAATAGCAGAATGACACGTCAAATTTAACAATCTAAAGCCATGAATTGTCATCAGAGGTCTGTTTAACACACCACACAACCACTACACCTAGATTTGCTGTCAAATATCAGAGGAGAAAAGTAAAAGAGTCATTCTGCCTTTTTATACATGGTTAATCTAAATCGCTAAATTGGAAGTTGCAATGAAAATTACTCTGAGAGTGTCTAATTGAAAACATTTTTAATTTCAAGTCTTATAAAAAAACACCACAGCTGCAACAAAGTATGGCAATATTAATGAAAGCATATCTGGCACTTGTTCAAATCTCTGCCTTCCTCAGTGCTGTGAAAAGAAAAATCTCTCCCCAGTGGAAATTCACCATTTTCACAGAAGTAAAATCTCTGTAAAAATGGGCTTTCAGCATTTGCATTAAATGTAATTAAATAATGTAATTAAATTGTTGCAGTAATTAGTGTATCTCTGCATGCTATTTGGCTCCAGGAATGCTCAGTATTTGCAATCCAGATTGAAAAGAACTGTATTTGTAGCAGAATTTTGCAATGTCAAATCAGGCTAAAATGTTTGTTCAGGTTTCCAACAAACTTCACAAAATAAGACGAGTAGAAATACATGAAAACAAGCAAGCAGATGTAACTGTGAGATATTACAGAACAGCAAGCAAAATTTTAAAGAAACTTTAAACAAACAGGTAGCAATATGTCCTTATGAAGGACACTGAATTGAAAATAAACCATGTATAGAGAAGACAATGTAAGTGATCTCTCCTACAAAGAAGGATTAAATTTCTTCTGGTAAATGAATGCCTTTTTTGTCTTTTATATAGAATTTAAATTTAATAGCAAAATAACAACAAAATAGTTGTTACTGGTTCTTATGTGGCTGTTTATAATGACGAAATAGCAACTGAGCTGTGTTTGGTACTGAGACAGAGAGAGAGAGAGGCTTTATTGTAAATAGTACCAGCTAGAGCTATGGAACAACACCACAGAAGTCAGTGAAAAGATATCCATTCCTTGAAATGGCAGGCAGATAAATGCAGGGCCTAACTCCACCTACCTGATCTACAGGTGCTGAGGACTGTGTTACCACTGGTGGGACTCCAGCTCAAGCCAACCCCTTATAGACCTGAGTGCCAAGGAGATTTTATCTAATTCATCTCAGTTCCTGCAGGTAACTTTTGTTGTTATTAGTTAATTAGGCCTTATGTCAACAACAAAAGGGTTTAAAGAAGATACACTACATGCAAGTCATTTACAAGCTACAGTAGCTGAAAGGGGAAATATGGGACAAATGAGAAGAAATGTTCTGTGTGGAGACTTGTGCATGGTGGATGCTGAAGAGCTACTTCCTCACTGGAAGAGCACCCATCTCCTTAAAAGTCTCATGGTACCCAGAGGAATTGCTGACAACCCTTGGCAGGGAACATAAATACCATTTTGTCCTACCAATGTGTCCTTTCTCTGCCTTGAAGTCATCTAAGAAAAAAATTATGGCATTTCTGGCAATACACAATTAGCTTAACTAGCAAAATACAGTGTTCTACTCTATCTACCCACAAGTAGCTCACCAGGCTGATGTTCTATTCCAGAACAAGAATGACTGACTTTCTGCTCCAAGCTCTGATAATTATTCTAGAATTAAATGAGTTTTGACTGCAGAGTAGAGTTGCCCACGAGGGAACCATTGCAGCACAGATAATGGCATCAGAATAAGCAGTGGCAGTGTATGAAGGAGAATTTCCCAGCACAGATAATGGCATCAGAATAAGCAGTGGCAGTGTATGAAGGAGAATTTCCCAGCACAGAAAGCCCAGCATCTGAGAATTGCTGAGATGCTATCTCTGACCTACTTTGCTCAAAGTACCATAGAGATATCTCCACACAGGCATCCAATTATTTGTTGAAATCAACAAGTGCTTTTGTGCTACACAGAATCAGTACAAGCTAAAAGAGCGAGTAGAGCAGGATGATAGGTGGAAAGAAGTGTTCTTTCTGTAGCATTTGCTAGCACAGGAATTGATTTCACAAACATGCTCATCCAAGCAGTGTAGTTCATTCAGCAGAGCATCAACTCCCATCAAAGAGCCATTCTCAACTTGGAATCAGCATGCCCATAACAGCAACAAATGAACGGAAAAGAGCAGAATAGTTCTTTAGAAAGAGCCCAGCTGTCTCATGCATCCGACACTGCCACATACAAATGTTTTCATTGAAGGGGAAAAAAAAACCGCCAGCCCTGAAGCTCAATGCCACAGTTAAAAATGGTCATCAAACCCCAAAAGTTTGATTTGGGGAACTGAAGACATTAAGCACATTCCCAGAGAAGGCCACACCAAAAAAGGACACTTCTAGAGTTCTCGTAATATTTTCAAAAGCAACGTGCCTAACAAAGGGTTTTACAAGGCAATAAAACACCCTGCCGGGTAATTAAATTCTTCTGAGCTGGCTCTTGCAAACTGCATGGTTTATTACAAGGAGAGCTGCCCCAAGGGATTAACAAATGTCGTGTTGAATATGAGAAACATTGTATTTCTTTGCTTCTCTGAAACCTTGTGAAACATTAAAAGGGTTTGAGAGACAAATTTAGAACAAACTGATTTAGGGAGAATAAATCCTAAGCATTCCAGTGAATGGTGTGGTATAATATGACAGGAAGGGTCACTTCTACCTTAAGAGCACAGTTAATCTCACTAATAGTGAGAAAGTCCACTCTGGTGCAAATTGGTGTACAGTTTAGCTCAGTTAGTGCATACAGGAAATTTGTTACCAATTATGGGATGATAATGCCGTTTTCTCTGATTTTTGAAAACTAAAATCTTGATTAACTTACAATATAAAGCATTTAGTAAACAGCACCATCTCTCTATGATAAGATATTATCTCTTAGAACAGCTCTGTACCTTGGATAAACTCTTGAGTATAAGAGGAAAAAGAAAAAAATTCTATTTTGTCTGATGAAAAAATAAAAAAACTAAATGTTTGTGCTAAATCAATTTTTTGGTTCAGACTAGAAAGTAATTCAGTCTAATCCTATAAAATTACATCCCAGACCCTGAGAAACAGGCAGTAAAGAGAAACAGTACTATTTTTAAAGTATTTATTAGAAAAAAAATTAAAATAATACTAAGTTGAAAAAATAATTCTCCATCTGAAACCACTTATGTTATCCTACTTGCTTGCAGAAACAAGATTAAAAAGGGCCATTATTACCAAAACCTCAACATTTAAACAATGCCATTTCCAGATTCTAACAGTAAATTCTGTAGCTGAAATCAGTTAAAAATTTCCACCAACTGCTAACCAGGAGGAAAGACTCTGAAACCTGAACTTCTCAGAGCAGAATTTGTTATTCCACTAAATACTCACCTTGTTTTTATGGAAAAATAAGACCACCAAGTGAAAATAAAACAACAGGGAGACAAAAAGTACAGCAGGTGGAGTAAAACTGACAGAAATTTGAACTGAATTCTGGGTTAAGTTTTTGTTTGTATAAGAGTAGGATACTGATTGTTTGTCTTTCTTTTTAAAAGAGTTAAGATTCACACAGGCATCTTAAGATTTAATGTGTAAACCCCAAAACCAAAGTATCCTGCCACCTAACACCACTTCCCAAGCACAAAGCTGCCAACTGCATTCCCAATCAATATCAGTAGATTTCAGCTCCTGTCCCACAAACTCATCAATAGTCAGGGAAGGGAGCCTTTTGCTACTGAAGCTTATGAATCCCTTATGAATTACACTCCACTTAATCATCTGCAAAACAAGAAAACTGGAAAATTACTGCTCTCTATAGATCTTGGAGGTGTTAGCAACCTCGAATGATATCTACAAGAGTCAAATTTTGGACAAGGATTACCCAATCTGCCCCTTAAAAAACCCTAAGGAAAAGTACACCCATACCATCTTTAGAGGGCCAAAAAGCATGAGCAATATGCAAACTAAATAATGCCTGGTTTCCTTAGGATTTATTTCTGATTATTAAGGTATTTGAAAAGAAATGGCATTATAATTTTTCCCCGGTGGGTGTGACACCTGAAGTGTCCCTACTGGATCCGCTAATCTCTCATGAGAAAGTGGAGACATTGTACAGGTTTGAAATGTTCTTCTCTACCTGTTTTAATGGACTTTGCAGAAACACAGAATCTTTGAACTTGCTATATTCAGGCCTAGCTGAACTTAGTTAATAGCTTTCAAATTTATCATTATGTCTGTCAGGCTTAAGCAAAATTACATGCATAGGAACATTCAGAGTGGAACCCATCAGCTTTACTCAGTAGGAACCAAGGCTGAAGATACTTAAATAGCCATGGCAGAAGGGACAAGCTGTGTGTTTCCCAGTTCAGCACTAAAATAGCAGCTAGGTACCTTGCTCCCTCTCACCTTAGGCTACAACTGCAAGTTCTGATGGTTTTATCTCCAAACACAAGCGAAAGGATATCAATGATTTACTAAAACGTGCAAAACGAGAGCCTTTATTCTCCTGATCATAAAATGAGCACCACACTAGGACTCTGAGCAAACAGAGCTGCAGGAGGTGACATTCTGTACCATGATATATGGTGCTGCTGTTGCTGTTGAGATAGGACTCAACCAGCGGGGCCTGCTCCTCCGAATGTTTCGTCCTGCGCGTCCTTGCCCGGCTGTCCACGTTGGACTGAACCATCAGTGGCTCCTGGCGCTTCTTTTTCTGCTTCTGTTCCAGCAGTGCTCTCTGGAGAAAGGACAGAGAAAAGCATCTGTTACTGGACTCTGAACAGCAGCAACATACCATGGAAAACAATGGTCAGCTTTACCCCCTCCCCAGCGTTACAGCGGCGAGCGGGAGATTGGGACCTGGGGTTACAGGAAACCTTTCCAAAAAACCACAACCAACCCACTGCTGAAACACCTTCTGCTGAAAACAGCAAATAATTAAAATACATCTTTGTGAGCAGCCCACCAGCTGTCAGAGCTTGCTTGGAAACAACCCTTGGGAAAACAACAGTGTGAGAGTACTGGCTGTGAAGCAATGGGAGGGTAAGAAAGGGCATGAGGCAGAGATGCCAATTTCAGTTTCTGTAAATTAAAAGCAGGTAATTGCAAACTAGAATCGAGTGATAACACTGGACACGAGCCTAATTTAACAGCTATAATAGATGAACTTTAATTAAACACTTAAATTTCTCACCTAGACCTGCTGAAAACCAAAACCTTTGACATGCAGTGGCACCAGAGGGACCTTATTTGAGGCCTCTTCCACAACCTCAGAGAACTGAACTGTTGATTTTACTTATCTATTATCTTACCTTTTCCTTGCTTCTGTACAGTGATATTTTAGCTTCTAGGAAGGAGATGCAATAAAACTGAGGAATAAAAATGAAAAGTGAAGTCTTTCAGCTTCCTAAGTTGTGTTAACACCTCAACATGACTCCACCATCATCAGAATTAAGCACAGGATTATGGCATAAATAGTACTTGAATTTGAAAATGAGATGCTGGTAGACATGCAAGCTGATGAAATAGTGGTAATAGAAAAGGATAAAATTAAACTCACAAGGTTTAACCATAAAAATGACAGCATTTTTTTGAGAAGGGGATCACAGAAATCAAAGCACAAGCAGAAACCTCAACTCCCATTAAAGCTTGATGACACAATTCCCTCAGATTTCATGTTCTGACTCCCTTGTACCAGTCATGTAGGAATGCAGTCAGAAAACAGGCAACACAGCATACAGTGCCACTAGGTTACAGCTAAATCCACTGAATAAGAACTTTGTGGTTAACCTCTGCTGGCTGGTGTGGCTGCTCCATCAGTGGGGTAACAAATACATTGTACAACAGCTTAAAACAAGTCCAAGGCAGTTGGAATCACTCAAACCACAGTCAGAAGACAAATTTTAATGGAAGTTAGACTTGTGAGTTAACTTCAGCCTCCACAGACCTCTCTTCTGCATCCCCCAATCAGAGGATGCAATTTTCAATCAATTATCAGTGCTTTCATCCCTCCAGGATTCAGACTTTAGGGAGGAAGAAGGTTCTCCTCCAAAATCTTACCTGTCTGTCAAGCTTCTGCTGACGCAGGCTGCTCCCCTCATCATCCAGAACACTGCAAAGACAAAGAGTACATAATTGGAACAAATTAATCACTCAAAACAACACCTAACAGCACCCAGTGGAGGAAACTGTCACAGGAGTTATCCATACAAAACTCCCACTGTATTCCACAGAACTATGCCTGCCCTAACTGAAAAAACTTGGCTTCAGAGAATTTAAATGCAGTCCACCAAAAATTGCAAAACTGGCTCACACAATCAACAAAAATATATAATCAGGCAGCTCACAAGGAAATGCAAAATCCACTGTACAGAAGAAAAAAATCTATAGCTTGGTTTCTTTTCCACTCTCTTCTAATGAAGAACATTAATGTATAGAGCAATGAAATTGAAAATTTGCATATAAAGCCCAGAAAAAGGGAGGAGTGCAAGTGAACTGCTTAGCAACTCAGCAGTATTTAAAACTGTGGTAGGAAAATTAACCACCTAATCTTTTGCACACTGAAAACCATAATTTATTCCTGAATATTCCTGGATATTTATTCCTGAGAAGTTGCATACTTTAAGGTTTAGATGTAGGCAAGATAAACAGCATTGCTCAGTGT
The DNA here is from genome assembly GCA_013400575.1 of Peucedramus taeniatus. Lineage (NCBI taxonomy): Eukaryota > Metazoa > Chordata > Aves > Passeriformes > Fringillidae > Peucedramus > Peucedramus taeniatus. The sequence goes on from WBNO01011740.1 coordinate 419,525, forward strand.
CGTATTTCTCTCTGCTAATTGTTGCTTGTTGGGAGATTAGCTCCTGTGCATTCAATCATTTTCATTAATTAAAGACTGGCATTGAAATCAAAAAGCTATTTTTTCAAAGTACTTTAGCAAACTACTGACTAGGCTTTAATTTTCTAGAGAACAAAGGTCTCTATTGTAAGAACACTATAGTTAAACATTGAACATAGATAATTGAATCTTTTAAACAGTAATAGGTCATCTACAAGGAAAATAGTGCTATAGGACAAAAACAATAGCATCTTACAAGGAAATTTCATTTTCTCCTACAATACACTTTTATAAAATGTTAGCCCCTTCTCTTACATCACTCTTAACAATCAGAGAAAAAAAAAAGATCCAGGACAAACAAACCTGGATTCTGACCTACATACAAACCAACAGAATTGCAATGGAAATTGCATAAAAAATGTGAATCTCATGTATTAATTCACAGTCTTTAGGAGACAGTAACATTGTAGTAGAATGAGAACAGCTAATAAAGGCATGCAGAATGCCCCCCTTCTAATGCCAGCATTATCAAAGACCTATAATTAAGCATTTCTGGTAGCATCAGCCTTTTACAATTTTTCTTAGGTTATATGCTACAAAAGGCTGATGTTCCACAGATTGAAATTGTGCTGTTCAAGTACCTCAGGTATGAAATTACCATCTCTTGTAGAATTAATGCATTACCCATAATTCACAAAAAAGATTAAAGAAAAAGACCCTCAGTCATAAAAATGTTCTGCTTTACACCAAGCATTCCTCGTTTTATAAATTACAGAAGTTATAAAAGGAAGACACACATTCCTCCATGGTGCACAATATCAGGTTTGCAGAAGAGGGTTGCACTATGACTGCAGCAGTTTTAGCTGCACTGCCAGAAAGTAGAACTACCCTAATGGAGATTTTCAGCCAAACAATTGAGTAAAAGATGCCTAAATGTAAAGTTTCAGGCTCAATGGTCTGAACAAACCCTCCTCATTTCAGACAATGCTTGAAAAAGAGCCAAAACCATGTAATGATGCTAACAGAGACCCCAAGAGCTGCAGAGGCAGCAATGCACACACCATCCTAGCATCCATGTCCTGGCACGACACACTGCACAGAACAAGGGGGCAGGAAAATGCCCTGTGCCTGTGTGGGAAGCCACAACAAGGCAAATTCAGGTTCAGGCACAGCTCCTGTATGTCTCTCAATGCCCAGCTGGAGCATGGAAAACATGGCAGTTTAAATAACACCAAACAGCAAACCCCAGTCAGGGAATGGTGTGATCTGCATTCAGCATTCCAGGAATGCAAAGCAACTATCAGATACACCAAAAGACTGCCAAAAAATATAAAACTCCATCCAAAAACTATGGATGTTGCAATGCTAAAACATCTATCCACATTGCCCTTCTTACTGCAAGACTTGTTTTTTAGAGATTCTGAATATATGCAATCAAAGCTGAGCCTGAGAGCAGCATACCTTGAAAACCAGATGACAATGTCATCTGGAGCTTCCAGCTCCTTCATTATCCCACTTCATATTTTATAAAGTTCTGAGTAGTTTTCCACAACCTTTTTGAGGCATGCATTAATGACAAGCCTTGCATTTAACATTCAACAAATAAAACTGAATTCCAGCTTTCCTCACTGACACCAAGATTCAGTAGAATATGGTTGCTTCAACAATCCCCTCTCCCTCCAGGATGCTGGACTGGTATGAGAATGCCTTGCCCCCACCACTCTTCTGAATCTTTCACAGGATAATGTTAAAAAAGGCCTTATTTCCACCAACTCTATATATTTTAACAGTTGCTCAGTTCCAGTATCACTGGAAAGCTGCAGTTCTGTCCTTTCTTGATGTCTAATAACACTTATGCAACTCCAAACACAAAAGGGTTCAATTTAGCCTATATATTCTGCTACAACAACAGAGCACTCCAGTTTCAGACTGCATTTTGTCAGTGTTTTCTGCAGAACTGCTGGACCTTGGAGCTGCTGACCAGCAGCCAACATTTCACATTCCCCAATTTCCAACGAACAAAGTCTCCTGAAACTGGGTGACTTCCAACATATGCCATTAAGGGAAGTCAGGGTTTAAATACATGCATGCATAAATAAGTAAGCAAATAAATAAATAATATAAGCTCTGTTTCCATAGCAATTCCATCAAGCCCTCGCTCTTGCTCCCTTGAAAAACATCTGCAGAGGACTCTGAGATGAAGTGTGTCAGTGCCACTGACCCTTTTTCTCACAGTTCAGTGAGACCTTGCAGAAAGATTTAGCAGATCATCTCACAACAGCACCTGGCATTCTGTTGGATGCTCCAGGGTCCAAGAGCTGAAATCCAGTTCTGGATTCCTGTCTTTTATTTCTTTAGAAAACACAAAAGTGCTTTGCCCCTCCTGGCCTTTCAAAAGAGCAGGAATCAATTGCTCATCCCTCTGGAAGGGTTGTGCATGTGGTGAGGACCCAGCCTGTCCTGCCCAGTTTTTTTGTTGCACTCTGGTCCAAATAACTGGGATGGTCAGAAACTAAAGGCCCAGTACAGAAGAAAAACTGTGACTGAAAGATGGCAGGAAATAATCTCAGAGAGAGAGAGAGAGAGAGAGCCTGTTAGAACAATTCTGCCTACATGTTTGATGTGATGCTAGAAAATCCCAGGAGCAGCACGAAACTCAGTCAGATTTAATAGAGAAATATAACTTTATAATTCATGAAAATTGAATTATTGAAGAGCATGCATACATATTAGCAATCTGCTCAGCATGCTGAAGTATCCTGAAGATCCAGTAAGATTAATTTTTACTCCTATTAGATCAAGGATCATGCATGTGCCTGGCATCTTGGCTATGGCTCTGACCCACTTAAAACAAAAAGCAATTTTACACTATAGATAATACTGTAAACAGCCTTTCAGCTTTGCAGTAACAGTCTAGTGCAAATTCAGCTGACAAATCAGAGCTTGGATATATTTCCTTGCAGATTCAGGAAAAAGCATCCTTCTATACAGAACTTGAACAATCCACCCCTTAGGAGTTGCTAGTGCTGGGTTTAAGGAGTCAAGCCTATAGCTACCTGCATCAGTTGCCTGAACCAAGGCCCACAGAGACTTAAGTATAATAACAGCATTTGATTCAAACATCTCAACTCCTGTTTTTTAAAGGGAAAAAACATTAAAAATAAAATCACATTTTAGTCAAAGTATTATTTTTTCATACCACCCTTTTAAGACATAAAATCTATTTTGAAGAAACAGTTTCAACATTAAATTCAATTTATAGTAAGCCAGGCTTACTAAAGTGCTGCATGTCATAACAAAGATGAAAACATATGAAAGAATGTTAGTATTCTAAGCTTTTTATAATCTCTGTTCCTTAAAAAACATTTAGAGAGAAACCCAAAACCAATGAGGTTTTAAGGATGGAACTTCATGATCACAGAAAGCTCCACACATTACTGCTGAGATGAAGGCAGAAGATTCTGTAAGTCAATTACTTGCTACATTTTTACTGTAATTGCACATGGAGTGATTTCAGTTAAAGTAAAATCTGAAAAGACTTAATCCAAACAACACTTTTCACAGCAAGTACTTTACCTTTGCTCTTTGAAAATGCAAACTGCTTGTATTTCAAGAAGCCATTGCAAGAAAAAACAATTAAGAAGAAATGTTTCTGACTAGAATGTCCAAGATGCATGTAGTCACTAATTTTATTTAAGGGGTTTAATAAAAGAAAAAGTCTGCCACAGTAAAGCAGCTCTATTGCTTCTGCCCTGAGGAACAAGGCAATACTTTTGTTCCTTCCTGACACTGCTTCATAAAGGAACATTTTCCATGAAAATAACTTTTTTTACCAGGACAAAGGTCCAAAATCTCACCTAGCACATCTCTGCAGCTCAGCACCAACTGCATCAAAAAGTACAGCTGGTCAAACAAGCAGACTCACACCACCACTAAACTTTATCACACTGTTTAAGAGGTGTCACCCTTGCATTTTCTCTTTTTGTTGCTACATAGTATATTACTAACAGCATCACCCAAAAGCTCTGTGTGAAATCAGAGACCTTTGCACAAGCAAAATGAATATACACAGGCAGAGAAAATTCCTGAAAAAAAAAGTTCACATTATAAAAGATGAAGAATTGGGTAAGAAATTGTTCCTCTCATTTACAGCACTGAATCAGAAGCAAATGGAAATTTAGAGGTGGTATTTTCATCTTGAGTTTCTTCTGCCATATTGTGAGCCAAAAATCAAAAACAATGCATGATCAAACCAGACAGAAAAAAAAAATACACCATACCAGACTCATCTTCAGGATCACTCAGATCCTTTCCATGCACTCCTGCTGTGAAGAAAGCTGCTGTGTTGCTGTGTCAAGACAAACAGGTTATGGGATCCTTAAAGAGCACAACAGACTCAAAAGAACAAGAATGGGTGTAATGTGCCATTTGAACATTACAGTCCCCAAAAACACAGGAAATAAAATTCCTGTAAAGGGATAGCACTTGGCTGACTGGATACCATCTGTCATATTCACCCAATTACACTTCCCTGTAATCTCTGTAGTTCCATAAAGCCCAACTGCTCTCAAGAATGTCAGTGTTCAGTCCTTAAGAACGAGTTTCCCGTGCAGCACCGATGAAATGCTCCTGTACAAGCCCATTAACAGGGTTAGGGACCTGCAGGCTGAAGTCATGCTCCAGAGGGAATGGCACACATTTAGGTTCCTCAAACAGGTGAAACTCAACCAATTCCTAAGCAGTGAAGTCGGCAGAAATGCCAGCACCTGCAAATCCCCACATTAAACAAGGTCTGCTGCTCCACAAAGTGAGCACACCAGAAGCCACTTGGGAGAACATTATTGTATCAGGCACACAGGCTCATCAAAGACTTATAAAGGAGACAAAGCACTCTGAAAGGGCTGTGCTCATGCTAGGAATCAGCAAGGCTTTCTGACCCTAAAGCAGTCCCTGCTCAGTCACCTGATTTAGAGTAAAACCTGCAGTCCTCTCTTCACAGTAAAATGAATGACTGCTTTCCTGGGCCACCTAAGCCAGCAGAAGTCTGGATATTGAGGAGCAACCCAAGGACACTGAATATTATTTTACCCTTCTACTGCAAAGAGCAGCAACAGCAACTCTTGTGTTTCTCCCATGCCATGTTCAGAGGGCAGAGAGGACAACAACCTACCCTTACAGGCCACCTCCTGGTCACCACTGAAGTGAGGAGGAAAGTACAGACACCAGGAACTCCTGCAGAAATGGAAATTGCATTTCCTCAGGCAAAGCTTCAGAGGAATAAAGCATTTCACTGAGAATCTCACATAATAAATAAAAGCATGACAGTCCAGGAGTACAGCATCACCTCTTCTGCCTGTGCAGAAGAACCTTAAAAAGGCTGAAAATAATAAAGGAAAAGGATAAGGAAAAAAGGCAGAAACATGAAACAGATATTTGTATGAGAAGTATCAGCACCAAGCCAGCCACACAACAGAAGATGCAGAGGATCATACACTGTACTGATGATCCAAACAGCACTGAAAGTAATGCCTGCAGGGCAGATGTTTGATAGCAGACTGCATTTGCAGTTGCACAAATAATTACAGAACCAAACACTTTATTTTCTTCTCAAATCCTGGATGGCAAACTAGTTTAAAAATCAGCAAATTAATGAGACCTTCCTGAAAGGTTATTTGTATTGTTTGCTCCAGTAAGGTTTATCTAAATGTCCTTTGTACATTAAGATTTATGATACTCATTATGTCTGGCAACAGTTCTGCAGATTAACTGAGAGCAAATGTAACAACAGGAACACATTCATATTTTTTCTTAATTCCATGTAGATAATTGTTAAGATTAACTCCAGCCAAATCCTCAGCATGGCCACACAATTGCCAGAGATCAGGTTGGGAAGGCTAAAGCCCAGATAGAATTAAATCTGGCCAGAGATGTCAAGGACAGCAACACAAGCTTCTGTAAGTACATTGCTGAGTAAAGGAAGATGAGGGAAAATATGTGCCCTCTCCAGAAGGAAACAGGAGACCTGATTACCTAGGACATGGAGAGGGCTGAGGTACTCAGTGATTTTTTGACTCAGACTTCACTAGCAAGTGCTCCAGCCACACAGCCTGGGTGCAGAAGGGAAAGAAAGGGACTAGGAGAATGAAGAACTCTCTCCATAGGAGAAAGCCAGGTTTGAGACCACCTAAGGCACCTGGAGGTGCAGGAGTCCATGGCACCATGATGAGATAGGTGCATCCATGGGTCTTGAGGGAACTGGCAGAAGGAACAGCAGAAGGAATAGCTAAGCCACTACCCATCATACTTGAGCAGATGTGGCAGTCCAGGGAAGTTCCTACTGAACTTGGGCACATGGAAAATGAGGAGATGATTGGTGACAGCAAAAATGGCAGCAATAAGGGTAGATCATGCCTGAAATATCGGGTGGCCTGCTATGACAGGGCTACGGCACTGGTGGATGAGGGAAGACACAAGGACATCATCTTCCTGAATGTCTGCAAAGCATTTGACACAGTCTTGCACAACATCCTTGTCTCTAAACTGCAGTGGCATGGATTTAACAGATGGAGCCCTCAGTGGATGAGGAACTGGCTTGATGGTCACACTCAAAGAGTCATGGCCAATGGTTTGGTGTCCAAGTGGAAACCACTCTGGAGTGGCATTCCCAGGGGTCAGTACTGGGACTAGGGCAGCTGTTGCTGACACAGACAGTGGGATCAAGGACCCCCTCAGTCAATTTGCCAACAACACCAAGCTGTGTGGTGTGGTGACACACTGGAGGGAAGGGATGTCATGCTGAGGAACCCTGACAGGCTGGAGAGATAGGTGGGGCTGTGTGAACTTCATGAAGTTAAAACAAGGCCAAGTGCAAGGTCCTGCAGCTGGGCCAGGGCACAAGCACAGGCTGGGAGGAGAAAGGATTGAGCAGCCCTGAGGAGAAGGATTTGGGCATGATGGTTGATGGGAAGCTCAACAGGACCCAGTCATGTGAGCTCTCATCCCAGAAAGCCAAACGTGTCCTGGGCTGCATCAAAAGCAGCATGGACAGCAGGGTGAGGGAAGGGATTCTCCCACTCTATTCAGCACTCCTGAGACCCCACCTGTGTCCAGGTCTGTGGCTCATAACACAAGAAGCATATGGACCTGTTAGAGCAAGCCCAGATGAGGGCCAAAAAGAGGATCAGAGAAATGAAGCACCCTCCTATAAGGAAAGGCTGAGAGAGCTGGAGTTGTTCTGTTGTAGCCTGAATTGCTGCTAGTAAAGTCCAGGGTAAATAAGCAAGAAGGGCTTTGCATAATACCCACAGATGTTTCATTCAGCCACAGGGTGAGATGTTCAGAGTCCCTGACACACACACACACCTCAGGTCCTGGTCCCTCTAACCCGAGGGTGTCCCTGGTCTCAGGGCAGTACAAAGATGAGGGATAATCAGGGAATAGGGAGGGAGTGGCTCAGGGACACAGGAACAGGGAAAGCCCCCCAGGGCCTCTGCATTGTTCAGCCTGGAGAAGGTTCAGGGGAGACCTTGTTGTGGCATTCCAGTGCCTGAAGGGAGCCTAGGAGAACAATGGAGAGGGACTTTTTACAAGGGCACGGGAGAATGGCTTCAAACTGAGAGTCAATTTAGATTGGATGTTAGGAAAAACATTTTTACTGTTTGGGTGGTGGGGCACTGGCAGACGTTGCCCAGGGAAGCTGTGGATGCCCCATCCCTGGCAGTGTTCAAGGCCAGGCTGGATGGAGCTTTGAACAACCTGGTCTAGTAGAAAGTGTCCCCACCCGTGGCAGGGGAGTTGGAACAAGATAATCTTTAAGGTCCCTTCTCACCCAAACCATTTTATGCTTCCATAACAGCATTTTGGTCTGTTTTAATTAGGACAGTTCATCAAAATAGATCTCCAATTGTTACAACTTACGGGGTATATGAAACCAACAGCAATTGCAGAAATCAAATCTTCTAAATGTTCTACTTGGACCAAGTTTTCGAAAAACCCATCAGAGTCAGGTAAAATATATTGTTAGCTCCATGTATTACAGGATATATAAAAACAAACACTGACCATTCTTGAGCAAATAACCCAAGAGACTCTCAGTGCTGAAGGGAACAGCAGGAGCTCTGCAGATACTTCAGATAAGCTTTGAAGTAATGAGATCCAGCTTTGAGTAAAATCAGAACAAAACTGTAGTCATAGAAAAAAGAAGCTGCAGTTTAGGATCTGAAATGCCTAGGCTGACAGCTTTCAGTGAGGATGATAAGCAGACAGGAAAAGATCTAGTGAGATGAAAAGCAAAACTATTCCCTACAGCACATTGCATGTTTTAAATAACTGAACTACAGGGCTGACACTACTGCCCTGGAAAGATCAGTTGAACTAATATTTGTACAGATTCATTCTCTGCAATTACACAGAACTGAACAAGATAGCATATGGCAGTAAAATGCAGGTAATGAAAATATCACCTACTGGAAGAGCTGGGTTATTTCTTGCCCTCCCTCAGCACACACAAACTCTGAACACAATGTAAGAGAAGGAACCTATGTCTCAAAAGAGACAGGTGAATTTAATAAACATGAATGATGGAGCAGTAAAACACAATAGCCTTTGGGTGATCTGTGCTAAAATTGTATTTAAAGTAGTTTGACGAGAAGTACCTGAACAGGAGCAAATTAGAAAGGAAAAAAAAAAAAAGCCTGCTGTGACCTGGAGATACACTACCTGCAATGCAGATGGATCCAGATGACAAATGACATGACTTTCAGGAAGTGCCTCTATCGAAAACACATCGCTGCCAGCACTGGAAAGATCCAGCCCGAGCAGCCAGGTTTCTCTCTCAGTACCAAACCCCAGCCAATCTCAGCTGTTAAACAGTAAAATATACGCACAAACAAACCAAACCCCTTAATGTACAAAGCACCCAACCACAACAAACAGTAAATTAAACGAGCAGAAACTAGGGAAAAGTATTGTCTGGATAAGGAGACTGCACTTACACATTCATACACTGCAGAGCAAGAGTTCCCTGCCTGGACCACAATGATTCTCCCATTCCATTACTGCTGACCAGGTAAAAGGCATCACCCAGAACTGACCTCTGCTTTTTTGATGTGGAAAACACTGTGATGAAGAGAAAACCTGCACAAGATGACTGCTGGCTCCCTTCCCTCCCTGTCCTATACCTGTTCTATGAAACATGGGTTTGTCCAGCTGGCAGCTACTGAGCCTATTGTACATCAAACAGTACAACCTTCCAAAACACCTGTAAAATGAGAGTAACAAACAAGTCTTAACTCCTCCTGGAAACACCTTTGTGAAACAAGAATGAAGCCTCACAGGTACAGTAATTAACCTAGAAACAATGCTGGCCTTTAAAATAATAGCATAATGGTGAAGTGTTTAACAAACAAAACTCTGATGCCAATGATAGGGTCACTGCTGCAGGTGTTCAGTGAGGCTTCTCCCTGCAGCAGGCGTGCAAACACAGCCATGACTGTGTAGATCAAACATGCTGCTGCTGAAATGGATTATATTTGAGGTAATTCACTAATGCAGCAAAGTATTAACGGATCCCACTGCCTGTGCATGTGTTTAGGAAAAAGATGGAGTTGTATTTACTGGATTTTTAAAGCAATAGTAAAATTAAGCTATCAATTTATTGAAAACATGAAGGTGAAAGAGAGTACCTAGTTTACCTTTGCTGCTCTAACAATCAAAACTGAACAAAAATTTAGTAAGAATTGTAACTCTGATAGATGCTAGTGAACTGAAACAGCCAAGCTCCCTTTTTCTTTTTACAGGTGGTTTTACAGTTTCTATGGAATACAGTTTCTAAGGGAAGACATGTCATTTCATGATAAATACTAACCGTGAAACAAAATATTTTGTCACTTTTCCCCCCCACACATACTATCTTTATAATCCAACCTAGTACTCTTTTGCTGGAACTGAGAAAAGCAGATTTTTCATTTTGGTTTGAGTCCTTTCTCTGCATTACCTTCTATACTAGTAGTAAATACTGACAATCCTGGACAGCATTTTCAGAGGAAAACGAGTTTGTCAGGTCCTGGTGCCTAAGTACCTGATATGGATTTCAAGACTGGTGAGATGTTGATGGCTATCAAAAGCAGCAAACACTATTTGGCCTCTATTTTGTTCCCTACAATGAAAACTAAGTCATTATTTCTAACAGCACTCTATGCAGATGAGGTATTCCATACAGCCTGACCTTCATTCCTGGGCCCTGAATTCCCAAAACCATGAATTCAATCTCATGAGAATGCTGCCACTAACTTCACATTGCACAAAAATGTGCATATGTATAAATCTCTCCAGACTGGGGTTTTTAATTATAAATTCCTGAAGACAGAGGATTGTTTTCACAGTGTGCATACACAGTGCCTGCACAGAAAGAGACTCTTTCTCAGATTTTAATAAATCTTAGAAAACCATAGTAATAATAAGGCTGGGGTGGTGATTTTCCTCCCCTTTAGTGAGACTTAGGTATTCAACCCTGGGGATGTCTATGGCATTCAAAGATAATTTCAAAACAAGTTACATACTTAATCTTCCAATTTATCAGTTCCCTGTGTGAAGATGATCCTGGGAGTAAACAACCTGAAGAGCATTGTTCTCCATTTCAAAACTAAGCTAATCCCTTTCCTTTGCTTCTGTGTGCAACCAAACGTGGTAAATGGAATCGACTCTCAAGACCTAAGAAACAGCAGAAAAACTTCACAACACAGTCAGAGAGTTTGCTGCAGCTGTAAACACACCTTGTTTGTGTACAGTAAGCAAATTTCCTAGCTCTGTTTTCCAGTGTGTCCTTTAAAGGCCCCTTCCAACCTTACTGGGACGCATTTCAGCTTTTCTTTCCTTTTGTTACATTAAATGTTTTTCTCCACATCTGTGCATAACTCCCAGCCAAGGGAGTTGGCTTTCTCTAGTAAAAATAACTAGAGAGAGAAAATAAACAGGAGGGGAAAACATGACCTGGGATAATACTATACAGAATCACATGTCATAGGTTGTAACAGGAAAAAGAACAAGCAGTATTTTTGACACATTTTGGGAAAAAACCTAATCTGTCCCATTGAACCCATATTTACATACTCTGGCTATACTTAATATAACCCCAAATATGCTGGCATGCTTTTTCTGTTTCAAATTGAAGAAAACAGAGCCCTTTTAATAGCAAAATGCACTCACTACATTTACAAGTGCTTGAAAGTGTCACATCAAGAAACAGTCTCAGCCTTCTTATGCAACACACTTCTTTTTGTAGCATACTAAGATATGTATATTGCATAAAATTCAATCATCTTTATTTTTCATAAACATTTACCATGCTCACTGATTTGAATTTATAGAATTTATACACCTAGTTCAGTACATCAGTTTTAAGTATTTCAAATAAATTAGTCAAATTTAAAACAGGTCGGGTTTATGTTATTGCAGTATTTTTAGTTCCATTTTCATTTTGAATCATCAGGATCCCAACTATACTTCTTCTTAACTACTCTGTGACCATTTTTGTTACATCTGACAATCACCTTCATCTGGTTCTCCTTAACTGCCTCCAATGAAATGATCACTTAGTCTAATAATTACTCTGGATTATTCCCTCAACACTTCATAATACATTGTGTGGTGCTACAAAAAGCTAAGTGAAAACACTTCATAATACATTGTGTGGTGCTACAAAAAGCTAAGTGAAATGCCTTGCTACAGTGAGGTATAAATGGAAAAATATTTTAAAAGCATTTCATTATTAAGAAGTGTGATCACTTGAGAAAAGTGATACATTATCTGCTCTATCCAGCTTGATGTCTCAACAGAAACCAGATGAGATATTATTTCCTCATATTTAAGCATATATGTACATATAGATAGATAGATATTTTAAAAACTGGGAGAGAAAAGCTGGAAAAATACTACTTTCTTTTTAATACAGTTTGGAAAATTATCACCATTAACTGGTATGACTCAAATGCTGGATTCTTTCAGTGTTGGGCAGTTAATTTGATACAGCAACTCCTTTCAGGACACACAGTTTTGCTCTAGGAGATGTGCACAACATGCAAACGTGTGCTGCCAGCAAGAAATGAGAATTATGAGAAAGGCTGTGGCAGAGGAGTCAAGACAGCACCAGCCTCAAGCTTCAGAGAATGTGGAATCCATGTCCCCAAAAAGCTTTGCATCTCCAGCTGAAAATCTCTGCAGTATGCAGCTTATAGCTGACACAGTTACCAAATTACTGAAAAATTAACAGCTAATGATCATGACCCAACTAATTCATATTTCTGACTGCAACTACCTTTTTCAAATGATTGCTCTGGGTTTTAAAATGCTGTCACATGAACAGTCTGCATGGTACTGCTGGAGAGCAAAGCCAGCCCCCCAGGCAAGACATTTCAGACTCTGGGAAATCATTTTCACTTCATTTGAATCAGACTGAAAATAGGGTCTGATATATGCACATTCCTAATTTTTAGGGTTCTGATCCTGAACTAACTAACATAATTTATGCTGGACTCAAATACTGCCATCTAGACCTGCTCAAATGGCAAAGTATTTGCACAATAAAAACTTATAGCACACAGGATGTTAAACACCAGAATAAATGGCTGATAAAAAATCATTCATTTTTATCTTTGCTTTCTAAACTGTTTGTCAAATATTCACCAGTGCCATCAAACAGTAACCAAGGAGGAATAAGAAAAAAAAGACACTAAGATGCTTCTTATTGTTGTTTTGAAAACTCCTAAGATTTGCACAAATACATTACATGCAAAAAGAGTTACCTTGTCTTTGAAATAAAGCATGCATAAGATAATTAGATTTAAAAAGCTGTGTCAATTCTAAGGATTTGTTTTTCTTAAACTGGCAAGCAGCTGTCATTTGTGACTGCAACAAAATATCCAAAAGTACTAGATCAACAAGATTTCAGCACTTATCCAATCTACTATTTTTTAACCTGTTTTTACTTAAGCATTCATTTTTTTCCTTCACCATGTGCCAGTGGCTAAGCAAAAGGGGTACCATGTTCTATAAACTGATGGACAGCTCTCACACAAAGGCACAAATATCCTTTGCTGTCCATGTGCTGATACAGAATTTCAGTATAATATGACCTCTCAAAATAGATAAAGGACACAATACCAGCATCATATCCAAGGAATTAAGCAGTGTAATTCTCATTAAGGTTGTGCCACTAATCCCTGCACGTTCTCTACTGAAAATTTATGCTCAAATGATATATTTTTAGATACTGGTAGAAATTACAGTACTCTAGAATCAGATCATAATTACATAGGATTGCAAATTGTACATTTGTCAGTTCCTAGAAACAAAATGGATAGCCAAATCTGCAATTCCAATGGCTGCTTTCATGCTAGATACAGATACTGCAGTTCACTTACCAATTAAGACAAAAACTGTTTTCCTTGTCTTCTTCTTTTCTCTAAGATTCAGGCATGTTATCAACCCACACAAAGACAGGGATAAGAAATAGCATAGGAAAAACCTACTGACTCTACACACTGCACAGAACAGACAGATTCTCCTCTTTAAAACATAATTCAGATGTTTGAGTATAATTGGGTATCACTGGGTACTTTTGGGGGTGGTTTTGTGTTACTCCTTTCTTTGTTTTTTAAAGGAAGATGAACTATAGTATCACTTTGAATTTCAACTTGTGGATTCAAGGTATGGAACTTACATCAATCTCCAATATGCAATTATATTGTGACAAGTACTGCTTCCTATGTGGTTACAACTTTATAAAAAAGCTTCAAGATAAAAAGAATAACCAGAATGTAGAATTTACCAAATGTCACTCTTTGCCTATTCAGAAAAAGTACAAATTGTTTCCCAGCCCAAATGTTTTGATCATTTAAAAAAAAAAAATCTGTTTAAAAGCATTTCAGTTTCTGATTTCTAAACCAGCACAGCTTTGGAGAGCTACCACTGATGCAGCCATGCCCTTGTAGCAGATTTGTTTAAGCGTGACAGAAACAGATCCTGAGGTAATTCAAGATATTACAGGTCTCGGATTTGGTGCTTTCCATTTTTCAACAAAGAAAACAAGCCTAATCTAATTTGCTCCCGTGTGCCATTTAAAAATGTAACTAAGCAGATCACAGCTGAAGTAGATCAGATTAACTGCTAAAGAAAGGTTGTGTTGACAAACTGCATTGAAAAGTTTACCAACACCTTTTGTGGATATGAAAGGCACAGCAAAAACATACAAACCTACTTGCCAGGAGGCTGTCTTGTGTTTAACTTGCAAAGCAAAGGCTGGCAGAAAAAGATTTTAATAAGCACCTTTTTATTAAAAAGCTGTTCAGGTGCTGTGACATCCATAGCAAACCATCACATTTCATATTTTTAATATATGAAATAAATATATATATATATGAAATATAAATGAATGAATATATGAAATAAATGTGAATAAATTATATATATAATACATTAATTTTAATTATTCCACTTCACCTGGTAGAATTGCCTGTTAGCAACAATTACAGCAAAATGAATCCCCACTGGGGACTGATGTGCCCTGCACAGCCTTGTCTCTGGACACACCTGTAAGCCCAGTGCTTCCTGCCTATGAAATATTTTCAGTTTAAAAGGGTAAAATGTGAGCAGAAATATGTGATTATCAGCTTGGTTGCTGATTTCCTAGAACAAGAAGCAGATACCATAAAAGTAAAACTAAATTCAAAATATTTGGGTCTTTGTCAGAGAAGGATTAAAAGTTATCTACCTCCCATGAAACATGTATCTTAATGTCACATTTTGTAGAAGGCAGGGAACCTCTGCAAATTTCAGGAATAATTCTCATTTCTGTGGGGCTTCTATAATAAAATTAGACCCAGAGTGCTCAAACTTCAAATTCCTTCACTGACAATTCATATCATGAGGAGGTTCTGCCTGGTTTTGTAACGCAGAAAGATTTATGCATTCATGATGTCTATAGTAATTTCTTCAGTTAATTAATTTAAACTAACATTAAAGAGGGTTAATATTTCTAAGTGCAACAGATTTCATAATGAAGCTGGTGGCTGGATAGAGGCAAAGGCCCTAAACAGTCCCTCTGTAAGAGGGCATTTTGGGGCTCAGCTCCATAGTATGAGTAGAGCAATGAGAATCCAAATAGGGAACATAATGAAGGACAGCTATTGGAATTCTGTTATCTAAAATGCAGGGATCCTAGTCTTCATATGGATCCTAGGAGCATGTCTTACAGATATGTACAAGAGGATTCCTTCCAACATCAACACATTGTGAAGAAAATTTACTGGGCTCATTATTTTAACGCATGGTTCTCCGTATCCCACTTGGAATTTGACAAAGAGCAATATAAGTGAAATAAAAAAAATAATCCTATTTGGGGGAAAGAAGGGTCGAAGATAAAGCAAATATAATTCCTTCCCCAATCTTGCTGCTGTATTTTCATCAGGAAAAGCCATATTTCTGTACATGCAGGGTCCCTATCAGTAACACAGGGGTGATACATCTCTGTCTTTGCAACCTCTCCCAGAGTTCCACACCAAGCAGGACACAAGGCAGTGGGACACAAGCCTGGCAGCACACCCCAGCACAACGCCAAGGTGCATCCAGCACACCAAGGGATCTGTCCCACTGAGCTCTGGAGCCACAGGCACGCTGTAAATCACCAGGAGCATGGCAGGCAAAGGAGACAGCTGAAGGTGTAATCAGCACACATCCTCTCAGATAGAGGAAGCTCTGTCACACAAAGCTGGAGACCTCTCCTAACCATATCCAGATGTAATTAAACCACTTCAGGCACTGTGGGAAGCTATTTCCAAATGCATTTAAGTAAGGCAGAAAGAATGATTTTAACTATTGGACCATTAAAAAGGAGAGAAGCTGAGATTCCCCTTTGGGTCTAATCAAAACATACACCAGCAGATGTTTTCTTCTCCTCTCTGATAAATACATATGACTGTGTATCTTCTGGTTTCTTTATGAAACACTAATTGCCCACTGCACAGAAGGTCTAATTGATGTAGCATGTGATCACTGCTATTTGCACATTTTTCATAGCTCTAACACTTCAGTGCACAACCCATGAGTTTTTGTTTACTGCAGGATGCAAGGTGAGCCATTTCAGCCTGAAGGAGCATCCACGGAATGTCACCCAGCTTCATTCTGTCCCACTCACAGGGCTCCATTTCCTTGCTCACTCAGGACCTGCCAGGGTGAGGAGGTTCAGCAGAATTATGGAAAGAAAGCTGGCTGGCAGAAGCTAGCTAGAAATTTATAAGACAGCAACAGCTTCCTGTATGTGACCCTCCAAGTGTGTTTAACACTGTGGGATGGTGTTGCACAGGACCAGTGCACAGGCACACATCTTCTCTAGTGTCAAAGTGGGGAGTACACAGGGTGTCTGTCTGGACTGCCAGCCCACAGCAGTGACCCCAGCAGGGACCAGAGACTGCTCACCCACCCTTCTGAAGCTCTGTGTGCTGCCAAACCAGGCTGCTCTCCAGAGAACACTTCTGCTCCCCCTCTCCCACCTGGTGACAGAAGGACCTCTGCCTGAGACTGGAACCTACTTTAGAAAGGCTGCTGCTGACAGTTCTTGGATGGCAGCAGAGACCAAATGCTCAAATATTTATCTGCTTTATGGTTATTAAAAGATTTAATTTAAGAAGAGCTGGAAGATTTTAAGAAATGCTGCCACTGACTGACAAATTTAGCACAAGCCACACTATGTCCAGGCACTCTCCCAGCAGCACATCCACTGCTCTCCCAAAACCAGCATCAGCCAGGTACAGAGCACACACACAAAAAAGGAAAGAACCACAGAAACAAGGAAAACAAGCTTCTTGGGGTATCATTAGGAAACAGAGGCAGGCCTTTAATGATGCAAAAAGAAAACAAATGCCTTCCGTTCCCAAAGTAAATAACTCAGGGAATTATTAATAATGACTCAATCACTGTTAGTTATAGACTTGTTCTAATGGCACGAAAACAAAAAATAGAAACAGTATCATAGCCATGTCATGAAAAATTAGCAACAAGACAGATGTCATCAAGTGCAAAGTGAAAAGCAAAACCATAGAGAACAACATCCTTCTGTTCACTCTTTATTGCAATATGTGCTCGTGTGTTTGGCATTGTTAATCCAAGACCACAGCAAATGCAATATTGCAGAGCTGGCTGTAAACTAAAACCCTCTGGGCTGAATTTTCACCCCAACACACAGACTTACTTTGAGGATGCTTCACAATGTCAACTGGGCATATTTACAGTCCATCACACAATGTACTGCAAACCTCTGTGCCTCTAATGTATCTTACATTTTTCCTCAGAATAAGCTTTTTCAGAAGCAAATTAGTTGTTCTTGCCAAAGAGCACATAAAACTACACTGTGTTATATGCTGTTTGTCATTTTGGCTAGGCAGCACAATAGTCCTCCTCCCTTCTCATTCCACCACATTAAGTATTTTCAACAGAATCTGAGAAATCCTGAAAATCCAGCCACAGACAGGTTCACAATATTCCATCCTTTGAAAGGCCTATACCAGCCTAAAGATAAAATACAGCTATTCTGCACTGTTTTAAACCTTCTATTCCAAAACCTTTCTATTTTAACAGAATACACCAGGCAATAGAAGGGGGAATCATTCCCAGTGAGCTCCCAGTTGCCTTACTATCTCCTTCAATTTGGTTAAAGCTTACACTATTTGATACCATATCAATGAAAGGACAGCTTTCACAAACTACAGTTGTTGTAAGTAAAATTAATTTCCTAAGCTTTAAAATATTTTCTTCCAAGTCTAGAGTTCACTGGATTCTTTTACCAGAAGTCTTTGTAAGAGAATGCAAATTTATCCAGAGTTTATAAACTTAATGACCTCCACAGTTTCAGAACAAAATTTTGGGGAGACAGGCCCAGCACACACCAACAAATAACCTGAAAATCCAGGGACTCATCTGAGGTATTAGAAACACCTTTCAAAGAATGAAACAAAGAGCAGAGACTTGAACAGCTGAACTGGCTTATCCCACTTTCCATCTTATGCAAAGATACCTTCCCATTTTTTCCAACAGAGTCATCTGGAAATCACTCTGACTCGAGGTGCAGAGGATAGGAGAATTCTTTTCCTTCCAGTCCTACTCATAACAACTTATATCTTGAAAATCCTAAGGCAAACAGCATTAAATGAATAAAAAATAGAGGGTGCCCAGGAACAATAACAGGAAGGAAAAAGGAAGGAAAGGAAGGGCAGAGGAAAGGATGGAAGGAAATTAGGAAGGAGTTTTAATTTCATTTAAATTTCTCCTGGGCTGGTTTTTCTTGATCTTCAAAATATGAGAATGATATTCAAGCCCCAAGGAGGTAATTAGAATTAAAATAATTTTTCAAGCTGCATCAGTACTGCCAGGATACTACAGTATATCATTATTTGAAATACCAGCATTTAAAAGGCATCTTCCAGGATGCTTCAAACTTCTAGCAATGTCATGATCTTTTTGTTCTGATATGATGGCCCAGTTTCTCTGGGTATTAATACAGTATTTTTTAATTAATATATCTGGCAGATCCAAGAATTATCCTAGTGTTCTGAAAAGCCAGAGCCTAGATTAGGTGGCTCATAGGTGGCTGTGCTCTTTTAATAGCCAAAAATTAATATTCTTATTTCAGACCAGATGATGAATTCCACATAAAAGTTATATGCCCATTGTGAACTGTGCTGTGGCAGACTCCCAGCTAGCTGTAAACAATCTAACACATAACTGGAAACAATTGAAATGTGGCAGTCCCCAGCTCCTCCCAGGCTGAGCTGCACCTTTACTCCAAGGAGTGAACCACTTGTGCATTTCTGATGTGGCCCATTACCAGTGATCTGGAAAAGGGAGCGAGGGTTGCCTCAGTCAGTTCACAGGTGACACCAAGCTGTGCAGGAGTGATGATCTGCTGGAGAGCAGAAGGCTCTGCAGAGGGATCTGGACAGGCTGAATTGATGGGCCAAGACCAGCTGCAGGAGGTTCAACAAGGCCAAGTGCTGAGTCCTGTCCTGGGCTCACAACAACCCCAGGCAGTGCTACAGGCTGGGAGAGGAGTGGCTGGAGAACTGCCCAGTGGAAAAGGACCTGGGGGTGCTCTTTAACAGCAGATAAACACTAGATAAGAGTGTGCCCAGGTGGCCAAGGCAGACAATGGCATCCTGGCCTGGATCAGCAATAGTGGCCAGCAGGAGCAGGGCAGGGATTGTCCCCTGTGCTGGGCACTGCTGAGGCCACACCTCAAGTGCTGTGTCCAGTTCTGGCCTCTCACTGCAAGAAAGACACTGAGGGGCTGGACAGAGTCCAGAGAAGGAACAGAGCTGGGGAAGGGTCCTGGAGCACAAGTCCTGAGAGGAGCAGCTGAGAGAGCTGGGGGTGTTCAGCCTGGAAGAGGCTCAGGGGGACCTTACTGCTGTCCACAATTACCTGAAAGGAGGCTGCAGCCAGGTAGGAGTTGGCACCTTCTCCCAAGTAATTAGCAATAGGATGAGAAAAAAGAGCCTCAAGTTGTGCCAGGTCAGGTTTAGATGGGATATGTGGAAAAATTTCTTCACTGAAACATTTGTCAAGCCTTGGAACAGGCTGCCCAGGGAAGTGGTGGTGTCACCATCCCTGGAGGCATTTAAAAGCTGTGTAGATGTGGCCCTTAGGGACATGGGTTAGTGGTGGACTTTGCAGTGTGGGGTAAATGGTTGGACTTGATGATCTTGGAGGTCTTTTCTGACCAAATGATTCTATGATTGCAGAGATGTAATAAAATGCCACATGCAGAGGCACACGAGCTCTGCCTTAAGGACAGACAATAAAACAATGTCAATGTTATTCTAGGGCAAGCACAAAACGTTTCTCTAAAACCTTACACTTGACTTCTTAAATCTGCAGCAACAGCCAGTGGAGTGATTTAAGATTCAGTAACCTGGAAGAATCAATTATGAAGGTCTGACTCAATGGTGTGTAGAGACACCTTTAAAGTTATTTAACATTGCTCTACAGATGCAGTGTCCCAAAAGAGGCATTATTCACCCATACAACTGAGCCTAAGTTTCAGCACAGAAGACTTGAAGCAATCCCTGGGTTTGCAAAACACTGTTTAATGGAAATTCACACTCCTGGCTTGAGTATTGGGATTTATATCTGCCAAAGACAGTGGGATGAATTCCAGGGTACAGTATGTGTCTTAGTCTTTCTGTTTCCACTCAGCCTGATCCGAGCACTTAGTCTAAGTCATTGTCTGGACAAGTTATCCACTCTTTCATTTCCACAGTACATTCAATAATTTCCTCAAATTTCCAGAAGTGAGAATTGCTATGTGATGCAATGTAATTTGTTTTTGTTGCTGTTACTGCAGCCAAGTGAAAATGCTGCTGTAGTAATATGGGCTAGCAACAACCTGCTCTGAAAAAAAACAGACCTGTTTTCCTTATGTTTCTTGCTGTGGCACAGGAGTAACTAATGCAAATACCTAGCCTTTAACTTCACTCATTTTGCTTTCAAACTGATACCAAATTTGAAAGACAGAACTGTTCAGATCCCTTCCCTAGCTGTAGATCAAGCACCAATGTACTTGTATTTCACTTGCAAATACAATTTCCAACTTAGTCATCATTTGCAGCTAATCAAGGAATTTCTTCATCTTGTAACATCTCATCTGCCGGTAGTTAGAACTGTGATTGGAATTGAAATTACCATTAAAAACTTCATGCTGTGGTTTCATTACCTGTGCCAAATAAGTTACAATAATCATGAATTATGATATTCACAGGCTTGTGTTAACATGCATCACAACGGGGATCATGAGGTTTCCACTGAAATTTGCAATTCAACACTTAATTTTTGTAAACATCTGAGAATCCAGGCTAGAACTCAACTTCATGAAAGAATGACTGGGGCACTTGCTTTGTCAGAGAGCAAGATAAGTGTGTCACCCACAAGCACATTGGCATATTCATGGATTGCACACCACTTTCCCTCATTTGCTCAGCTAAAACACGAGCACAGAGAAGGGGATGGCACAAATCCAACCCCTTTTAAGTCAGTAGAAAGGCTCTGGTGCCACCTCTTTGTGACAGCTCCCTGCAAGCAGCCACACAACTGCACTGATGGCAGAGGGCAGCCTTAGTCTCTACAGCATCCCTGTTTTCAGGGGAAGGATGCTGCTCTGAATGCACAAAAGCAGCATCCAAAGCTGCAAAGTTCATGTCCTGGCAGAAGCAGTTACTCTCCTCTGCTCTCTATGGCCTATTGCATTTCCTTGAAGGAGGAAGTGTTTTCAACTGGGTCACCATTTCTCTTTAAGGATAAAAAATAGAAAAATATGTAATCCCTCAAGTTATTAGCAATACAAAAGTATGAAACCTACTTCTGCTGTAATCACTGAAAGGGAAAGGAAAGATATCTTCTAGTTTCTTATTAATATAAAAGAATGAAATACAAAACCATCAAAAAAGTAATTTAATTATGGAGTAAATGAGCTTTTAAAGTGTCACAAAGCTATGCAACGTAGACATAAACTACAAAAATTACATTGCCATCAAGTGTTAGATGAAACAGCCTGGCATAAAATAACTGTGTCAAGAAAAAAAAGATTCAGCTTTTATGACGTGTACTCATCCAAAATAATTATTCCAGTCTTTCCACCTTCTCCCACTGCTACCTTTGTACACTCTATACACTCTTCTCTGAGAGCACATTTCCTTATCTGTCAATATCCCCTGAATTCCCATTTTCTTAAGAACAGATAGTCCAAAGAAGCTAATGATCATATGCCTGTAACAAAAATGAAAGCAAAAAAAAAAAAAAACCCATGCCAGCTGGCACCCTGAGCTTTCCATTTGCATTTTGTGCCCCTCTCTTGAACCTGCCTTCTAAACTGAAAATTTTCCAGCCTGAAGGCAGCCTTGCTGTATACCTGCATATTATTAGCATTATGTAAATGACAGCAGGGCCCAAAGAGGTGTTACATTCTCAGCTGAGAGTCCTCAGAACTTGCTGGTATCACCACTGCCCTGCCGTTGCACCAAGATAAAAGAGACTGCAAAACTGTGGGGAAACAGTTCTTCCATCCCTGCCACCCCCTCCCTGTGCATGACCCAGACCTGTCCCCAAGAAGGGCACCTCCTATCCCAGTTACTGGCCTTCACATACTACAGGAAAAAAATGTTCAGCAGTAAGTGAGATACAAAATAAACACCAATTTTAATATCCATGCTTAAGGCATTAATCTTTGGATACACCACTTCAAACACTGACATTAATTCTCAATAATCTGCAAAATAAATAATTTCAACTTTTAAAAATCACAGATGTGCCAACTACTTAAGTAATACAACGAGAAGCTGGGATGGATTTCTTTAAAAGCTACAAACAATAAAATACAAACTAAATAGCAAATGTTTACAGAGATGGGTATCTTCTGCAGGCACCATACAGCTGGCAAGACAGAATTCTATTTTCGTGAATAATCTCAAAGTAAGAAAGAAAACAGAACAGAAAAAGAGTCAAGAAGAGGAAGATGTAGGGAAAAATGGCAAAAAGAAATCTGTTCATCAGTTGAAAGAACAGAAAAGCATGAATTAGAAAATCAGTCATTAGTGTGAGAGGAAGAAAAATGAGGAGGAAGTGTGAAAAGAATCCAGCTCTCTAGAATGGCAATTTTTAGTTACTAAATGAAAAGTACCACCTTCCAGAAAAGCTGCTGCTTGCATGTCTAAATGGATGCCACTCCAGGGAATGTCCAAACACCCTCAGGCATGAGAATCAAACTGTCCGACTGAGGGAAGTGCAGGAGGAGAGACATTACATTTCATATCCACTTTCAGGCTGGGATCCAAATCTGGCACAGATGGCTTGTAAATGATTGTCACTGCCAGGAACCCACTGGCCTGTGAAAAAAATCAGTTTTCATCTCAATCTGGCTGCTGATACCACAAAGGTGGTGGGGGGTGGCAGAGCTCTGGGACAACTGGTGCATCACTTACTGTCACAAGGCCCGTGCAAGGGGTGGCTGAAGGGTCACAAGCCCCTTCAGCCCCTTTCTCAAATCCACCTCTGGCACACAGCAAAGCACGAGACAAGGAGGTTTCACGCCCAGCTCTGCAGCTCATCTCCCTTGAGCCTTGTCCCATTTCCATTTAAGCCAACACCCCCCAACTTCCATGGCTTGGGATACTTATTTTCCTCACCTCTCTCTTCTGCCTGGTTGATTTAGGCTACCAGCTTGGGGTAGCAATTGCCTCTGATATCTCCCTCTCACTGATGCTGGGCAAAGCACCTTTGATCTCTGCACCACAGCAGGAGCATTCCCTGCAGGAGCACAGAGCTCCATTAAGGGAGAGCTCGAACTTAAATGTTTTAAAAGCACACGACCAGGCTAATTTTATACACTGAGGCAAGACAGCCTGTTTCAGAGAAGAGGACAGACACAGTCTTTGAACTCTTTTCCTTAGAAAAAGCAGCTCTTGTCGATGATCTGTGCCATTCCCCACGGCAGGGGGCTGGGAGCTGTCTGCACTTGCAGCAAGGTGAGCCCTCCACCTGCCCTGCTGCCTTCACAACGCCAGAACTTCAGCGTTTGTAATACCCCACTGCCTAACAACATGCTCAGAAACAATGTGGGATACCCTTGGTCTTCAAGGTACAACCTTGGGGGTGTCCCAGGACTTGTTTACACATCACACTTTCAGAAATCTTCCTATCTGCCCTAATTGCGATGATTCATGAATTTACAACCCAGCTGTGCTCCACAATTTTCTTCCAACTGTAATCCTTCCCTTTGCAAGTAAATAACTTGTGACTGTTTATAGCTGCAATATCCAAGCACAGCCTTAAAACTTCAGAGCAAATTCACGAAAGCTACAAAAATTGAGCATAATAAAACCTGTCACAAACAAAAATAATGTGCATTATTACCACCATCGTGTACACATCAAGACATATTATGCCACTGCAAACACAGGCTGTGTGATCTGCTCTCTTCAGTGCCTCCAGTGCCCTCAGTGCCAAGTGCCAGGGTCCCCCAGGGCACAGTTCATGGGGTCCCCTCTGGCCATGGCAGGTTTATCCACACAAGCCGAGGCTCAGCAGCATCACACAGACACTTCCCAGAGAACTCTGGAGACTTGTATTCAATTGATTCCTGGGTGGATTGGGCTTTTCAGCTGGTGGCATTTAGATATTTCTCATGGAATAGATTAGCTGGTTGTGTAAATGCTGCTTTTAAAGTTAGAGGATCAAGATTTATTGTTTGAAGCAGTTGAAAACATAAGAACAAATAATAATAATAGAGATGAGGGCCTTACTGTACCTGATTTTACTGATACTTTCATCTTACCCAGCAGCAGTTTCATGTGACTGCAGTTTTATAGTATGAGGAATGTCTTCACTTATTCAAGACACACCAACATAAAATAAAAATGAGTATGTTATATTTAAGAAATGCTATAAATTTAAAATGAGGTCAAGAAAAAGATATGAAACTAAAACATACTTTTGAACAAAAAACCTGAACTCCTGTGAATTTGTAATGATTCCCAGACACTTCTGCATTGTATTTTCTACTGGAAATTGCTGAAGGATACCAAAGGAAAACACTACTGTGCTTGAGAAGGTAATTCTTCAAGAAGCTACATCTTACTCTTAACTTCCATTGCAAACCACTTTTGGGGCTGGGGGCAGCTACATGGACTTCAACTGATCTTTTTTTTTTAATTTAATTTTTTAAATTTAATTTTTAATTTTTTTAATCTAAACTATTTTGAATTTTTGTAATAAAGAGCAGAGGCATTGTTAAAATGGGTACAATTTAAAGAATTCCTAGCTCATTGTACCTGATGTGCAGCTTTATGTAAGTGCTTAATCATATGCTTACATTTCTATGATATGTGTTTCATGAAAATAAATGCATTTACTTTTAAAAAACAGCTTCCCAACTATTTTTCATAATGTCAGAGAACTGGAATCTCAACCTTTGACTATTAATGTTTCAAAAGCACAATACAGAAGAGAGGATGAAAAGAGATAAAGGCAAAACACTGAAAGCACAAACTCACAAATAATATGAACCTTTTATTGACCTCAGCACAACCTAGCACTCACACTGAAAAAACTGCCTACTATTTTTTGTTAACTCACTCAAAATGCTCTCAGCATCTTAAAAGGGGAAGCATAAGTTTGTGAGTTGTGGACACACAGGTGGACTGCTTAATGAATTGTACATGACACACGTGGAACTGACTCCCTCTGGCTCATTTCACTTGAAAGGAAAAATATGACATTTTACAAGGGGAAATACAATCCTCCTCTGCTTGGCTTAATTCAGGTATATAGCTGCACATATGTTCCACTGCTAGAAGGAGACATCTTTCCAGACTTCAGCGTGCCCAGCAGCCTATGCTCGGTCCCCCACACTAGCAGCAGTGACACTCTTGGCTGTCACATGCCACCCAGACCATAAAGAAGGTGCTGAACCTTCCTCTGGGCTCTCAGAGTCAGCAACCACTGAACTCACCACGTTAAACAAGAATGTGAAGCAAGAGGGCAGATAAGCATGGGGCATTTTGCTCTCAGAGAGAAGATGAACTGTTGCAAGGGGTGCACATCAGGTCTCTCCTCCTCCTTGCATATTTCACTCCCTCGAAGTGGTACTTTGACCTAATTTACTCATACTGTGCTTTCATGTGTAAACTCAGTCACATAAGCATGCACAGAGCACTGCTTCCCGGGCAAGTATGTTTGGGGGATCCTGGAGGATGCTTTACACACACAAATCCAGTAAGATTTGCAACTATATACCTCTAACTCAAGAATCACCTCTGAAGACTGAAAGATAAGTCAGCTTCTCGAGAGAACACTGATAGAAGCCTGAATAGAGACACTTCACACCAGAACCATGGTTTGGCTGCCATTTGGTTTTGAGCAGTCCTCAGCAGTTTCTGACCTTAAACACATCATTAACATTCAAGTATAACTTCATATTGGAAAATATATTGAGTATATTTTACTCAAAAAATATAACACCAAATCTGTGTTTCTCTGAAGATTTACTGTTTTGCCTCCCTTTGTTTGTGCTGCACTGAGCAGAAGTGGAGATGTTTTATTTCCTTCTTTGAGGCCACTGCTACAAAACCCCTCTGCACAGCTTTGGCATTGGCCTCTGCTGAGCCTTGTGTACAGTGAGAGAACAGAGAAACTCTTCCACTGCTGCTGGGATGAGCCATGAACAGCTGTTCCTCTGGTATTTCTGTCCCCATTACAAGGCTTCAAATTGCATCAGAATGCATCCACTAGTCATTTTTGAAGCCTTATTGCCAATTCCATACATCTTTTCAAAATGCATGGGCTGAAAGTGCTATTGATGAGAGAGTGGCAATATTCTCAGATTCATTGTAATCATGTTTCTTTCTTTCTAATTCTTCTACTGATTTGAACTATGATGTGCACATATCAAAATAGCAGATTTCCTCTTGTGCAGTTATCTTGGGGTTTTTTTTCTCTGTGTTAAGGAGTGATGTATTTGCATTCACGTTGCATTCCTTGTGGCATAGGTCTGCTACAAACACTGTCAATGAGAATGTGGCAAACTACAACTGGCCTGCTTAAGCAGCTTTCTTTTTAAATGCACTCTGTATGTATTTTTAATTCCATGATTCTCTACTGATAACAAAAATAAAAGGTTTATCACAGAACCAACTAGGTCGGAAAAGACCAACCTAGCTGGAATCATTGAGTCCAGCCTATGACTGAATACTATCGGTATTAACCAGACCATGGCACTGAGCACCACATCCAGTCGTTCCCTAAGCACCTCCAGGGACGGTGACTCCACCACCCCCCTGGGCAGCTCATTCCAATACCCTATCATCCTTTCTGTCAATAACTTTTTCCTCATGTCCAACCTAAGCCTCCCCTGGCGCGCCGTAAGTCTTAGTCCTCGTTTCCTGTGTTACTGTATCCACCTTGTTTTACTGACAACCAAACAAACGAAAGAAACACGCTTTCTGTCGTTTTCAGAGCACCTCGTCACACCTTCTGTAAAAATTCAGCTTGAAAAGACACTTTAACAAAAACTAAAACTAAAACCAACCAAACCCATAATGTCAATGTTCTCCGAACAGCAGATTCGGAAAGGGGTCTATTACTAGAACAGCCCATCCCGCTCGCAGCGAAATATTTGGCTCGGCTTCCCCTCGGTCCGGCAAGTCTGACACCAACTATTCCCTCCTTCCAGCCGCGGATGCTCCCGCTGCGCAGCGGGCGCTCGGGGCAGGGCACGGCTGAGGGCTGGGCGGGCAGGGGGCTCCGCGCACCGC